>JAUNZM010001453.1:0-375909 GCA_033459285.1 Clamator glandarius
ATAAGCTTAGCAGACAGGTCACTTCTCAGTATTTACTTTATTAGTTGGCTACCTAGTCCTTTAGTATCCTAAATATTGAAGTATTTCCCAATGAGAGTAAGAGAGATCATTATAGAGTTAAGTAATTTGAACATAAAAAGAAACCTTGTCATGGAGGGAATGATGTGCTTGGCAGAAGGAAGAACACGAATAACTCAGAAATTACATAAGAAGTAGCGTACCTTATGTGACTGTGAGATTTAACAGGAAAATAAAAAACCTTAACAAATATACACAGCAATGGATCTTCCTAATAAACTGGTTTCATATTTCATGCAGAAAATGCTTTTCAATAAAAAAAATAAATTCACAGTGAAGAAAGGGTGTCACCATTTTAACTAATGCTTCTCTATAAAGAGGAAGATAAAATTGGATTACAAACCTTGGGTAGGCCATCCTGACTGCGATCTGATTTTAATTCTTGCTCAGATGGCTCTTTTTTGACAGGACAATTGCCTGAAATAGGTACATTATAAAGTTTGATAATAATATTACTATATTGCTGTACATCATTTCTGTTCTCTGAACAAATCAATATGGAAGATATACACAATTGTTAGGATCATGAGATCATTGACAAATTCAGATAGGAAGCAAGTTCTTAAGCTCATCTAGTTCAATTTCAACCTTGTGCTCAAAATGGCATCAGTTAAAAGGTCAAGCTGCTCAGTTGTTTACCCAGTGTGAGCTTGAAAATGTCCAAAGATGGAGACCATACTCCCTCTCCAGGCAACATCTTTCAACGCTTGACACTCACATTCAAAAATCTCAAGCCCCTGAGACTGGCAGGAAAGTCTGCAGCAAAAAAGACTTAGCCTTGGTGGGGCAGGATCAGCTTAAGGAACATTTAGATAAACTGGAACTACACAAGTCGAGGGAGCTGCCCAATGTCATTGCTAGGCCACTCTCAGCCATCTTTGAAAGCGCATGCTTGATTGAGGGAGATTCTCAAGGACTGTAAGAAAGCAACTGTCACTCTCCTTTTCAGGAATGCAAGAAGGAGGAATCAAGGAGGTACCAGCTAGTCAGATGCACTGTAGAGGGTGGGAAAACTGGGAACTGATGCAGTAAACAAGCAAGGAAACCATTTCCAAGCACATTAAGGGTAAGGAGAAGACTGGGAGTTGCCAGCATGGACTTACAAAGGTAAAATTATGTCCAACAAGCCTGACAGCCTTCTGCAATGAGATGGTTGTTCAGCGGTTGAGAGATGATTGGCATATTCTATTTATCTTATTTTTTGACACTGTGTTCTTTAACATCCTCATAGACAAACTGATACAGTATGGACTAGGCAAGCAGACACTAGAGTGGACTGAAACCTGGCTAAAATGCCAAGCTTAAGGAGAAATTATACCTGACTAACCTCACAGACTTCTACACTGAGGTGGTAGCTCTGTGCCCTCATACTTTCAGTCTGTCTTGAAAGCAGCTTTGCAAAGAAAGGCCTGGAGGCCCTGGAGGAGAATAAGCTGACTATGACACAGCAATGTGCCCTTGCATCAAAGAACGCTAACAGCATCCTGGATTACTTTAAGAAGGTATCGCCCTGGTGAGAGAACATCTAGAGTGTTGTATCCAGTTCAGGACTCATACAGGGCAAGAAAGTCATGATACATTGAGCCAGGTCCAAAGAAAGGCCTTGGTGAATACTAAGGTCTTGGAGTACCTGACATACAAGGAGAGGCTGAGAGACCTGAGACTGTTCAGCCTGGAGATAAGAAGGCCCAAGGGAACCTTATCATTGCACAGAAATACCTTGGGCATGGCAGGGGAGTAAAGCAGGTAGACATTTCTTAGTGGTGCCAAGTAAAGCGACAAAAGTCAACAGACTCACATTGAAACACAGGAAATTCCATTTAAGTATAAAAATGTTAACTGTAAATGTTACGGAATATTGGATCACATTGCTCAGTGATACTGTGGAGTCTCCATCTCTGGAGACATTCAGTAGCCAACTGAACACGGTCCTGAACAATTTGCAGTAGTGACACTGCTTTGAGAGGATTGAATTAGAAGATCTCCAGAGGTCCCTCCCACCCTCAATCACTCTGTGATTCTGAGTTTAGGTGACTGAAATCAGTGCAGGTTCCTTTGTTGAGAAGATCTGTTGTAAAGGGAGGGCAAGTGAGGGCTTGCCCTTCCTTCCTTTGGAAGTTGCTTTTAAGCTGAAGCTGTCATCCTGTACCCTGCCTGTAATACATTACAGCTGTGTAGCAGCTGGATCTACACCCCATATCCTATCTCCTTGATTCTGACCCCAATTCCCACCTGCTGTCTCGACCTTCTGGCTTGACCTCAGAATAGCTGGGTTATCATCAGACTGAGGCTCCCACTGATCAATGTCTCTAAACCTGATTGTGACCTGGACTTCAGTCAATATCCTCACTCTTTGTTGATGAATGTCAGTGCTTTCTGCTGTGCTATTTGCCCTCATCATTTAGCTCTCCTTCCTTCATGGAGCAGCTTGCACTTGCTGCTGCTCCCAGACACTAGGAATGTGTGGAAACAGGAAATTCTTAATGGATACTACTGTGAAAACTCAGATGTGAAATGTACAAGAGAAACAGGAACAGCCATTTAAGGTAACATGAGAATTAAAATTAAATTTTATAAATATATATACATATATATAAACACATATATACATAAAACATACATACCTTCAGTCCCGTTGATAGATGTATCTGTTTGCAGATCCTGCAGAACTTCTACTGCTGATTCTGACAAGTTCCTCTGGACATTGTAAGAGTTAAGAAAGGAAAAGGATTGGAAAGGAAACTACATATTACAGGAAGAACAAGTCTGGCAATTGGAGCTGACTCTTGAGGTCTTGTAAGTCAAAACTTAGAATTAAGTTTGAAATTGAGTACAAAATTGAAACAATTGTGCTTTCTTCCTTATGTATTTTACCTTCCCACCACTCTGTGAGCCAAAACCAAAATTAACAAAAATGCTTACCTCATTTTGTTTGTCATAACTCTCTGTTTCCTGAGGAATCACATTGTGTTCATCTTTGATTTCATTTTTAAGAGAAGCTTGGATGGCCTCCTGAACCAGAGTATCAACACACAGTACCTGAATGTTGCAAACTAATACACAACAAAATTAGATAATCTTACAGTTTGAGCAGAGCATACGTATAGAGAGAGTATTACTGGCAATTACACTAATGAGAGGAAGACAGCATTATTACTTGCAAAGCAATGCACCATTCCTGTCATTTGTGATTCTGACATAAGATGTTGGCACTCTCTTCTCTGTCACTACTGCACAGTATCCACTGTATCCACAATCACACGGCCATCTTGCTAGTCTCTTCTATAACAAACATCCTCAGAGAAGTTTGCCAAAAGCATTTTTAAATTCTCAGTGCTGAAGTAATACTATTTTAACAGTATATTCAAGTTTAGATGTTTTAAATGTTATTTTTGAACATAATGAATGAATGACTTGCAACCAACTCATGTAAAATACAGACGCATCTGAGGTTCAAGTACTAGTAATGAAAAGATATGCCCAAATAATTTTCAGTGTTACAGATGGATTTTAACACAAGTAAGGATCAGTAAGAATTTTAGAAAAACAAACCAAAGCAAAACAAAACAAAATCCAGGCACCTCTACCTTTTTCAAGAAACTTTACACAGGTAGTTTTTCCACTAAAAACTTTCCCCAAAATACATCCTTTGACAGGAAACGCAGGAAATACAGGTGGAGAAGGTTTGGGTTTTGGAGGATAGAAAAGCTCCATCAGTCTACGAAGCACATGACCCAGTATGTTATTATTAAGAGGAGGTTTGTTTTCACTGTTGTCTTCAGCTGGGCACCATTCCCCTGTCATACTCTGTATAAATGACAAATTACCATATAATTTGTCAATGTGTCTTGTCTTTCATCCTTTTAGATATACATACTTATACATAGACACATATACAAGAACATAATCTCAATAGTACTAAATAATAAAATATTTTTTAGAACAGACTCTTCTTAAAAGCCATAATTATGATATAATCATTAAGCACTTATTGATATTTACTAATAATTTATTGAAAGACACAAGTATTCCTACAACCATTTTCATATGTTGCTACAATTTAATTGAAAAGACATGCCTAGAAAAATCTTATCCTGGTCTTATCTGAACAATTCTTCATTCAACACATAAGTAGAGATGTATCAGTTGTTCAAAATTCTATCACATCCAAAAAAATTGACAGAATTTAAATTGGGAAAAATCCCAAAGGGAATGGGCTCTCCATTCCAAGCACACACCCTTCATATTTCCTCTTCTTTTAATCAGAAGACTGCTAGACTGTATCTGTCTTGATTTAAAATACTTTATGTATTAATACAATAGAAACCAACTTCTGGCTTTCTGTCTGGTGCCATCGTGAGAGTTTTGGCTTTCATGACAATGAGACATTCTTTGATGGTTACAGGCTGTTACTTAGGGGAGGGATCCTCCTGTCTACAAAAAGCAAGGGAATCTTTGGTAGCAGAATGGCCAGCTTGGTGAGGCAGGCTGTAAAGTGAAGGACTGGGAATGGTTGGACTCTATGATTCGGTGGGTCTCTTCCAACCTGGTTATTCTATGATTCTATGACCGGGTCAAAAGTGGTAATGCTCATGTCATTTCATCCAGCTGCAGAATAAACCAGGCCAACCAGAACAACAGCAAATGTTTCTTAGCTGACTCCCAAGTGAGAACTGGAAGACCAACCACCTCAAGAGTAAGTATACCAATGCATGCAATCTGGAGGATTTGGAGCACCACACCCAGTCAGAAAGTTATGATACCTTAGGAATAACTGAAACATGGTGGGACAACTCACTAGACTGGAGGATCATGATGGATGGCTACAGGCTGTTTTGTAAAAACAGTCAAGGAAGAAGAAAAGGAGGAGCCACACTATATTAAGGAGAATGCTGAATGCGTACAAGTAAATTATGGCAAATGTGGAAGCCCTATTGTATGCCTATGGGTCATCTCCATGGGGGATCTTACTGTAGGCATCTGCTACCAACCTCTAAATCAACATGGTAAGGCCAACAAAGCAATATGCATTACCATGCTATCAAATTCCAACAATGTAAGGTGTAGTTGCATTGCAATTTACATGTTGGTCCTATGAACTCAGGAGAAAAATGCCATCAATATTATAAACAAAACTTAAATTGTAATAGTGTTTTTAAATTGCACCAGCTCTCCAGTGCTACTGACATAACACATAGCCATACTTCATATAGAACACTGTGCAATGAAAAGGAAATTCATGTCAAATTTTGATATCAGAAATCAGTAAAAGGAAAAAATGAAACATCACGTTTATGATCATGAAAAGTCAAGGTGTATTATCTTCCATCATGTCTTATCAGCTTGATGTACCTTGTACTCATTGTAATCTTTTTCATCTAACAGATTAATTTTATTCAGTTCTACAAGTTGTTCTGGGCTTGGTTCATTTGGCAAAGGTTGAATTGAGGCTTGTTCATATATTGGTTTTCCATTAACAAAAAATTCCTTCCAATCACACATCAGTTTTAATGGAATTTTGCTGCAGAAGACAAAGAAAAAGAATGAGTTCCAAACCAAAAATTAAAGCAGTTACCTATTTGGGAAGAGAAGATCCAAATTTACAAAAATCACAGCAGTGAAACAAGTATATGCTAAGCCAGATATAGTTTATAATTCTTTCTATAATTATTACAGCTTTTCATAAGCACTTATATAACAGCAGTGGGCAGTGGCAGGCTTCAGTATTTTCACAAATGTGTCATCACAAAGTATTTGGCTGAACAGTATTTGGCTGGCACGGCTGTGTAGTAACAGTTTCACTATAGCTATTTCTCCCTGCTCAAAAATATTCTCCCCTTTTTTGGGGTAAGGCCTCTACTAATCAAAGATCTATACAATTTTGTCCTGGAAGCTAAAATGAATTCAGGATTATGTGAGTATTTTTATTCTCTTTTAACAAGAAAAAAATATTCATATGAAACAAGACAACCTGCACACAGTAGCAGGCTAAATACAAACAGGATGCTGACACGTGACACATTAAAATTCTGTGGCTGCTAAATATGTTTAAAATTAAAGTTTCACTACTTCTTAAAATTACATCAATTTGGACTTCTTTTTTCTTAATAATAATTGTAGATTAGTGAGTGTTATAGCTTTAAATAAATTTTCCAAAAGCTGTTCAAAAATAATTGAACACACATTGTACATATCCTGCACAATGAAGTGCACAGAAACACAGCAAAGCCTACCTGTAGTGGCAGCATGTGCAGATACAACCTTGATACACATATTTTGGAATACATGTCCGATATCTGCATGTGTTGTTGTGTACCACTCAGTACAAGCAAGTGTAACAGCAGTTTACATTGGAGCTGTGACAGTGTCAGACACGCAAATCCTCAAATCATTGTTAAGCTGTGTCTCGACTGACTATTTTATGAAGTACCTACTGAGCTTAAGTTTACATAATTTCCATAAAACATATTCATATGTATTTCATATGCTTGCTGCTTTATTATTTCTACACTCAATTACACTAAAAGGCAATAACTTTTTGGCAAAGTTTCTAGTATGCCAAAATCTGGAGTCTAATCACTGAATACTAAAGAAAGAACAACAGCAACAATGCTCTGTGTTTTGGAAACACTCCTACAGTACAGGCAACTCCGATTCTGCTGCCTCTTTAGGAACTTCTCAGAAATGCTGTGCAACTAAGGCACATCAGAAGAGGGAATCGCAGCATGTAAGACTTGGAAGATTCTGGACTGAACTGCTCATCTCAGGGCAGTCCAGGCAGATTGATATATCTTGGGAAATTCATTCTGTTTCTACTACACTAAGGAAGCACTCAGCTAGTTGAGCAATATAGAATAAGACAAGCACCACTCAGTTTTTTACTTTTAGAATAACAATTTTGTCCATTTTTAAGAAGGAAGTCAGCAGTTCCACAAACAGCGGAATTAGTGAAATTTGGTCTCCTAAGGGTTCATATTAGTTGAGTTTTCAAGAAATTATGCTGACTTTAGTATTAGTTCACCCTGTATGACACATCAGTGAATCCTCACATGAAAGTAATATCATTATCCTATGCAAACAAACTGGAGCTGTCATGTAAGACATCTTAGAATCTACATTAAATGGTTTTGGTGCTTAAACCAGTATGAATAATGAAGCCTAACATCTAACTAACAGCTATTAGCTTTGCCTAACTACATACTCACTTGTTTGTCAGTATACGATATTCTCCTACTTTCGCTGACAAATCAACGATATGGTCAATCATTTCCCGACATATAGAATAATGCTTCTTATAATGAGCCTGAGCTCTTTCAACAGCAATTTTCTCATGGCATTCTCTTTCTTTGATAACTTGTTCTTCATAATCAATTTTTTCTTGTTTTGCCAGAGCCTAGAAATTTTTATAAAGAATAAACTTAAGATTGCAAAGAAAATGAAAGTGCAGAATGCAAAATCCTGGAAACAAAAATCCATTTGTTTATTTAACTAAAGAAATGAAAGCAGCTAGATTCTCACCAAAGGTGAAGAGCTATCAAGCAGACTAACATATACTGAAATCTAACAATTTCTCGTCATTCTGTAAGTTCCAGTTTGTTTGCTTTCTAACTGCTAATATATATCGAAGTAAAGGATAGTACATTGCCTATTTAATGAATAACAGATAAAGAATATCTTCAGTGCCTGCCAGTGCAGAAAAACATTAAAAGATGCTGCCTACTCTTCTTGAGGAGCAACTATGAATATGCATTGACAACATCTTAGTTCCACTGAAACCCACAATGAAATACGCCTTTAAAATATGTGACAAGTAATTTAACTTACAAGAGTCTGATCTTCAACTAATATTATATTATTGATGCTGTTTAATTTTTAGAAAACATCTCTGGCCACGGTAGAAAACTATCACTAGTTCCTGTGATGGTGTGTTCCTCTTGGCCAAAAGCACAGGTAAAAACCATGTTGTGCTCAATAGCTATAGCTGCTAATTACATAGAACACGGGCTGTGCTGGAAGATCTGAAGCTGCTAATTCTGTTTGGCAGGAGAAAGTCAGATTGGTGCCATCACATTGTGGCCTACTATGGGCATAGCACTTGGCAGTTTGCATAGGATTATGAATTCTTTTAATTTATGAATCAGCTCCAAGCTCTCAGATCAAAACTGGCACTCATGAGTGAAACTTCTCGAACAGTTGTCAAAAATGGATGTTAGCAGAATAAAGTAGAAAACATGAAATAAAATTTTACGCCCTTATTTTTCGTCATTTTGCCTCTGCAAGACTGTGCTTTTTAATTTCAACATATAAAGATGTTTCCATACAAAGTTAAAATAAATTTGGAAGAAAAGACTAAAATTATAGACTCTAAGTAGCTCAGTATTGTACCTTATTGACTTAGTTATAACCTTGAAGCTAGATGAAAGCAATATATTTATCACAGAATCACAGAATCATTAGGTTGGAAAAGATCCTCAGGATGATCAGGTCCAACCATTCCTATCAACTGTTAAACCATGCCCCTCAGCACCTCGTCCACCCATCGTTTAAATACCTCCTGGGATGGTGACTCAACGACCTCCCTGGGCAGCCTCTGCCAGTGTCCAATGACTCTTTCTGTGAAAAATTTTTTTCTGATACTCAGCCTGAACCTCCCCTGGCGGAACTTGAGGTCATTCTTCCTTGTCCTGTCCCCTGTCACTTGGGAGAAGAGGCCACATCCCTCCTCTCTACAACCTCCTTTCAGGAAGTTGTAGAGAGCAATAAGGTCTCCCCTCAGCCTCCTCTTCTCCAGGCTAAACAACCCCAGCTCTCGCAGCCGTCTCATAAGACTTGTTCTCCGGCCTCGTTGCTCTTCTCTGGACACACTCCAGAGCCGCAACATCCTTCTTGTGGTGAGGGGCCCAGAACTGAACACAGAATTCGAGGTTTTGTCTCACCAGTGCCGAGTACAGAGAGAGAATAACCTCCCTGGACCTGCTGATCATGCCGTTTCTGATACATGCCAAGATGCCATTGGCCTTCTTGGCCACCTGGGCACACTGCTGGCTCATGTTCAGTCGCTGTCAACCAACACCCCCAGGTCCTTCTCTTCTGGGCAGCTTTCTAGACAGACTTCTCCTCGTCTGTAGCACTGCACAAGGTTGTTGTGCCCCAAGCACAGGATCCAGCATTTGGCCTTGTTAAACCTCATCCTATTGGTCTCAGCCCAGCGGTCTAGCCCACTCAGATCCTTTTGCAGAGCCTCCCGACCCTCCAGCAGATCCACACTTCCTCACAGGTTAGTGTCGTCTGCAGGCTTGCTAAGGTTGCACTCAATGCCCTCATCCAGGTCACTGATGTTTAACTGGGCTGGACCCAGGGCTGGACTCATCATTAAATCATTCTGTCCCTAGAAAAGTCCTAAATCCTAACTGTTGAAAATACAAGTTCCATTTTAAAACCAGAAAGTACTGTAACAGTCCTACAGCAATTCAGGGAGTAAACAATCTTTTACCGCTTCTCTATCAAGAGCTTCCTGGAAATCTTTCAGTCGTCTTTCTTCATATTGTTTTTCCCTGAAAATTCTATTTTGCCTTAACACATCTTTTTCATGTCGAAAATGCATGAGTTGAACAGCAATCCTCCGCTCCTGCTGAGATTGTCTCATTAGTCTATAGATAAGTTGCTCCTCTCGGTCAGCTTCCTAAAAGTTAAAAAAAGAATAGTTTATAAGCTGTGCTTAATACTACTTCATAGACAACTCATCAGTGTCTGACATGAGAAATGTGAAGGGATTCATATAACAGCATAATCTGTTTATTTGGTACCTAAATCCAGAACAATATACATATTTATTTATGAATAGTATCTTTGAAATTGTACAAGAAATCTAGAACTATAAAAGTAAATTCTAAATATGTCTTAATTGCGATACTCGGTAAAAATACATTTGCTCAGATTAACTCAATTTTAACTTGACTATTTCCTGTGTGCAAAGAAACTGCACATATTTCAAATAATTGCTCCTGAATGTAAAGATATATCCTTTCCTCAAATCATTAACCAGTCATAATTTTCCCTACACATCCTAGATCTCCACAAGTCCCTGTTCTCAGCCATGTTCAGCTGGATTCTTATCAGTCTATTCTTCTACACTTTTGAACATTTACATTCTTTCTCAGGATTCAAGTAACTACCTCCTCCATTCCCCAGGAGACAGAGGATATGGGGAAACATTTAGAATAGAGGAAATTGTAAGACTTAGGAAACAGTCTTGGTGTTCTCATTGGGAAATGAATATAATCCCCTACTCAGTATTATACGAATATAACTCTGAATCATTGCTTGAAGCATGGTTGGTATGCATAGACACTATGAAGGCTGTGGGCTCTTAGTTTTCCAAGTACTTAACAAAACATAACAGCACCTTCTCACTAATATATTTTTCTATACTCCTCCTGGTATCTAAACCCGTGCTTAGCATAACCTAAAGTTCTGCCACACTACTTTCACAGTCCAGAACTGCTTCTGAGTTCCAAGCAAAAGCATCAGCTTTGAAATCCCATTGCCAATTATCACTCCTACAGCAGAATTTTAGAGGAAATTTCTGACATTTGTTTCAGATGCAGCAAAACTGCTATGCAATATAAATTCAAATTTAAGGACCTAATTGGGAACTGATCTGAAGTATTCAAATTAATTTCCTAAGAACAGAAAAAAGCCAGTTAGTGGTAGTATGAAAACCAAACCAAAATAAAGTATCGCTTCTATTTTCTTGTACCATTGTTTATTTTCCATCAGCTATCTGTGACGGAGACAGGGCAGAACACATTATGTAAGTCCACCTATAAATGAAAATTCAAACCATATTACATATTATCATGCTATTATGAAAGAAAGAACCCTACAAAGAGGTCTAGATCTGTGCTACACAATGCAACCAAGACACCTGCAACGGACTTCTAACACAAAGCTGCAAAACATGGCTATTTTAATTGCAATAAGGAGAACAACAGATTTGTAATAAGAGATCTTAAATGCTAATGCTAGGGAGAGGCCAACATTTTTCAACAAAAATCTTCCTGTATTTTTAAGCTCCTTTGCACTTAGACTAAAATACATTCCAATTAATTACAAATTATTTGAAAAGACTAAGCTGATATAAAAACCTGTCAGCATTTTTCTTATCTTAACCAAAATATGAGCTTTGCACTCTCTTTTCCTGGCACTGAATCCCATGACACTACATGATAGATCTAATGGCAAAGATGTAATAATTGCAGGCTTTTATCCCAGAGTGCTTCACATACATGCAATATTATCTCCCTATAAAACTTATCACAAAATGAGGATGTCATTTTGAGTGTGTTTTTTGTACTCTATTTGTACTGTACTGTTCACACACTATTTTACTATGCATAGAATTATCATCATGCATGCAAATGAAATGGAAAAATATGCAACAGTATCAATTTGATTCACATATTTTCACATTAATGCTATGTGTCATTTGCTATTGTTCTACCTAGTGCTTCTTTGGACTCAGTATTTCATAAACAGTGTTCATTTGACATCCACAGTGCAAATAGGTAGCCCAGTGTGAAACTAAAGCACCTCATGTAGGCGAATGAGCTCTTTATAAAGGAAATGAGAAAACTGTCCTTTAGAACATTTCAGTACATTCAGGAGAGGTCTTTTGTTTCTCAGCTGCTAGAGAACTTCAGTACTCTAGGTAATCAAATATTTGGACACAGTACTAAACCCTAATGTTGAAAAGTTTTGAAACTTCTGGGCATACTAGGAGACAAAATAAAAATGGCAGTGTAATTTTTTGACCTCACATTTTACATTAACTTCTTCACAGAGGACTTTGAACTGTCTAAAGAAGTCATAAATATTATTAATTGGACATTGTAGTAATCATTTGAAAAATTACTACTGAGAAAGCATAATACATACTTTTTTTCAGTTTACCTACTTGAGACAACAGTGTCATCCAGTGGCCAAGTATTCATGTGTTTACGTTTCATGTTGTTTGTACATAAATACTATATCACAGTTTTCTATCTTTCTGTTTACTTCTTTAATTTAAATACAAATGAAACATTTTTGTCCTGTAGTGTAGTCATAAGTTTTATAACTAAAACTTATAGCTCACAATACATGAATCTATTTGGTTGACAAGCAACAAACTGGCAAGAATTCATTTGCCCTCCTTCTTGCATCTTCTCAACTTATTGCTGACAGTAATATCTTCCTGATAACTTTTTTTTTTTAATTCAGAGAGATAAAACGTGAACAGAGCATTTAAAATTAACAAGTACTTAGAACAAATACTTTGTTGAAATGGTAGAGATCAAAGATTCAGTTGGAACGAAGCCATTATACTGTCAAACTCTTCCTACCCCTTTCTATGAAAATCTGACTAGCATCACCTTGTGCTCCATGTAGAGAAGCATAACATAATTTTAAAGTATTTTTTATCCCAGGCTCTGGCTTATACTACAGCTTGTAGCATGCTAGAACTCAAAAACTGGTGCTAGAACTCTAAAATCTGGTAAAGGTTTATACATATTGACATGAAACACACTAAAGCACTCCAAAGGGACAAGACTAATCCCTTGGCCTTCATTCAAGTTCTATGCACCATAGGTAAAAATATGACCCTAAAGTCTACAAGAAAGCTACAATTTCAGCCTGAAAATGCATATCAGTTCAATGTTTAATGGAAGGACAAAGTAATTTTCAGCTACGTTGTATATTTTTATTTTCTTTTTAATCAAAAAAAAACCTAAGCAAGACAATATCTCCTTCTGCTTTACATTTCTCTAAGACAAGTGATATCTACTTTCTGCAATCTGACAGTTCCAACCAGTCACTCCTTCCTCTGCTGATTTAGAAACAGATCAGCACTAAAAAGATTCTCTGATCTGGTCAGACTACTGTTCCAGACAACTGATCACTCGTCTTTCCTTTTAATTCCTTCAGTTTGTGATTTCTGTTGTTCCTGTACCAATCCTGATTTTCCTTTCTGAGAATTTAGAAGTGCTATTATTACTTTTGCTTTGGACCCTCACTGGAGCCGGTCTGATTTGAACAGCATTGCAACAATTGCTCCACATTCAAACTTGCAAGTCTCCTCCCACAACTGCAAGTGGACTGGCTGCCTGATCTCGACAACACTGGCTGGCCTAGAGCTGCTGTATCCACCAAATATCCCTAATTGCTACTGGCCAGATGGTCACCAGCTGATAGATAGGGCTGTTGGAGCCACTAGTCCAAGCTGCTGGGGTTATGCAAGGGCTGTAATAGCTGACAGCAGGTAAAAAAGGCAAGTTTTGCTGCTACAGTGATTTCAGACAACTGGGTTGCAAAACTTCTTTATGGCATATCAATAAGAACATTACACAGAACCTCTTTGTTTGAGAGCTCATAAACTGGTTATATCGATGGATGGGCTCTTTGTCTAAGCTACACATGTGTTCTTAGTCTCATAGAATATAGGCCTGGGACAGGTATTGAGACGTCATCTAATTTCTAGATGCTAACCCAACAAATTTAACTTTTTCTTAACAACTCCAAAAACATCTCTAGACATTACACAACAATGCTTAAAAATATACGTGTATGTACATGAAATTTCATACTTTTCCTTTTCAGAGAGATGCTGCACATCTTAAGTGAGTTTTATTATGAAACAGCAGTGGAGATAGGCTCACCTGTAATGGATTCAACATATATAATCTAAGCCAAGGACTCACAGTGCAACACCAATGTAAACGATAACTAGAAATTACAGAAGCACAGCAAATTACAAGGTTCCGTTGGATGCAATCATTACACTTCACATTACCTGTAATATAAGAGCTACTTTTTTGAATGAGTATCTGAGGAGAAATCTGTAAAATCCTGTGCTTTACAAGACAGGATGTAAATGGAATAACCTGCCACATGCATTTTTGGACACAACGCAGACATGCAATACATATTTTATTCCAGAACACATCGAAAATCAAAGCACTGGAATGCAAAATAAATGTTTTGCTTCTTCTTACCAGCCAGTATAGCTATTTCAGAATTCACTCAGTCCAGATGTAAAGCTTTTTAGGACACATTTGTAAATACAGGTTTCAACCGAGGAATGCCGTGTTTGTTTGGTTTGGGTTTTTTAATTAGTACCTTCTTCAGAACCAGTTGACATGTTGATAGCTTAAAGTTCAACTTGACAGAGCAGAGCGGGGGGATAGGGAACAGAAGACAGGCCTTTAACTGATTTTTAATAATCTTAGCTCTGTCTTCATTTTATCTTTTATGATTCATAAGGATGAGATATGACACTAAGGTGGCAAGAAAGAATGGACAACCTTCCATATGGTTGTCATAAAAAAACATTGTTTCAGATATAAGTATATAAGCCTCCCTTTATTGCCTCCAAATGTCATTCAACCCTCCAAAAGTACTTTTATATTTGTAAGCACATTTTTAGGTTATATACTACATTGGTTATACACTTCAGCACACATTTTCTCACCTCTTGTGCTTCATGTGCTATGAACTGTTCCATTAGCACTTTTCGTCGTCTCTTTTCTCGTTGCTCTCTGGCAAAAGTATCTTCCTCCAAACGTTTTTGAATTTTTCTTATATATTCATCATCTGAATAAACACTTAGCAGCTCAGTTGCTGTCTGTGTTGTAGTCTCTAAGTCTGTTGCTTGGAACTTCTGTGTTTGCAATGATTCTTGTATATCACTGATTGAAAAGATCAAAAAGATTACTTACTTTATAGGAATTATAGTTCTCAGAGGTGTTTTCATACAGATCCCTAGTGTAGGCATGTGCAACACTAATGAATGTCCAATGGAATTATTTTGGCCAGCACGCTTTGTAGCACTATGGCTACTCTTTGATGCCTTTGTGCCCCACAATCGCCACTAAGCCCAGAGGAGGGCTCCAGCACTGATTTGAGCCAACTGTCAATTAGTTCATTTGCTAATGTGAAGACAAATTCTGCAGAAACAGGAAATTAGGATGGCTCACAGAATATCAAAGAAAGATGGGTTACTCTTTAATATACCCAAACACACTGAGTGCAGTTTTGTAAAATTATTAGTTACAATCTGTTTATGCTAGTTCTCACAGCAGTATGCATGAGCGCCACCTCTTCTGAGTATAGTATGCCTATCACTATAGAGGACAGAATAGCTATACTTATATATACATAGATAGAAGACACCTGAGGTAGCATCCTTTCTAAGCTTAACAATCTAATATCCAAAAATTACCTTCCAGTTACTTTGTTGTGTCCTGCAGGGGCATTTCCTGCCATAGACTCCTCAAACTTTTTAATCTCCTTGTATGTCTCCTGACAAAGTAACACAAAATTTAATGCTTCTTTTCTTTTCACAAAGCATCTTAATTAAGGTTTAACAGAGTTAGTGTTATGGAATTATTTTTATGTCATGTTAGCACAGTAGAAATGTCTACACTGAAAACATACTAAGCCATCAGCTACATCAAGGAAAAACACAAGACTTTCTTTTTCTGCCTTTCACTTCTTTCCCTCCTTACTTTTCTTAGCTGCACCTCAGTGCACCAGAAAGAAAATCCTCAGTTTTTACAGCTGATCATTCTCCAGGATAATTCTGATTTATATAGGACTCTAGCATCCCACCATTTTTGAAACAAGATATTCCAGGCTATGATTCACTTTGGTTTTTTTAGTAGCCTGAATCCATCCCTGATAGTTACGCAAGGAACTGTGTCCCTATGCTCTACATTTAAATGCATCTATCTTGGTTGTGTAGTTTAGAAAATGGCAGTATTAGGACTCCTGATGACAATACAGCCCATGAACTGTAAGATTACAATCCTAGTACTCTTCAGCACTAGATAATACAGAATATTGTTTCTGATTGCTGCATTGGGATCATCTCTTGATTTGATCCGAGGCTATTGCAAGTTTCAAATATTCCTAATATTTTGGATAGAGCAGACGGTTTTATAGTGTGTTACAGAGTTCATACATTATACTGCAAAACTTCATCATGCACAGATGAGACTGAAACACTAATGGCTTTACTTCACATATTCTACTCAGAAGACTAGAAGCTAAAATGTCACATGTTTTGCAAGGTCTCATAATTAACATTAAAAGAGTATAGATGATAGTTACCTCTGCTTCTTTTTTCTTCTTTAAGAATGCCTTGGTTTCAATAGCTTTTATGGTGCGGTTTGGTGGTGCCTTTGGAACCTGTATGACAGCTGCTTGAATCCTGGCCATTATTTCATTTTGTCTCCTTCTTCCCATGCGATGCTGAATATTCAACATGATGTGTTCAGATACTTGAATTGAAACAATATACACTCTATGGCTCTAATATACTACCTATACATCTATGAAGTAAACATAATTAAGCTATAAGGAAAAAAATCTTCTATGAAGAAAGAAGGCAATACCAGGCTCCAGGCCAGAGCAAATGACTTCCCTTTTCTTAAAGTGGATCAATACAACATGATGAAAGTGAAACATATGTTCTCCATATTTGAGGATGAAGAAATACTTTTTCAGTACCACTATCAGAAAATGCTACATCTATATATGTTACACATGTATTAACGAAGAGTATAGTGCAACAGAAGCACATCTGTAAAGAAAAGCCATTTGTTCAGCAGCTAGTATGTATTTAAGCACTTGTATTAAATTCTGGCTCTAGTATGGTACCTGTTTCAGGTCAGGACTCAGCACAGAAACTGAGAATATCAGTTTCCTGGTATAGGAAGTGAGAATACAGTTAGGTAATACTATCACCGAGTGATGAGTCTCAGATGATCCCAAAGTAACACTTAAAGTACGCTAGTTAAAGTGCACTACAATACATGCAGTTAAAAGGTGGAATTGACTGAGAAAAGGAAAGTTTTTTACAAAGAGTCAAAGAAAGTTAAAAAATAAATATGCAATACATCAAATAAGATACAAAAATTTTCTTTTAAAATTTTATTTCAAAAATGTTTTGGATATTCCTCTTCTAGATACATGAAGGGGCATTTTTTTATTCTTGTTTATACAGCGGCAATGGAACAGCCCATAACCACAGCAAGGCTCTCTCTCATTGATTAGCCATACAAAATACACCTCAAACTAGTCAACTTCATTTCACTGTAGTTCAACATCCCTTGTACAGATGGCCAGTTTCCCTGTATAAACTACAGGCTATACTACTGAAATTAGTTCCTTTTTTTCACTTTATCAGAACAGCTACAAAGAGTTACAAGATATTCTAAAGCCGCACCCACTACAGATTCCCTTTCCTGTGTGTTTTTCTGGCTTTTGCTTCACAAATGAAGAATGTCAAAAACCTCTTTTTACAAGGACACCTTAAACACAGGCAGCTGTGAAATTTACACTTTGTCTTCACATGTACAAATATACTTTCCATGCACAACAATACACACTCTGAATTTAACACTAGTGATTTTAAGAATTAATGTTTTTAAGGCTCTTATAAAAGTATACTGGCTTCATATCAACATATTAACTATTTCCATGCTTACTCCCTTTCTTTGTTTTTATATATAAACATGACTGTAGCACAGGATTAACAGGCATTCATATTGGCTTTAACTAAGTGATTAAATGCATGCCCTTAAGAAAACCCTTCTTAATAAGTCTCTAAGAAGTAAGCAGTCACCTTTTCAATATCTTGAGCAATTTGTTCCTCTTGGAGCTTCTGAACCTTCTGTTGTACTGCAGTATGTATACGAGCCATTTTTTCTTCTATTGCCTTAGCTTTTATTTCAAAACGATCTGAAATTTGCTGTAGCTGCAAATCAGTCTGACGTGGTATTAAAGTTTTCAAGCGCTAAAATTAAATGTCAATCAATGAAGAGTCACAAACAATAAGATAGCTATTTAAATACAATAATTTTGCCATAGCCATTTCAAACCATGTTTTCCTGTGTTAATGTACAAAGAACAACAACTAAACACAATATAACGTTTTTCAGAAAACAGGACTAGCTCCATGGAAAAGGAGATGCAGATTTGAACTTGAACAATGCCAAATTTTGCCTGATTTGGAGACATGGAGTCTGAGTGGCTACTTCATTGCTCCCTAGTGCTTTCTGAGGAGAGGATGGTGAGAGTGAGATGCTGGGGTCTTCTTGGTATCTAGTAAAAGGACATATGGAAATAGCACAAAACTGCATCGAGGGAGGTTTAGACACAGTATTTCTTTATGGAGAGGTGGTCTGGAACCAGATTCCTGGAGCAGCAGTCAATGCCCCAAGCCTGTCAGTGTTTCAGAGGCATTTCGACAATGCCCTTAATAACATGCTTTAATTCTCAGTCAGCCCTGGACTGGCCAGGCAGTTGGCCTAGACAATTGTTGTAGGCTGCTCCCAACTGAACTATTCTATTATATTCAAACTGAAATACAGGAAATATGACTTAAGCATAACAAAAAAATATATATATACACTGGAAGAGTGATAAACAGTTTGCCCAGATAAGCTGTGAAGTCTCTAGCTTTGGAGATATTCAAAACACAATTTAACAAGGTCCTGAGTAATTTGCCCTATTGACTTTGCTTAGAGCAGGGAGATAGGTTAAGTGACCTTCAAAGCCCACTTCCAGCCTCAACTATTTTATGATCCAAATGTCACTGTGAACCTATCTATTGACAGGAGCTACTCTCAGTCACTTTATCTTCTTTAAGCCATCCACGCATAGGTGAAGGAATTTTTTTGAATGTTTGGTACCATCTCGTGCTTATTGGTAAACTTCCTGCTTGTAGACCATTTTTCAGGAATTATGCCAGAAAAAAAATGTGAAATTTCATCCAGCTGAATATGATTCATTATATATAGCTTCTAAAAGACTGCTCACTCAGATAACAAATTATGGTTTGCACACACTGAACATTCCTGTTCAAGACAAGAACATCCCTAAATCAATCTACCACATTGATACTGACTTCCTCCTAGATACTCTCTTTTATTTTCCCTCTGCACAGCAAATGATTATTGCAGGCTGGACTTTAGTGTAAATATATGGGAAAAATGCACTAGAAGGAACCAAACCACTGTAGCAAGAAGCTCAATGCAAAATAAGTAAACTTCCTGGAGGAGAAATTAGTCTAAGTTGATATCCAGACTGCAATGCAATCTGCAATAAGTAAGATGGCAGCTGCAGAACAACTACAAGACTTTGTTTCTATACGTATTTTAACATGTAACATGCTTGAGATGCATGTATGAGTATGCTACCTTTTTTCCTATATATTTATACAAAACAGTCACAGTTATTTACCTCTTGATACAGAGCACTTTGAGTAGACTGAAGCTTCGCAGCTGCTGGAGGTCTCATTGCTTCCGTGGCTATTCCAGTGAGCTTTGCCTTTCTCTTTTCTTCTAAAGCAATATATAATTCATACAAAAGCTCTCTAGCAGCCCCATGCTGTCCTGTCATTATGTCTCGTGCCACATTCTCATTAAACCGTACACCAAGGAGTTGAAGTGTGGGCTCCAAGCGAGAAAAATTGTTAAGTTTTGCATTTGCAACCCTGTATGGTTGAAAACAACAACAACAAAATCAGAACACAAACTTATTTTCAATGCCAACTTGCTGCCATAAACATGGTCATGACATCTACCTCATACCAAGACTGGACTGAATAAAAAAATAAACAGAGGACTCCCTTAAAGCAATATGGTACACACTTTGGCAAAGTCATAGAGTACTACAAAAAATAACACCACATACAGTCCTCCTCCCTCTCATATGCTAGATACTCCAAGACCTTCGTATTCATCGGGGTCTTTTTCTGGACCTGGTCCAATGCGTCCACATTTTCTTGCACTGAGTAGTCCTGAACTGAACACAACACTCCAGATGTTCTCCCACCAGTGCCATATCTTCTTAATGTAGTCTGTCCACAATGCCATTTAGCCTTCTTTGCTGCAGGGACGCTTTTCCAGGGCTTCCCAATCCTTTCTCTGCAAAGCTGCTTTGAAGACAGCTGGCCCACAGCTGGTACTGAGGCATGAAGTTTCTCCTCCTCAGACTCAGAACTCTGCATTTTCCTTTGCTGAACTTAAAGAAATTCCTGTCAGCCCTTTACACTAGCCCATCAAGATCCCTCTGAATGGCAGCACATCCCTCTATCAACTACCTTTCCAGTTCTGTATTGTCTGCAAACTTGCTGAGGGGTACACCCTGTCTTACCAGGCCATTAACAGAGATGTTAAACAGTATTGACCTCAGAATCAGCCCCTGGGCTACAGCACGTACCACTGGCGTCAGCTGCACTTTACGCTGCTGATCACAACTCCTTGTTCCCAGCAGTTCAGCCAGGTTTCAGTCCAACCCAGTGTTCACTTACCTAGCCCATACTTCATCAGTTTGTCTATAAGGATGTTAAGGAAGACAGTGTCAAGAATCAAGATACAAAATATGCTGGTTTTCTCTCAGCCACTGAACCACCACCTCATTGTAGAAAGCTGTCAGGTCAGACATAATTTCACCATCATAAAACCATGCTGTCAACTGCCAGTCATTTCCTTACTTCTATGCTTTCTTCTGGTCCTCAGGAATCTTTCCCAGTCAGTGTCACCTTTCAAAGATAAAATTGAGAGTGCCCTAGCAATGACAGTTCCCTCAGAATGTGTGTGTATGCCACCAGGCTTCTTGGACTTGTGTATTTCCAGTTTATGTAAAAGTTCCATCAGCTGATCCTGCTCCACCAAGAGTAAGACCTTCTTTGCTGCAGACTTTCTCAACACTCTCAGGGGCCTGGGAGCATTAGGTATCCCAGCCTTTTGCATATTGGTGGGGTTTTTTTTCACTGTGTCCTGTGCTCCAGTCAGCAGTAGGCTCAGGTTTTCTCTAGCCTTCCTATTGCTGAGCAGTTACCTGTAAAAGCCCTTCCGATTGCCTTCCAATTCTCCCACCAGTTTTGACTAAAAATGACTGTTGATTTTCCTAAAGCTATCCCTGCACACTTAGGCAGTGCCTCTGTGCTCCTTGTGGACAACCCGACTCTGCTTCCGCATCTTGTATTCTTCCTTTTTATGTTTGAGTTCTGTAAGTAGCACCTTTTCCATCTATTCATGCCTCCTGCTGGCTTTGCTCAGTTTTCTTCATATTGAGATGGACCATTATTGAGCTTGGAGGAGATGATCCACATGAGGAAAACAAATTTAAAAAAAAAAAATTAAAAAAAATCAGTCAGCTGTCCTGGACCCTCTTCTCCCCAGGACCATTCTACATGGGCTTCTCCCAAGCAGACCCCTGTTCTAGTGAAGTCTAGAGTTAGGATGCTGCTTTTTACCTTCTTCATCCTCTCAAGATCATGAACTCCACTGTCTCATGGTCACCCCAGTCAACGATGCCCCCAGTCTTCCTTGTTTGTACATACCAGGTTTAGTAGAACACCTCCCCTCTTCAGGTCCTCAATTACGTGTAATACAAAGCTATCATGAATGCGTTCCAGTGACCTCCTGGATTGCCCGTGCCTGGTAACGTTGCTTTTCCAGCAGTTACCAACTAGGTTAACATTTCCCATTCAGACCAAGGTCTGGGAAAATGAGAATTCTTCCAGTTGTCTTGAAAAACCTTATGAACTTTTTCTTGGTCAAGTGATATTGGTAAACAATCCCTGCAGCATCACCCAGTTTGAACTTTTCTCTAATCCTGATCTGTAAGATCTTAACTGGTTCATCATCCATCTCAAGAAGAGCTCTATGCATTTCCTCTGCTCTTTCACATAAAGCACAAGTCCTTCTTACTTTCCTGGTCTGTCCTTCCTAAATGCTTATATCCAGACATGGCAGCATTCCATTTGTGTGAGCTATCCCACCGTCGTCTCTGTGATCTCAATGATATGCACATAGGCTTCTCACTCCTTCTGTTTGTTCCCCGTATATAGGCACTTCAGAGAGGCAACTAGCTGAGTTGCTTTCCCAGAAAAAGTGTGAGTGCTTCTCCCATAACTCTGTCTTCTCAGCACCTCCTTAACTGCACACATACATTTAGGGGGCACAGCCTTCTGCACTACTCTGCCCCTCTTATTCATATCAAACTCCACTTCTTGCTTGCAATTCAGGTCCATTACTTCTTCATTTGTTTAAGAGTCACCATGTCTCTTCTCCCTCATTCCTAGTATAAAGCCATCTTCACTGCATTTGACAGCCTGTTGGCAAAGATGCTTTTGTCCAACTTTTTGTTTATCCCTAGCAGACCTCTGTCTTCAAAGAGGATCCCACGACTGTGAAACACAAAACCCGTCTGTAGACAGCAACTGCACAGCCATTTGTTGACCTGTAGAATCTACCCAGTCCTCACTGAGCCCTTCCACCTCACCAGCAGAACTGAAGAAAAAAACATCTGAACTCATATGCCCTTCGAATTTTGCCCCCAGAGCCACACAGCTAGTCTGGCAGCATCCATACAAGAGCAGCAGTGGTAACACCGCAAGGGCTGGATGAACCTCTGCGGTCCTGGACTTGAGGCCCCAGCAAACCTCCCTAGTTAGTATGTGAGGTCAGCAGACAGGGGCCTCTACCTCTTACAGCAGAAAGTCTCCCACTACTATCCCCCATCTTTTCTTCCTGGTGTTCCTGTGTGGTTCTGACTTAGCCAGCCCAGGTGCATTGCTGCACAGAGGCACCAGCCCCTCTTCTGCCACCAAGCCAAAGAACTGGTTCTGCAGCTGTAGGTCAGCAGACAGAACAGAAACATTCTGTCTCATGCCAGAAGTCAGAAGCTGCCAGTCATTTCCTTTTCCCAACCCAACAAGAACAGACTATGCCTGCCTTTCCTCAGTACAGCAGTGGGTTCAGGCTCCTGTACCTGCAGCTTCTCAGAGAAGATCGTCAATCTCCTCTTCATCATCTATGATGACAAACAGTTTACTGACCTCCTCCTGCAGCAGCTTTACTTGGTGATGCAGATCCTCCCACAAGCATACACCTCTGCAGGTAAAGGCATTCAATTTCTCTGGAGAGCAAGATGAGTTGAGGCATCTGACATTCTAAGTAGTTGTTCCTGTCATGCATCACCACCTTTGCTGAGCACACATACAGTATCTCATCAGAGTTTCTAACCTCTCCTTCTGAAGTGCATCTGCACAAACTGCACCTCTCTAATCAGCAGTCAGCTCGAGATAGGAGGTCAAAGCACCCTTTTATTGGGAAGAGTTGGCAGAATTTGTCAAAAGCTGCTAGAGCTTGCTACAAGTGAAAGCCTCCTGAAGCTATCATTTTGCAGCAATAGCAGGCACCCTGAAGAGTTACCAGGACTTCTCTGACAATCCCAGAAATTCCTGAGAAATTCCTAGAATTCCTAGAAGCAGAGCCCAAAAACTGCTGCACAAAACCACTGTTTATTGACTGCCCCTGTTAGCTGGGCTCAAGATTCTCTCCTATGAACTGATAAGACTAGGATAGGAAAGCATATAAATAAATGGGAACTGCAAAGAACATTAAAAAAAAGGTTCAGAAGAAATAGGAAGATGATTTACAACCTGGAACCCTTGAAATACAGACGTACCAAGGTCTACCCCTTGCCAAAATGGAGCATAAGCCAAGGAATGTGGTGAGCTGTATCATGAATATACCAACACTGAGAGATGTGCAGAAGATTTTTCAACTTCTTGTTTGTTTTTTTCTCATTCTTCATTGTGGTTACTACATTAGTTTACTTGTAAACTTCTAAATTCTTTTATAATCTTCCACCAGGGCTTCACTCGGAGCCTCACAATGCATCCCCATCATTTTCATTTTAGTGAAAGTGTAATGGTCACCACCACTCCAGACTTCTGGATTCCTTGGCTCTACACTGCTCAAGGGGATAGTGCCAGTACTTCCACTCCTAAAGACACCCCTGAAGGCCTTGCTGAACTTTTGGCCTAGCCTGCTGCTATAACCATCTCAGTTACAATTAAAATGCATAGTTTTCATGAAGCAGCATGATCAGCCTCTCTGGAAACATGAAGCTAATCCATGCGTCAAATACAAGTAGCTGTTGACCTACTGATAAATTCATGAAATCTTGATACGTTCTAGACATTTTACCCACATTGCATTAGCAAATCATAACTGAAAACCAAATATTTTGACTAATTTCCGTAACAGACTTGTTATTCATATGTACTAACCTGCTCTGTGAAAATTGAGTAAAGTCATCCTGAAGGCCATATTTGTGTAGAAGTTCTCCCAGGAGGTAACCAGTAGAAAATTCTTCTGACAATGATGCTGGAACTAAGTTGGGGTTTTTGTTGGTTTGTTGGTGTTTTTTTTTTTTTTTAAAAAAGATAATTAAAAGCATTCATACATTGATCTTCATTTTCTTATAAAAATGAGTCATAGTAAGTCAAAACTTTATTAAAAGGAATTCAAAATTAATTTTAGGAGGTTAATCTAACAGTAATTTGTTTTCAAGTCACTAATAAATCTGTTTTCAGTGTGGTTGTTATGCAACATAAGCTTTAGGTAGTCATTTAATTCTCATCTCTAGTGTCAAAAAGTAGACATCGTCATAACTCAGCATGGGTTTATGAAAGGCTGGTCCCATCAAACTAATCTGATCACCTTCTATGGCAAGTTGACCTGCTTGATGGATGAGGGAAAGGCTGTGGATGTTGTGTTCTCAGACTTTATTAAAGCCTTTGACATAGAATCTCACAGTAACCTACTTGAGAAACTGTCTACGTGTAGCCTGGACAGGCACACCCTTTGCTGGGTTAAAAACTGGCCAGATGGCCAGGCCCAGAGAGTGGTGGTAAATGGAGTTAAAGCCAGCTGGAGGACCAGGATGAGTGGATCGAGTGCACTCTTAGCAAGTTTGTGGATTACACTAAACTGGGAGGAAGTGTCAGTCTTCTTAGGGGTAGGGAGGCTCCACACAGAAAACTGAACAAGCTGGGTCAACGGGGTGAGGCCAATGGGATGAGATTTAGCAAGGCCAAGCGCAGAGTCCTGCCCCTGGGACACAAAATCCCTGTGCAATGCTGGAAAGCCGCCTGGGAGAGAAAGACTTGGGTTTTTTTGTTGACAGCTGACTGAATATGAGCCAGCAGTGTGCCCAGGTGGCCAAGAAGGCCAATGGCATCTTGGATTGTATCAGAAATGGTGCAACCATCAGGACCAGGGAAGTGATTCTGCCCCTGTACTTAGCAATGGTGAGACTGCACCTTGAACCCTGTGTTCAGCTCTGGGCCCCTCACTACAAGAAACACATTGCGGTCCTGGAGTGTATTGAGAGAAGGGCAAAAAAGCTGGTGAAGGGGATGGAGAACAAGTCTTACGAGTTGTGGCTGAGGGAGATGGGGTTGTTGAGCTTTGAGGCTGAGGGGAGACGTTATTGCTCTCTACAACTACATAAAAGGAGGTTGTAGAGAGGAGGGTGCTGGCCTCTTCTCCCACATGACAGGGGACAGGATGAGAGGGAATGGCCTCACGCTGTGTGAGAGGAAGTTTAGACTGGACATTAGGAAATTTTTTTCACAGAAAGAGTTATCAAGCACTGGAAGAGGCTGCCCACAGAGGTGGTTGAGTCACCATCCCTGAAGGTGTTTAAAAGGCAAGCAGATGAGGCGCCTGGGGACATGATTTAGTAGTAGACAGCTATGGTTCAAGTTGATGATCTCAAAGGTCTTTTCCAACCTGATGATTCTATGATTAAATAATCATCATTAAGATCACGGTAACATCTATAATTGGCAATTACCACGTTTTCCATTAAAAAAAAAGAAAAAGCTAATGGTAGCAAAGCTAGGAACAGCTAGGAGGCGTTTGGCCTCTCCAAAGCAGGCACAACACTTGCATTCAAAGGAAAGCACCCTTTTGCAAACATATTTATTATAATTATCCCCTGGAGTCCTTATTAGCAGTTGAAGCCTAAGCTCCTCAGCCTCCTGAGAGCACCAGCACTTTGAGGGAAAACAACCTTGCCTCAGAAACCACTGTCCTGCACGTGAAGATCAAAAGTGTACCTGAGGAGGCAAGGTGCCTGGACTCCCCTGCGCCAGGGGAGGTTCAGACCGGATATCTTGGGAAAATTTTTCACAGAAAGGGTCATCGGCCACTGGCAGAGGCTGCCCAGGGAGGTGGTTGAGTCACCATCCCTGGAGGTGTTTAAAAGACAGGTAAACGAGGTGCTCAGGGACATGGTTTAGTGGTAGATAGGAATGGTTGGACTCGATGATCCAAGAGGTCTTTTCCAGCCTAGGGACTGTATGATTCAAGGAAGCAGGGCGGCACCTCGGAAGGCTGGCAGAGTTCTGCGTGGGGGACCCCCGGTGCTGACAGCCCGGCATGCAACCCCCGGAGCCCTGCGGCCCTGCGGGGGCGGACCCGCCGCCCGTCGCTCCCCCTCGCCCCCGGTGCCGCCGCTCACCCAGGCGGCGGGACAGCCTCACGTCCCGGTTCAGCCACTCGCACAGGATCTCCGACATGGCCGCCGCCCCCGCTCCGCGTCTGGTTGCCCTGGCGACCGGGCCGCGCGCGCCGGGGAGGGGAGGGGCGGGGCGGGGCGGGGGAGGAGGAGGCGGCACCACCCACAACCCCCTCCCAGAAACTCCCCCCCCCCACCTCCCCCTTCCTCCCGCGGCGCCAGAGCGACCCCGTGGGAGCGCGCGCCGGGGGCGGGGCGGGAGGCGGGAGGACGTGGGGCGAGGTGAGCGCGTGCCGGCCCGGCCGAACCCCCCGGGGGAGGGAGGGGGGGAGCGAGGGAGCCTGGGGGAGAGCGTGAGTGTGACTGTGACTGTGCGAGCGAGTGTGAGCGTGTGTGAGCGTGTTTGCGTGTGGCGGGGGTGTGAGTGCGTCTGTGTCTGAGTGTGTGTGTGTGAGTGAGCGAGCGTGTGGGGCTGTGTGAGCGTGGGAGTGAGCGTGACTCGGTGTGTCCGTGAGCCGGTGCGGGTGTGAGTGTGTGTGAGGGTGACTGTGTGTGAGAGTGTGTGTGCACGTGCCTGAGTGCGTACATGACTGCGTGCATCTGTGTGTGTGATATTGTTTGTATGCACGTGAGTGCATGTGTGTGTGGCCTGTGAGTGTGTGTGTGAGTGGATGTGTGCGTGTGTGAGTGAGCGTGTGCGTGTGTGAGTGTGGAGGGGGGTGTGTGCATCTGTGTGTGTGGATGTGAGAGTGTGAGCAGGGGGTGTGCGCACGTGTGTGTCTAACCACGTGTTTGCATGACTGAGTGTGGCTGTGTGAGAGTGTGAGTATGTGTGAATGTGTGTGTGTGCACCCGTATGTGTGGGTGAGAGTGTCAGTGTGTGTGTGCGTGTGCATGAGAGTGTGGATGTGTGAGACTGTGTGTGAGAACGTGTGCCCATGTGGGTGTGTGAGAGTACGTGAGTGTGTGTATGTGAGTGTGTGTGTGCCTGTGTTTGTTTGCACATGTGTGTGGGTCTGTATGTGTGTGCGCGCGCGCATGAGTGCATGCATGTGTGCATATGTGTGTGTGCGCGCACATGAGTGCATGCATGTGTGCATACGTGTGTGTGTAACATCTGTGTGTGTGCTCACTAATGTGTGCGTGCGCACCTGTGTTTGTGTATGTGCATGTGTGTTTGCGCATGTGTGTGCATGTGTGCACGCGCTTTAAATTTAAATAAATCACTGAGTTTTGTAAGAGTTAAGGTGTAACTGCCATTAATACGTTGAGAATTTCATTGTAGAACTAGTGGTACATCAATCAGTCGGGCAACAGGAAACTTTGAGAGAGGGGAAGTACTTTCAAGGCAGATGTTTACTATTTATATCCTTTATAGATTTTAAGTTTAGTGTATATGTTAAGTTATAGAAATACCTACAGTTTAGGGAGAAAAGACCACCTTGTGGGGGGTTTTTTATGACAATGTTACCAATGGGAATTTCTGCCATCAGAGTTTCTCATATGCCAGAATCCAAAGAACAGACAAACTTTAGCTTCCTCATGAAATCTGTATTTCAGCTCCAGAAATCTGTGTGTATGTGTTTGTTTATACATAATTGATGTTGCTGTAAGTAGTCATTGGCAGAGTCTTAGAATCATAGAGTGGTTTGGGTTGGAAACTGTAAAGATCAGCCAGTTCCAACCCCTGTGCTACGGACATGAACAACACCACTAGCTCAGGCTGCCCAAGGCCCCATTCAGCCTGGCCTTGAACACCTCCAGGGATGGGGCAGCCACAGCTTCCCTGGGCAACCTGTGCCAGTGCCTCATCACCCTCATTGTGAAGAAATTCTTCCTAATGTCTAATCTAAATCTTCTTCCTTCCAGTTTAAAGCCATTCCCACTTGTCCTACCACTCCCTGCCCTTGTAAAAAGTCCGTCTCCAGCTTTCCTGTATCCCTTTCAGGTACCGGAGGCTCCTCTAAGGTCTCCCTGGAGCCTTCTCTTCTCTAGGCTGAACAACCCCAACTCTCTCAGTCTGTCCTCATAGCAGAAGTGCTCCAGCCCTCCCATCATCCTCATGAAGTTTACATTGATTTAAAAAATGCAATCTCAAACTGACTTTGAAAAGCTGGTACTTATGTATCTTTAGAATTTTTTGTGGAATATATTCTTTCAAGTTCATTGTCATCTTCAGTAGATTTCTAAACAGCTAGTTTTTTTTTAAAATTACATTGTTTTTTCAGTATGCTGAGATGGACATAATAAAATCTTACTCAGATGAACTAGAATTGTAAGAAAGACGGGGATTTTTTTTCTTGTATTTAAATTCAGTAGGGGGTTGCTGTTTCAGCTAAGTATATCTTAGCTTGTAACAAATTCATATAGCTTTCATACAGAATTTCAAGTAATAACAGAATAGTGTAGTAATCAATTTTTACTTCATTCTTTCCCTGAATCTAAGAACTTGGAAAGATGTCTGTGTTCTGCACTGTGAAAGCTGGATCCAGCGAGTATTTAAAGAAAATTATTTGCAGACAATTAAGGTAACTTTCCCTATTTATACCCTTGTTGAAAACACCAGTATTTTTAAATAATAAGGTTATTTAGTTTGTGTTCTGTTTATTTTTTAATTCTCTGCTTGGAATGCCAGTGGGAACATCCTGGAAATAGTGGGTCACCTTGTCATAGAAGATGATCAGGTTAGTTTGGCAGGAGCTGCCTTTCATGAACCCGTGTTGACTGGGCCTGATCACCCAGTTCTCTTGCATGGGCTGTATGATCGCACTCAAGATCACCTGTTCCATGACTTTCCCTGGCACTGAGGTCAGACTGACAGGCCTGTAGTTCCATGGATCCTCCCTGCGACCCTTCCTGTAGATGGGCACAACATCAGGCAGCCTCCAGTCCAGTGGAACTTCCCCAGTCAGCCAGGACTGCTGGAATATGATGGAAAGGGGTCTGGCCAGCACATCCACCAGCTCCCTCAATACTGTCGGGTGGATCCCATCTGGCCCCATAGACTTGTGAATGTCTAATTGGCCAAGCAAGTCACTAACCACCTCCTCTTGGATGATGGGAGCTTTGTTCTGCTCCTCTAGCTCCTGGGGATGTACACACAGGGAATATCTTTCCTTACTCTTAAAGACTGAGGCAAAGAAGGCATTAAGTACCTAAGCCTTGTCCTCATCCTTTGTCACAGTTGTTCCTTTCACTTCCATAAAGACTGAATACTCTCCCTGGTCCTTCTTTGACTATTGATGTATTTATAGAAAGCTTTTTTATTATCTTTCACCAAACTGGCTACTCTGAGCTCTAGTTGGGCTTTAGCCTCCTGATTTTTCCTCTGCATGATTTCACTTCCTCCTTGTAGTCCACCCAGACACTTGTCCCTTCTTCCAAAGGTCATAGACATTCCTCTTCTTTTTTATGTCCACCCACATCTCTCTACTCAATCAAGCTGTTTTCTTTCCCTGCCGGCTCATTTTCTGGCACATGGGAACAGCTTGCTCCTGCACTGCCAGGATTTCCTTCTTGAAGAGCACCCAACTCTCATGGTCTCCCTTGCCCTTAAGGACTGTCTCCCATGGGACTTTATCAACCAGCCTTCTGAACAGTCCAGAGTCTGCCCTCTGGACATTTAAGGTGGCTGTTCTGCTAACCTTCCTCCTCACCTCATGTAGAACTGAGAATCCTATCATCTCATGATCACTTTGCTCCAGGCGTCCTCCAACCATCACATCTGCCACAAGGCTTTCTCTATTCACAAAGAGCAAGTCCAGGAGGGCCCCTTCCCTTGTCAGCTCACATTCCAGTTGTATGAAGAACTTGCCTTCCACACACTCCAGGAACCTCCTAGACTGCTTCCTCTCTGCTGTATTGTACTTCCAGTAGACATCTGGTAGATTAAAGTCTCCTACATGGACAAGAGCTAGCGATCTTGAGAGACTTCTAGTTGTTTGTAGAAGAGCTCATCAGCTTCTTCTTCTTGGCTAGGTGGTCTATAATAGACTCCCCTCACAACATCTGCCTTCTTGTGGGCTCCTCTGATTTTTACCCACACACACTCAATGCTGTCATTGCCATAATCAAGCTCAATGGTATCAAAGCACTCTCTAACATAAAGGGCTACCTCACAACCTCTCCTACCTTTCCTGCCCCTCCTTAACAGTTTATACCCACATAGCCACACTCCAGTTATACAAGTCATCCCACCACGTTTCTATGATGGCATCTATGGCATAATCTCTTTGCCTTACAATAGCTTCCAGTTCCTCCTGTTTATTGTCTGTGCTACGTACATTGGTGTAGATGCACTTCAGCTGGGCTGTTAATGCTTCAGCTCTCATAAAGGGAGTAGTGTTCATTCCCAAATGACTGATCCTTGGATTATCTAACCCATCAGTGCCAATTTCATCTTTTCCATTGCCCCCACTCGCTCTGAGTCGATATACTGGAGGTCCTCACCAGTACACCATCTCTCAGGCACTGGAGTGCCCTTTCTAGGATTACTCCTGTCTAGCCTGGCTTCATCCCTCTCCCCATCACATCTCGTTTAAAGCTCTATTAGTGTGCCCTGCTAGATTTTTGGTCAGGATTTTTGTACCCCTAGGAGACAAGCACTTGAGGGATTATTATTTTTTTTTTCCATACCGATTAACAAGTAAGAAAGAAAGTCATTTAACTTATTGTACAACTGCTTGTTCTACTGAAGACAGTATGGTTCAGTTTACTTAAGCTATAGCATTTCCACATACAAGCCAAGGTCTGAGGAATTTTCCATCTTCAAATCAGAATTCAGTGTCTCCAATGTGTTAGTCAGGAATCACTGTCTGCTGTGGTGGATAGTGACATATAATATTGAGTAATGAATGTTTGAAATATTGAATAATATTTGAAATATTGAATAATGTTTGAAATAATGATGCTATTTGGTTTCATTTGTAAGACTACTTAGAGACTAAAAAGTTTGGTTGGTTTTGGTTTTTTGGATAAGTGTATAGAATTGCTGACTTCCATTGAAAGTTCTTGTAGAGTTTCTGTGGCTTTAAGTTAGACAGTGTTTCTCAAGCATTTCAAGAGTACAGAATCACAGAACCATTTTGATTGGAAAAGACCAGTAAGATCGAGTCCAACCATTATCCAATGGTGCCAGTCTCCCATTAAACCATGTTCCTATGCACCATATCTACATATCTGTTAAACACCTCTAGGGATGAGGACTCCACTACTTCCCTGGGCAGCCTGTTCCAGTGCTTGACAACACTTTTGGTGAAGTAATATTCACTTGTCTAAGTACCTCGTCTAGACCTCCCCTGGCACAACTTGAGGCTCTTTCCTCTCATCCTATCACTTGTTACTTGGGAGAAAAGACACACTCCTGCCTCACTAAAACCTCATTTCAGGTAGTTCTAGAGAGCGATAAGATCTCCTGTCAGCCTGCTATTCTAAATGCTAAACAACCCCAGCTCTCTCAGCTGATCCTTGTAGGACTTGTTCTCCAGACCCTTCCTCAGCTTTGTTGCTCTTCTCTGAACATGTTCCAGCACCTTGTAGTGAGGGTCCAAAAACTGAACACAGGATTTGAGCCTCACCAGTGATGATCACTTCCCAGCTCCTGCTGGCCATTTCTGATGCAAGCCAGGATGCTTTTGACCTTCTTGGCTGCTTGAGCACACTGCTGGCTCATGTTCAGGCAGTTGTTGACCAACACCCCCAGTGCAGAAAGTGGAAGTGTAGGAAATAATAGACCAAACAGAATAATAGACCTGACAGAATGAAAATTCATGTAAGCAAAAGAAAAGAAAGTAGAAGGCTCATTAAAACCCGTCTGAATAATGAGTACATATATGTTTTACGGAAACAGTAAATTATGGGAAATTAGTCTGGCAAGTAGGTATGACTTTAAGCAAGAGTGTAAAACAAATAAGAGGATTTAAGGACACTTGTATTTGAAAGAGTTCACTGTTATGCCACTGAATTTATTATCCATTCTTGAGCATGTCATTCTTCTTAGTAGTTTATTTTCATTTTTATTACTGATATTTTTCCTTTAATACATGTATGGTAGTTCTTTTCCATCAGAATGGTGGAGATTCTGGGACGCTGACTGTTATCTTTTGGCGAGATGCTAGAAGTAGTTAGGAAAGGCAGTAGGCAAGGGGTAAAAAAGTTGAAAATTAGAGACTGGAATTGGATAAAGATTCATAAAAGAATGTGACATACAAATAGATAGCCAAGATGAGGGTTCCATTAGGGATGGAACGAAGAGGATCAAGGCAACACAAATTGCCTTCAATTGGCTTGAACAGAGCCTTGACGTTCTGACTCGCTGTTTGTCTACCTTAAGAAACGGTATGTAAAAGATACTGTCAGGATGTTTTCAGTCAGTCTTAGTAATTACCCATATTCACACACGCAACTGTGTCATAATACAGTTAGAAGTTAAATTACGTGAACATTCTGTTTGTCATGCACAGAATGGTTGTCTGCTTGCTGTGCATGAATGAAAGTTCTTTCCAGTTGATTGTTAAAACCAAAATAAAAACGCAGCTAAGCATTTAGTAAAGCTCAAATGTTTCATTTTTGTCACGCCCGGTTGATTTTAGTCTCTGGCATACTGTTTCTGCAAGAAATAAATCAAGTTAATGAAACCAGACTTTTCCAGACAGTTACAAAATATGTGTTTGCCATTTTATAGATGCATTACTTTATTTACAATGGCCTGATATATTTTGAATAGTATTTGGAATGTTCACAAGGCCTCATGAGTTATTTTTTTGTCTTTATAATTCAATAAATGCTCATTAGCTGTGCACTATTTGTCTTACGTTCATTCACTGTAGCTCTTGTTTAACTGTATTAAGGAATGTATCTAATGTAACTAGAATCCTTTTGGCTGTAACTGAAATGCAACTGCTTTTTCTTTTACAAACAGGTTGGCTATTGTTCACTAACAGTTCTGTGCAATTATCTTTTTAAAGCATAAAGTGAAGAATATTGTATCTGTTCTGGAGTGGAAAGGGAATGAAAGTATGCATAATGTAACTAATTGATCTAGAATTCAGCTAGCATCCTAGCAGCTAATGCTAGCAGTTAAAAGCCTTGCATACTTGTTCTTTCTCATTATGTTGAATGAGAACATTGGTCAAGCATACTGTACATTGGAAATGTTCTTAGTGGAATAATAGTATTTCACAATTGTTCTTTTATCCACAGTTGTTACGTAATTAGAGTAAAACTGATGATGGAAATACCCAAACAAAAAAATGTAAATGCTGTTGGTGTAAATAGACTAAAGAGGCACTCTGGGCTAGCATGCGCAGTTGCTGCTTTTAACAACAAATTAATGATAAATGATGGCATGATAATGCTAGTAGTGAAGAATTTAATTTTATAATGAGAACATGTGTGTAGACTTTCTTTTCTACAATAATAATTTATCTTTCAAGTTGCATATTTATATTATACTAAGACAGAATAAACTTGTTCTCAGGTGGATTCCAGTAGATGTTTTCTTTTCTTCTTGGTCTTGAAAGTTGCTGGTAACGGTAGGAACCATTTTGTGTTTGTGCTTAATTGTACTGAAATACTGTTTTGTTTTACAATATGTATGTCTTATTCATAAACAATTTATTTTTTTACTACATGTAATCTGTCTAGAAGATTTAATTGAGAATAAACAGTCTGCCTTAAAATAGCCAAAATTCTGTAAAAAAGTTTAATATAGAAAGACCAAACATAGGCGTTTTTGCAAAAGATGCAAAAAAACCCTATCTGACTATTCATGCTTTATGTTGTGGCATAAATCAGCATTTTAAAGAAATGACAGAAATTATGACTTTTGGGAACTTTTGTGGTGGAGCAGTGACTGCCTTACTATTATTTATTATCCTGTTTCCAGCTCTTTCTGCTCCATCAATTCTTACTGTCTCCCACAATCAAAATTATTCTTACCTACATATTTCCAATTATTTCTTTGTTTATATTCGTCAAGTCTTCACATTTGATGATATGTCTTTCTTCTCAGTTTCATATACTACCCTAATCCTTCTTTCCCACCACAGCTCATTTTATTTTTAAAGTAGTGTATACACATCCTGAATGACACATTATGTCAGACTTCTAGTTGATCATTCTCTTTTTTTCCTCACTTTCCAGAATGACAGTAGAAACTGTTAGAATTGCTTGTTAGGCTCAATGGCAAGAGTTTGTCCCTTTTGACCATTTGAGTCATCTGGAGAGTGGTAGGATGAAAAACCCTTCAGCTCTTCCTTTTGTACAAGTACTTTGTAAGCTATTTGACATATGGCTGTTTAACACATGCCTATCCAGACAGCTTAGTGGCTTTGCAAATTCCAATTTTTAAATTGTAAAAGTGATGTATGAATAAGATTTAAATTTAAACCAAGCAAAATCATAGTTGCGCTATCAGGTATCCACAAAGCCAGCTGGTGAATATGCCAGCTTTAAAAACACCCTGAGACTAGACAGAATATGTTTCCCAGGTATCGTGGGAAACCACCGGTTATATATCCCCAGATTTGCATAATTATGTCTGTGTTCAGATATATATTGTGCTTTATTGTAAACCTATGATACAAGTTCTGCTTTGTCTTATCACATTTTATGTGCGAAGTCTGGCACATCATATTCTGCCTTTGGGTATCATAAGCTGCTTGTTCCACCTACGATCACGTAGTTGTCATTATGTTCAGCTTTTTTTAAATTATTTTTATTATCAGTATCAATGCTCCCAAAGAAATTATTTCAATGACAAGTTCAATTTTAGCAGCACAGTAGCAGCATTTGTCAGACTGAATCATTAGCAATATCTGGAATGCACCATTTTTTGAAAACCTCACTGAATTTGAAGTAGCATTAGTCTAAGTATGTAGGCAGTAGATTTGTTGTCATTGTCAGTGAACAGGTGGTATGCCACATCTTCTTCTTCTTACTGATGACTTCTGACAGAGCTCTGGGGCTGCCAGCATAAAAAGGACATGAACCTGTTGTAGCAGATCCAGAGCAGGCCCACAAAAATGATCAGAGGGATGAATACCTCTCCTATGAAGAAAGGCTGACAGAGTTGGGATTATGCAGCCTCGAGAAGAGAAGGCTCTGGGGAGCAGGAGGGGACAACTCTCCATGGTAGCCAACTGTCCATGGGGACAACTTTCTGCAGGGAGCCCCAAGCACTGGGTTTATTGGTTGTTTTGGGGGGGAGGGGTGGCTACTGTTTTTTAAATTGAGGAAATTACGGGCACAGCATATCCTCCTCAGCCCTAGGCAGCTGGAAATGTGGGAATCATCAGTTCCTGCCACTGCATAGAGCTCTCCCTGTGGAAAGTCAGCTTTCTAGAGGTGTCCTGTGGAGAACTGGCCACAGAGAGTTGTGCTAGTACCCCAGAAAGACCTTACTGGGGACTTTAAGTGCTTAGAGGAGCCTATAAGAAAGATGGGGACAAACTTTTTAGGAGGGCCTGTAGTGATAGGACAAGGAGTAATGGTTTCAAATTAAAAAAAGGGGAGATTCAGACTAAATGCAAAGAAGAAGTCTTTTACAGTGAGCGTTGTGAAACACTGGAACAGGTTGCCCAGAGAGGTGGTAGATGCCTCATTCCTGTAAAACACGCAGAGTCAGGTTGGATTGGTCTCTGAGCTGAGCAACCTGATCTAGATGAAGATGTCCCTGCTTATTGCGTGAGGGCTGAACTAGATGACCTTTAAAGGTCTTTCCAACCTAAGCCATTCTATGATTCATATAATTTTGTTTCTGGAAAGATGCAGCTGCTTCCTGTGAGTAGCTGCTTTGGGAACCTCTGTTCAACAGCCCCCTTAAAGGAATGTTTTTAACAGTTTCTGTTCATGGTGAGAGAATAATCACACATGCAAAGTCCAGGAATTGTAACCATAATCAAAAAGCAAAGAAATGAAATTCTGACATTTTAATTGCTTTCTTACAGGCCCATTCATATAAACAAAATCATACAGTGCAGCACTTCAGTTCATATGAATTTTTGTTCAATTGTTTCAAGATTTGTTCCTATTATTATTTGTGTCTAAAGGTAAGAAATTCAGTTTAGTTGTGCTTGATATGCTAATACAGAAAACTGTTTACTAGTGGAAATGGATTTTCATGGTTGCAACCATCCCAAAACAAGTCATGGAAAAAATTAACGGACATTTTGGGAAGTCATGCTCTATTCCATCTGCCTCGTGACACCCAGCTGTACAGAAAGCTAAGAAAAATAATGTATAGATTGCATGTGGATGTGAAAGCCTGTGTGTACATCCTTTCAAATATTTTTTTAAAAGTTCGATGAGTTTGAAAGCTTTTCTGCAAACAAAAAAGTTCAGTGTCTCGAATCACCAACAAAAAAGTGATTGCTTTCTTACTGCAGCAATGAATTTTCTTTCCCATAAAGTTACTTACATAAAGTAACTGGTGAGACCGCTCCTTGAATCCTGTGTTCAGTTCCGGGCCCCTCACCACAAGAAGGATGTTGAGGTTCTGGAGTGAGTCCAGAGAAGAGCAACAAAGCTGGCGAAGGGGCTGGAGAACAGGCCTTATGAGGAGCAGCTGAGAGAGCTGGGGGTGTTTAGCCTGGAGAAGAGGAGGATGAGGGGAGACCTTATTGCTCTGTACAACTACCTGAGGAGAGGTTGTGGAGAGGAGGGAGCTGGCCTCTTCTCCCACGTGACAGGGGACAGGACGAGAGGGAATGGCCTCAAGATCCACCAGGGGAGGTTTAGGCTTGACATTAGGAAAAAATTTTTCACAGAAAGGGTGATTGGGCAGTGGCACAGGCTGCCGAGGGAGGTGGTTGATTCACCTTCCCTGGAGGTGTTTAAGGCACGGGTGGACGAGGTGCTGAGGGTTTAGTGTTCGATAGGAATGGTTGGACTCGATGATCCATTGGGTCTCTTCCAACCTGGTTATTCTATGATTCTAAATGAAAATAAAATAATTTTTCTGAATTCTAAATGTAAGTCACTGAATTAATAGTATTTTCTTTCTCTGTGATGTATTTTTGAAATTTAGTTAATTATAGAAAATTATAGAAAAACAACTTCAAACATTTGTCTTTTGTATTTAGCATCCACCAGCTAGTTTGTACAAAGAGATGAGAATGAGTACAGCACCATTTTGTATTTATCTCTGGCTCACTTTTTGTGAAGTAGAGTAAATAAAGTTGCTTTCCTTGTTGTAGTTTTTGATATTTAGATAACTGGTTTCTTTTGTCCACATTATTTCTGCGTTTTGTAATCTACTGTTTACAGAGAGTTTTTAAAATTAGGATTTTCCATCCTGTGTATAACATGTCAGCATATAGAACAGCAGCTGCTAAAGAGGTGTAGTTTTTCAATAATTGTAGTTGTATTTTGTTTTGTTCTGCTTTGTAATGTATTTTATACTATGTCTGTAGCAAACTGAACCTTTTAAATGTGATTAGTTTTTCCCCTTCATCTGAATGACCTGAATGTGATGATCAATATTAATTTTATATCTTGTGTTTTATTTGCAATGACGTTAACCTCCCTAGTGAAGAGAACTTAATTGTTGACCATTCATTTTCAAGGAGAATCCCTTACAGTGTTAGAGTATGCAGGCGTGGTTCAGCCATGGTATGAGACAAGTCTATAATGTAGAGATTTAACAAGCAGAAATAAATACACATTTTGCAAGGTGATAAGCTACAAGAAATTGAGGACAGATGGTGGATATATAAATGATGTAATTACAAAGTAATGGAGGTGTAAAATCTGTATAAAGAGTTTATAAAAACAGTTGCCCTAGCAAGGTGGTATGAGTGTCACTTAAAGGAAAAAATACTTTGGAGGGGGAGGAGCATTTTGGTTTTAGTCCAAATATGTCTTCGGTATTCAGTTAAATACATGTCGTAGAAAAGTAAGAAGCATCGATAATGCTTAGCAGAAATTCTCATAGAAGTCTGTAAATCTGTTGAGAGCTCACTCGCTTGCCCACTACATAATGGCCTGGGTTAACTGGGGAGCCAGTTTTAGGTCTTCCATTTAGAAATTTATGCTGGCTTGTAATGGTAATCCCTCTTTGATTTTTTAGCTATTAATCCTATCAAGAGTCTTTGATGTTTACCACTTAGCCTCATGAGAGGACTACAGTTACCGTCTTTTTTCCAGTGTTGTGCTGAACCTGTCTTAGTGGCAAACTGGAATGTGCAAGAAAGTTAGAGGAAGATGTTCTGGTTAATTTTTTAGGGGGGGGGAATTACTGTTTTGACTTGAATCCTAACAGTGAAAGCATAGGACAAACAAATCAGTAGAATGATAAAATAAGTGACTCATAGGCCTTTTAATTCAGAGCCCTCTCAAATGCAATAACAAAGTGTTTGGTGAGAGACAAGAAAATTAAAGAAAGTGGTAGCTTTTTGCTTAGCTGGAAAACACTGATATATTTCCTTGCTCAATCCTTAAAATTTTTGCAACCTAAAAATCTAAGAAAGGATTTGATGATAAGTAATTTTTAATGGAAAGATGACTAAGTTTAACTTTCATATATCTGAGTCATACACTCAGATGCTTAACTTGGCTAAGTTTTTAATGCCCTTGAAGACACTTGTATATGTTATTACAACTTCTGGCCAGAACACATATATAGTAATTTATTGTTGAGGTACAGTGAAATCTACTTAAAGGATTTAGGATTAACTTTTCCTTTAATATTTTGGCTAGAATACTGCTTCACTGTTTTTCTTTTATTTGAAGGTTTACTTTCAATCAAGTTTGAAACTTGATAATTGTTTTCATACAGTTTTACTTCTGTTCTTACATGGTTTAGTATTTCTTATTTGCAGTTTTTAATTAGGTTTAGTAGGATTTTATTTTTTTTCTCATTTGTGGGCTCCTTTGTTATTTAATAGACTTTACAGTACATCCATTTTATGATTAATTTTTAAAGGAAGCCTTACGCTTATTTTGTAGAGAAAGCCTGGGACACAAAACACTAGTCCTTGCAACAAAATACCAGCCCTGCTAAATCACAAGGAACCAGTCTGACTTGACATTATCATCAATATACCGGTTTTCATTTGTGACAGGTGTGGTCCTTTGATGGCTTGTATAGGCAGGCTATCTGCTTAAATGGAGTAGAAAATGATACTTTTGCAATTTATAGTCATTGCCAGTGATTACTGTTTATTGCCTTCCCATGACTCAGAAAGTCATTTATGATAGGATTTAAACGGAAGACATGATGATGCTTGAGAACATATATGAGGTGAAGATTAAAAAACTATTTTCTAGTTTGGGATTTTTTCCTTCTTTCTTTCTTAGTTTTGCATTTTACTTTACACATGTTTTATTTGTAGCCGCACATCAGTTAGTATAAGTTGAAGCTAACTATCAGTGTATTATCCACAGCTGGATACTGAGCTATCCTCTTTATTGTACCTATGACAACATGGTATAGTCTGTCATTTAATTGAGGGACAATCTCTGGAAATAAACACAGCATAAGCTAGCAGATGTGGACCATGTTGGTTGCTATCCAAACTGTGCTGATTTGCTGTGTTTAATGTTTCCCATCAACCTTTTCTTTAGTCTTAATATTTTGTTACAGTTCCATCAAAATGCTTTGTCTTTTTTGTTAGACAGAGCAAATGCCAAGTTTTTCATAATTCAGACATGTTTTCTGAATATTTATTTAATATCTAATATTAAATTGTCTTATGGCATTGAATGTGGATCTGGTTTTACAGGCTTTTAAAGCAATACTCTAGAATTCTACATTAGACTTTAACATGTTTCCTTTAAAGAAATGAAACTACAAGAGAAATTGTTGGTCTAATGCTCTCTTGTTCTGTCCCTTCTTCTTTATTATCTAATTTTCAGTTTGATCCTAGAGCAGTCAATTTGAGAGGATTTTTTCACTATACAGCTTTTAACATTACCTGTACTTTTACTGTTAGGTAAGTTATTGTATATACCTTAAGTTTCTGAATTTCGTTAATGTTGTTACAAATGAACATGTTTTTACTATTCTTTGTGAAGGGTTTTTTGTTTCCTTTTTACTTGCTTTTCAGCATAAAATTAATTAATATATATGTATTTTGTGTAAGTATATACATGTGTGTAATTATATATAACTAGTGTATATACATAGTATTACCCCTTCTATGTGAAGCTGTCTCTTTTTAAATCAATATCTTAGAGCTGTGAGAAAATATTCATCATTAGGGGCTTACTTAGTGGCTTTTGCATAGTGCATAATAAAGTCATACTTCAAAAAATACATTTTTAAAATGAAAATGGGATTGAAATGATGCAACTTGCAATCTCTTTTATGGGATCTGGGGAAAATATTTATCTTCACTTTAACATTAGTCATTGTCAAAAGTGGAAAGAGCAATGATGTTGGAGAGGGAAAACTCATTTTGAACTGACGTAAAAGTCTGTATATTTTCCAACTTGGATTTTTAATAGTATTGTATCAAGATTAGGAAAGAAATAATGTCCTCTACTGTCTTTAAAATATTTAACTTAAGTAGTGAGCTGGTATGATAGATGAGTTGATACTGTGTATTAGGAACAATAACCTGCTCTAGGACATGTGAACTTTGTGATATCAGTAATTGATGATGTCCTTTGTGGTATCAGTAATTGATGATTGCCTTTTTACTGAAAATAGGTACATGATTTTTAAAACGAGGGGAAACTTGCTGCAAACATAGCCATAAGAAAATGAGCCTTTTCTTAATTGGGTTACCTCCTGTGAGCCTGAAAGGCAGAATTGGTACTTCTTACACACTAAGCGAATTGTGTGTATCCAGCCCTCCATGCCCACACTCCTCCTATCATTGGAAGTAGTACTATTAGACATACAAAGCCACGCAGTCCCAGAACATAAGGATAAGTAATTGTATACAGAAATATAAGTCAATACAAGGTATTTATATTGACTCTCCTCACTCCTTATCCACATGAAGAGCGTAGATGTGATTTGATACTCTGTGGTCAGGTCTAAATGGCTTTGAGTGCTGTTCTGTTTATAGAGTACTTGGTGGCCTATGATGTGAGTCAAATTCTGGTCAGAACTGGCTTTTTATAACTGATAATAGAGGATCAACAGACAGGTCTGGGTGTGTGAATAAGGTATAGACCAGTAAGAGAAGTTTTTCTGGTGCACTTCAGGCTGTTCACTGTGTGTGATGAGTCCAAACCTTTTCTTGGAATCACTTTAGATTCAGTGAGCTGAAGGAGTTATATTTTCAACTGTTGCAGTCAAAAACAAACTTGAAAATAGGAAAGCATCATTATGACTTCAATCCCTGAAGTATTTAATCTAGATTTTAAAAATATGTATCAAAATATGGGTACACTATGTTTTGAGCAGCTGCCTCTGGGAACTTATAAAGCACTATGGAGTATCATCTAGATGGTTGACTGAATGTACCAAGAGTTATTTTATAAACAATGAAAGCCTGAATAAGTGTGTGTAAAACTGATGATAGTTTTGGCAGGTATGATGCACATTCTATGTCATAATGGCTTACTTTGTATAACCATAATTTTCTTCCTAAATCCAAGTCCTTCCTTTTACCTTTACGACAGAACCAAAAAGGGAACATGAAGCAATTATGCAATTTAACTGATCTTCTCTAGCCATTTTACTACAAGTTATTGATATGCTAATCATATCACTACTGATCTGTAGACAATTCCAATTGCTGTTCATATATTAATTAGTCTAAAGCTTTGTAGAAGTTAGTATTAGAACTGATTCATATTAGCTTAAATCCTTAATTGCACTTAATTATAGATTTGTTTATGATACAAACAGCTGCATCTTTTCCATCAGCTCTGGCAGTCTGCCATCTGAGTGTATTAAGTTTCTCTGCATCTCTGCAAAGTATTTTTCAACTTGTCTTGTTTTGACTGTGTTTTATATCTTACCTGCCATCTGGCCTAATTTTTCCAGAGTTCTTTGTTGATCTAGCGCAACTTTTTCATCTAACCAAATGAATGACATTACTTTTTGCAGTAACCCATTTGGCTTCCCTCAGGATGGTAGAAATTAATTGTAACATCTCAAACAGAACAACACGTATAATTTGCAAGCAGTGTTTTTAAATATGTTAAACAGATGATTACCATTGAATCTTGAATCTCTAACCAGTTGCTGATAGATAAAAATATTAGCCCAAGTATACGGAGCTAAAAAAGAAACTTGAGTGACATGTCAAGATTTTCATGGAAATCCACATTTATGCCCTTTTCTTACGGCTAAGTTATTGAGAACTGAACTGCAAGGCAGCAGAATTGCTTAAACTTTTGTTGTTGTTTTGCCATGAATGCAGATAAGTTATTGACCTACAAAGTTAGTGAACATGGTTGTTTGGAAGCTGATTTCAGAAATATGGAAAGCTCAGTTACTTTGAATTATGGTTGAGTGGATCTGCTTCACATCCCTGCGTCATTTCCTTTGGGGACTGACGATACTGGCATGTGGTACAAAGAAGAGAGGCTACTTTAGGTGTACTAGCAACTCAGTCGTGAGATGCAGCAAACATTTTCTGCATTAGACAGAGTAATCAGAAGTTTTGCACATAAAATCACAAAGCCTTTTGATTATTTATTGTTCATTCAATTCTGCTTAAGCTTTTACTGTGTTTGAGACAGTAATGAGTAAACTGTGCATCTTTGTCTTTGCAAATAGTATGATTTGTATTTGTAATAATGTCACAGTAGAAAACCAAAATAGGTACAGTTTGTGAGTGAATTACAGCGTATGCTGGTGAATTACAGCAGAAAGGAAGCAGTCCCGGAGGTTCCTGGAGTGTGTGGAAGACAATTTCCTCACACAGCTGGTGAGCGAACCGACAAGGGACGGTGCCCTCCTGGACCTGCTGTTTGTGAACAGAGAAGGACTGGTGGGGGATGTGAAGGTTGGAGGATGCTTGGGGCAAAGCGATCATGAGATGATAGAGTTCTCAGTGCAGGGTGAGATGAAGAAGGTGGAGGTTAGCAGAACAGTCGCCCTCAACTTTCAGAGAGCAGACTTTGGACTGTTCAGAAGACTGGTCGGAAAAGTCCCATGGGAGGCGCTCCTTGAGGGCAAAGGTGTCCATGAGGGCTGGGCGCTCTTCAAGAAGGAACTCCTAGCAGCTCAGGAGAAAGCCGTCCCCAAGTTCTGGAAAAGGAGCCGGCGGGGTAAGAAACCAGCATGGTTGAGTAGGGAGGTCCTGAGAGACATCAATAGGAAGAGGAGGGTCTACGACCTCTGGAGGAAGGGGCAGGCATCCTGGGTGGAATATAGGGAGGAAGCGAGAATGTGCAGGGAAAAAGTCAGGAGGGCTAAGGCCCAACTAGAAATGCAATTGGCCAAGTCTGTGAAAGACAACAAAAAGTCTTTCTACAAATACATCAACAGCAAAAGGAGGGCTAGGGAGAATCTCCAGTCCCTAGTAGATGCAGAGGGAACAAGAGTAACAGGGGATGAAGACAAGGCTGAAGTGCTCAATGCCTACTTTGCCTCAGTCTTTAACAGTAAGGAAAATTGTCCCCTCTATGCACAACCCCAGGGGTTGGATGAGAAGTATGAGATTCCCAAGGTCCAAGAGGAGGTGGTTAGAGACTTGCTTGCCCAGGTAGACGCCCACAAGTCTATGGGGCCGGATGGAGTCCACCCAAGAGTTTTGAGGGAACTGGCGGATGTGCTGGCCAAACCCCTTTCCATCATCTTCCAGCAGTCCAGGATTACTGGAGAGGTTCCGCTGGACTGGAGGCTGATGTCGTGCCCATCTATAAGAAGGGGCGCAGGGAGGATCCGGGGAACTACAGGTCTGTCAGTCTGACCTCGGTACCGGGGAAAGTCATGGAGCGGGTGATCTTGAGTGCGATCATGAAGCACATGCAAGAGAACTAGGTGATCAGGCCCAGTCAACACGGGTTCATGAAAGGCAGGTCTTGCCAGAGTAATCTGATCACCTTCTATGACCAAGTGACTAAACTCTTGGACGAGGGAAAGGCTGTGGATGTATCTTCCTGGACTTCAGTAAAGACTTTGACACAGTTTCTCACAGCATTCTGCTTCGGAAACTGTCGGCCTCTGGCCTGGACGGGTGCACACTCTCCTGGGTGGAAAACTGGTTGAATGGCCGGGCCCAGAGAGTGGTGGGAAATGGAGTTAAATCCAGCTGGAGGCCAGTGACAAGTGGGGTTCCCCAGGGCTCAGTCCTGGATCCAGTCCTGTTTAATGTCTTTATCAACGACCTGGATGAAGACATCGAGTGCACCAAGCTGGGAGGAAGTGTGGATCTGCTGGAGGGTCGGGAGGCTCTGCAAAGGGACCTGAACAGGCTGGACTGCTCGGCTGAGACCAACGGCATGAGGTTTAACAAGGCCAAATGCCGGGTCCTGCACTTGGGGCACAACAACCCTAAGCAGAGGTACAGACTAGGAGAAGCCTGGCTGGAAAGCTGCCAGCAGGAGAAGGACCTGGGGGTGTTGGTTGACAACCAACTGAACATGAGCCAGCAGTGTGCCCAGGTGGCCAAAAAGGCCAATGGCATCTTGGCTTGTATCAGGAACGGCGTAACCAGCAGGTCCAGGGAGGTTATTCTCCCCCTGTACTCGGCACTGGGGAGACCGCACCTCGAGTACTGTGTTCAGTTCTGGGCCCCTCAGCACAAGAAGGATGTTGAGGCTCTGGAGCGAGTCCAGAGGAGAGCAACGAAGCTGGTGAAGGGGCTGGAGAACAAATGAGAAGCAACTGAGAGAGCTGGGGTTGTTTAGCCTGGAGAAGAGGAGGCTGAAGGGGAGACCTTATGACTCTCTACAACTACCTGAAGGGACGTTGTGGAGAGGAGGGTGCTGGCCTCTTCTCCCAAGTGACAGGGGACAGGATGAGAGGTAATGGCCTCAAGCTCTGCCAGGGGAGATTTAGGCTTAAGATTAGGAAAAAGTTCTTCACGGAGAGGGTGGTTAGGCATTGGAATGGTCTGCCAAGGGAGGTGGTTGAGTCGCCATCCCTGGAGGTGTTTAAGGTGAGGGTGGATGAGGTACTTAGGAGCATGATTTAGGGATTGGTGGGAATGGTTGGACTCAACAATCCAGTGGGTCTCTTCCAACCTGGTTATTCTGTGTGATTGTTAAACTTCAGAGTGTATGATTGGGGTGGGAATTTGGCTGATGGCCATCACAGTGGCATGGCTTAAGTGACATGATCAATCTTGAAGCAGACCGATTGTGTCAAAATTTTCTTTCCCAAGGGAATAGAAGACCCAAGATATGTTCTACTCAGTTGATAAGATAAATAATTAATTACTTTATCTAACAGTAGGGAATGGTAAATGCTGTTTTGTACCCTTCACAAAAAAAGTGATCTGATGAGCAGCTTGTTCCTTTTTTGCTTTTTCTTGCTTCTTCTTTGGATTTTTCCATTATTGTATCCTCTTATGTTAACATTTTCCATCCCTCCTCCAAGACAGCCAGTGCAAATTACAGTGAAATGGTCCACATGAAAGGGAAGTCATCGCTTTGCATGCCTCTGGAAGAGCAACTTTGTTGACTTGGACATTGCTGCAAACTTTTGCAAGATTCAGACCTGCTAAAAACTTATCCACTTCTTATTATTAAATGAAAAACTAAAAAAATATGAAAAGGACCTGGACTGAGAGAGTATAATTGCACATACTAAAGTTAATGAACAAGGCAGTAGGAATCCTGCCACTTTTTAATAAAAAAGTGAAAGTTAAGCCACTTTCCATTAAAAGTATAACATTCCTGATTGTTAAAAAAGTTTTCATGCATCTGGAAATATGATTTTATAGTCAAGAACAGAAGGAATGAGGAGAGTAGGATTGGGAGCCATGCAGGGGACAGGAAAAAACAGGGGGTGGTAGAGAGTCATATGGTTTGAGAGAGTGTTGAAAGAAGTTGAAAGAATGGAGAAGCTAAGGTTTGCTGTAGACAGTTATAACTGAGGTGGAAGAACAGAGGAGAGGGGATAAGCAACAGATTTGAATTGGTTGTGGAGTTTGAAATAGAATAACATAAAGAGACATATAACATATTTTCTTATGATGTATATTGTGATTAACTTATGAGAGTAATAATATTTTTTTCCTGAATGTCCTTAAAATTGAATTATTTCCTCATATTTAGAATACTGTAATCTCTTATTACATTTTATACTTTATCACCATGTTATCTTGCCTCTAGGCCCCCTCTCCTTCTTATAGCTTAGATAATTACTGACCAGTTGTACACATTTTTATCCATCTGCTGAGGAAGGAGTATTCTTCTCTGTCTAATACCCTTGACAAGACTGAAGTAGGAAACAAATATATTGCTAGAAGTTAACAATAGCTCCAGTCTTTCAGATCCTGTCGCCTCTGGAATTTTACATACAATAAGAACATGGAGATTACAAATCTCCATTTGCTACACGTTCAGCAAAATAGAAAAAGAGCTTGTTTGTGGTTTGTCTTCTTTTTTCTTTTTAAATCATTCATGTGAGCTTATATTTTTTATTAGGAGGTCTTTTAATATCATTTAAGATCATTGAACTACAAGTGTAAACTGTTAATGAAAGCACGACGTTTCTGAGAAGCTGAAAGGTAAATAACATAGCAATTAAGAACCTAAATATAGGTTCATAGGGAATAGAATTATACAAAAAATGAGATAAAAATTCTTGGTTTTTACATGCAAGTAAATGAACACTGAGTTGCATAGGCTGTCACTTACTACCTATTGAAGCTGGACTGTATGAAGTGGCGTGTAGTTAATACACAGATTTACCAGAGTTTATGTATTCTGGAAAATAAGCAGGGTATATACTCTTAAATAGTTCTTTTCAAGTATTTTTCGTTCTTGGTAATAAATCTTATTTCTCATTGCAACTAATGTGAAAGCTTCTGACCAGCAAACTCCTATTCAGTGATTATCAGGCTACTAGCTACTTTTGCTAGAGTTAAAAAAGAAATAAACACCCCATTCTTTTCTTTCTTCCTTTCTTGATAATTTTGACAAACTTTGACCTCAGATTTGTTATGACTAATGATGCTTTGAGTGTATTAATGTAATAATATACTGCATGATAAAGAGAGTTGGTTGATGCATATGGCATTACGTTCTTGGAATTTCGAAACATTGGATACTGCTTAACTGATAGTGTTAAGACAACCTTTTTTTTTTTAAGTTAGCAGCACTGAAATTGCTATGAGGATAAACTTTCTGTTATAGAATGTCTTTTTTATTTAATTGGTTGATAAATTCTGAAAAACAATAAAAGATGCAAGATGTTTAATACTGTTGAAGTGTTCTTATTTCTTATAGGAACTCGTAACAGATTTCCTTCACTGTGTTAAAACGTGTTGCTTTATAAAGAATAATTTGTTTTAAATCAGTTGAATTGTTCTAAGTTAGTAATGTTTTCTAAAATGATGAATTCCATCAAAGCTTGAGATAATCTCTTGATCTGTAACACTTTACAGACTATGTAAGACATTGTGTAGATTTTATTTCTCCATTTGCATCTAGAAGGACTCTGAAAATTTAGGAATTTTAAACAAATTATGCCATCACTGAGAGTTAGAGGCTCTGCTCTGTTTTTAGAAGAAAATTTTTCTGGGAGAAGCATGAGGTCAAAAGATACCACTAAATCACTGTGTTTTCTTATGACTTCATTCTCCTAATGAAAAGGGATGAATTATGCCATGTCTTCCTAACAAAAGAAATATTGTCATGTAGTAAAAATTTAAACAAGGAATGTAGAGGCAAACAGGAGGTGAAACATAAATTACTACTGCAAGACAATTAAGATTAGTGGCAATAACTTGCATGTCTTAACGTTGTTGCTGTAATGAAGGATAATTATGATAAAGAAATTGAAATTGGAGCTGCAGTGCTTGTAAATGTGTATGACAGATAGGCAGAGATGCTGGCTATTTGGGTGGCTTCATTTTGCTATTAGATGTCTGGTAATTAACTAAACACACTTGACAAGGCATCATTAAGTATGACAAAAAGAAAAATCTATCACCATCACATTAAAAAATACATTCTGTAAAGCTGAAATCTACATTGGTTTTTAGGAAATGGAAAATGTTCTGTCTGATTTTAGTGCCTGTATCACTGCTCCTTTTTTAACCTGTGTTTAACTCTCCTTTCAGACACTGGAGGCTGGAAGAATACATAGTGTTTTGAAAGAAGTGTGAAGTCCTTCTCCTGCCCAAGCTCCTGACTGGGTAACATGATGTAAGTCATTTAACCATTTTATCTCTGCTTTTTCTTTTTAAATGGTGAAAATGTACTGTCTCTTGTATTTTCACGAATACTTTGTTTTGATTAAATTCCCTATCAACTGTGATTAAAATTTTCTATCTATTCTAAAATTGAAGTTAATTTAGTACAGAAAAGTTGTTTAAAAAATATAAAACAAAACCGTACTTCATTACTTTTCCAGCTAAAACTGTACATTGGATTTGCAATACTTACACAAATAGAAAAGTCCTATCATATCTGACCTAAGCCTCACACATGTGAGTTTGCTTCTTATTGCTTACTCTTTTTAAACTGTTGCTTAATGGTTTTACAGTGTTTTGAGAATTTTGTATATCTACTTGTGTAACAAGTAAGTGTTGTTATTTGCTGCAGTTATATAATCCTGAATTGTGCTTGATTATGGTTTAAAAGTTTATTTCTTTTGGAACTGTTGAATTACCATTTGAATATTTAAGTCCCAATAACAGGCATTCTGTTCACCAGTGAATCCAGCAGAAGTGATCTAGCAGAAGAGAGATGAGATCTAAGAGATGACGAATATAGGGAAATAGCAAATAGGGTGTTCTTAGGAGAAAAACGTTTAATTCTCTGTGTGGATTAGAAAAGAGTGACAAGTTTCAGTTCATTGTTCGTGTTAACACAGTATTAGCAGAGAATCTTTATTGCATATAGAGTATCAGCATTTTTCAACTAATCTGTGTTACACTCTGGTGAATGTACGTTCATAATGACTTAAGGAAATTGATAACAGACGCTTTAGAGGAATTCCTTGGTGAGCTAAGATGGTAAAGCTCACTCTGCAGTATACAGGACATAAATATTTTTGTTTACAGACAAGGGCAGGGGAATGGATTTGGAACCTTGAGTAGCTCATATGGAAGAGGCATTCGTAGCTCTAATGACTCCATCAGGTAGCTGGCAAGATACAGATTACTACCATATGTGCCAAGAAAGCCATTCCCTGTCTGTAATAACGTAGCAATTGTGATCAACATGTTCTTTTATTTGTAGCTTGGGTTCTGGTGTTATTTTCTATACATTAGCATTAGTATAAATATGTTTTATCAGCATTTATAGTTTCATTCTTATGTGAATATTATTGTAAGAACTTAAGGATTTGGGATTCTTTTAAAGTGCATATAAACATGAACTACTAACATGAACTTGAAATCTCTGTTGTTTATTCAATAGTCATTCTTTTTAAAGATTTTTGAAATTAGATTTGTCACATTAGTGATTATTCTTTTTTAAGCATTTGTACTGTCTTAATATCTTAGAGAATTCATAGAATCATGGAACAATTTTGGTTGGAAGGGACCTTTAAAGGTCATCTAATCCACCCCCTAGCCCCTGCAATGAGCAGGGACATCTTCATCTAGATCAGGTTGCTCAGTCCTGCGAATCCTGACCTTGAATGTTTCCAGGGATGGAGCATCTACCACCTGTCTGGAAAACCTGTTCCAGTGTTTCACCACCCTCACCATAAAAAATTTCTTCCCTATATCTAGTCTGAACTTTTTTTATTTTGTCTCCAGCTTTATTCTAATGCCATTTTAAATACTGAAAGTCTGCAATCAGGTCTCCCCAGAGCCTTCTCTTCTGCAGTCTGAACAGCCCCAACTGTCTAAGCCTTTCCTCACAGGAAACATATTCCATCCCTCTGATCATTTTGTGGCCCTGCTCAGGATCTGCTCAAACAAATCCATGACTTTCTCATGCTGAAGGCACCAGGTGGTGTCTCTCCAGAACAGAGCAGAGGGGTTGAATCTCCTCCCTCAACCTACCATCTATGCTTCTTTTGATGCAGCCAAAGATTCGGCTGTCTTCTGGGGTGTGAGTGCGCATTGCAAGCTCATGTTGAGCTTTCCTTCCACCAGGTCCTTCTCCTTAGGGCTATTAATCCCATCATAGAATCATAGAATAACCAGGTTGGAAGAGACCAATGGATCACTGAGTCCAACCATTCCTATCAATCCCTAAACCGTGCCCCTTAACACCTCGTCTACCCGTGCCTTAAACACCTGCAGGGAAGGTGAATCAACCACCTCCCCGAGCAGCCTGTTCCAGTGCCCAGTGACCCTTTCTGTGAAAAATGTTTTCCTAATGTCAAGCCTAAATCTCCACTGGCAGAGCTTGAGGCCATTACCTCTTGTCCTGTCCCCTGTCACTTGGGAGAAGAGGCCAGCTCCCTCCTCTCTACAACCTCCTTTCAGGTAGTTGTAGAGAGCAATGAGGTCTCCCCTCATCCTCCTCTTCTCCAGGCTAAACACCCCCAGCTCTCTCAGCCGCTCTTCGTAAGGCCTGTTCTCCAGCCCCTTCACCAGCTTTGTTGCTCTTCTCTGGACTCGCTCCAGAACCTCAACATCCTTCTTGTGGTGAAGGGCCCAGAACTGAACACAGGACTCGAGGTGCGGTCTCACCAGTGCCGAGTACAGAGGGAGAATAACCTCCCTGGACCTGCTGGTCATGCTGTTTCTGATACAGACCAAGATGCCACTGGCCTTCTTGGCCACCTGGGCACACTGCTGGCTCATGTTCAGTTGGTTGTCAACCAACACCCCCAGGTCCTTCTCCTCCAGGCAGCTTTCCAGCCAGGCTTCTCCTAGTCTGTACCTCTGCTTAGGGTTGTTGTGCCCCAAGTGCAGGACCCGGCATTTGGCCTTGTTAAACCTCATGCCATTGGTCTCTGCCCAGCGGTCCAGCCTGTTCAGATCCCTTTGCAGAGCCTCCCGACCCTCCAGCAGATCCACATTTCCACCCAGCTTAGTGTCATCCGCAAACTTGCTAAGGGAGCACTTGATGCCTTCATCCAGGTCATTGATAAAGACATCGAACAGGGCTGGACCCAGGACTGAGCCCTGGGGAACCCCACTTGTCACTGGCCTCCAGCTGGATTTAACACCATTTCCCACCACTCTCTGGGCCCGGCCATCCAACCAGTTTTCCACCCAGGAGAGTGTGCACCCGTCCAGGCCAGAGGTGACAGTTTCTGTAGCAGAATGCTGTGAGAAACTGTGTCAAAGGCTTTACTGAGGTCCAAGAAGATACATCCACAGCCTTTCCCTCGTCCAAGAGTCTAGTCACTCAGTCATAGAAAGTGATCAGATTACTCTGGCAAGATGGTCTTGCATAATTATCAACTTCAAAACTAGTTCACTGGGTATAATGTACACTACTCACTTTGTGAAAAAATATTTGAGAAAGTATAAAAAATAATAAGGTCATCCCCGTTTTTGATGTCTTTAGTTGTATTTCCACTTTTCATATTACTACTGCATTTTTTAATATTTCCTAATTCTGTCAGTCTTCTTATATGACAAGCTGATGATTAATTCTTATTTGCATATCACATATAAATGACATACCTTGAATAAAGAATATCCACAGACTGTGTGCTCCCCAAGACAAGAACTGGCATAAAACCTGAGTTTCAGAAGTGCATATCCCATACAGGCAATGGGATAATTAATAGCAATCTAAGTAAGTAATAGCATGGGTGGGGCTTAATACTAGCAGAAGAAGTAGAATGTTTGGAAGATTTTTCACTGATTTTATTTTTAGCCTTCAATGACTTGTAGTAGAAAATAGCATCGTAAAATAGTTTTTCAGCTGGGGCATACCCTAAACCTGGACATCACATGTGTCTCTGGATGCTGTGGCAACTGCAGCTGTGTTGTCAAGGAAACAGCCTTGTGCTCAGTAGGCAAAACCAATGAGGATTAAGCGAAGCTATATTATAGCTAAGCCTCTGTGACCTTATCAGGGATCAACAAGATCTATCTGTTCTTCACTGTGCAGGTGTCCCTCAGGGGTGAGGGAGATATGCACAGGCAAAAACATATATGCAATATACCTCATTTATATGTGAGACCTGGATTATTGTAACAAGTGAATGCATTTACCAGTTAGATGGATTAAAAGACTCCATTTGTGTAAGTAAAACATTTATATAAAATAAAATTAAATAATAGAAAGTAAAGTGACATGTTTTTCTGTAGGCTATGAAATAAGGAAGAGATAATTGAAGTATGATGAACTCTGAAAGTCTTTTTGATCTTTGATGTAGCTTTATAACCAGGCTAAGATGCACACACAAGTATGCCACTATAAAAAATATTTTAATTTCCCAGTGATAAGAAATAAATTTTTAGAACAGTGAGGTGCAGCATAGTTCTAAATAGTTTTAAGCACAGTGTTCTTCTTTAGTAGAAAGAATTAATGCATGTGTCACTGAAGTTAACTCACACTCCAACATACACGTGTTATTTCATCCCAGCTTTTTGGACCTAAAAGAATCCAAGTCCAAATGGACCTGAGATATGTAAGTGCAAGAGAAAAACATCTGATTGTTTTTTGCTGGATGTGGAGGGAAGCTGAAAGAGTGTTCTAAATCACTGTCAGAAGTTAATTACTTTCTGCTTAAACTTTCATCTTTATTTCTAAAGCAAAATAGGATGTTATACTTCAGTTGAAGCTTTATAATAAGTAAGAATGAATGAATGAATGAGCAACTAAATTTCATATATTTTGACAGAATCACTGGAGTTTATTGTGCTTTTCTTTTTTATATTGTAATGTAATATAAAAGGTGATTAAATGTCTTTCTTAACTAGCCCTATATTTTATTTGTTAATCTAGATGTATTAACTATTGTATTTTTCTTTTTTTCACTATTTCTTGTGCAGTGTTGCATGTATTTTAAAAAAGAGAAACCAATGTTAGTTTATCTGTAGGTAATGCTAGAGGAACCCTTCTCAGTGGTAAAACTGTCTGGTGTCTTGTACAGAGGAGGGAGGAACTGAAGCAAACTGTGAAATGAGATACTCAATCACTCAAATCTCTCAAAGTGATTTTGCTTCTAACATTATCATGGGGTTTATTTTCTTTCTTAGTGGGTTTTTTTTTTCTGCAGAAAAAAAAATCAAAACCTGCCAAAGCCAATGGATTTTGTCAGACTTCGGTTATTCTATTCTGATATCCCACTCCTTTTTTTCAGTGCTTCTGCATTTTCTTTTTCATATCTGATTATTTAAAGTATCTGATTTCTTTTTTTTCAGAATTGCTTTTTTCACCATTTTACCCAAGTTACAGAAAAATTCTCTGTATGTTTACTGTTAAAGAGAGGTCAGACATTTTATAGCAAGCTTAAGGCCATTATAGAAGACTTGACATTTACCTGATTTCATTGTTTCATTTCTGAGAGTTGCCACTCTCCTCATAAGATTTTCTATTGGAACATCAGGAGAAGAAATGAAGCAAAGGGAACATGGATGACATATCTACTTCTGTTAGCTGACTGTGAAGTCAATTGGCTTAACTGTGTAAAATCTACAACAGAAGAGTTACAGATGAGACTATATTTAATGCTTAAATCCTTAAGAGCATTATATCAAAGTTGTTAAAATACATGCAGCAGTTAGCTTAAAAGACTATGACTTCGGTCCTTGGAGAAAAGTCTGCCATGATCCCAATACATGTAGAGAAACAGAATACTAATATTCAAAACAAATTTATAAGGAAATGTATTATGCCTCCCCGAAAGTTTCTTATTCCTTTCGTTACCTTATTAAGTTTTTACTTTCAGTTTCCATATGGTTTTGTACTGCTCTCGTATCTAGTCCTTTCAGTGTCACATGTGATTTCATCTTTTCATTAATCTGCTTATTACTTCATGTCTAATAATTATTTTGAAGGTTAGTTACAGAGCTGGGTAATTGACCTATTTTATTGTCTACATCTCGAACTTTTTCCCCCCTTCTTGCATTTTTCCTAATTTTGTACAAATAAATTTGCCTTGACTCTCTCTTCACCTGTCTTCTACATCTGAAGCTTTGTGGTCATTTTTTCTTTGTTTTTCAGTCACTAAAATCCATGCTTTTGATATATTGTCTGGATTCTATAAGGAGTTTGATGTGAATTGGGATTGGTGGGATTGGTTGGACTCGATGATCCAGTGGGTCTCTTCCAACCTTGTTATTCTGTGATTCTGTGTGATTCTGTGAATTAAATTTAATATTTAATCAAGAAATTACTAGTGACCTTGACCAGTTACCTCTAATTTAGGGAATAAGTAGAATTCAACATCTTTTTTTAAGCCAACTAACCGCTTTAGCAGTGTGCCAGTAAATCACTTCAAGTTATCTATTTCCTTGCTACTTTCTAGGATAATCTGAACAATAGGCAGAGCAGCAGCAGACTTTTCAGTTGGGTTATTTGTAGTCAAATAGACAGATGGGACTTTCCCAGCCCATGAAGTGAGTGAGTTAGATGCGTCCAGAAGATGTCATCCTCCTGTCCACGTGCTGTGCAACTGATCTGTGTGTCTTAAGATATTTCTGATGCTGTAATTAACAGCAAGCCATCTGTGCAAGTCCCAAAACCATATGTTCAGATGTTCCAGCTTGTGTAGTAGGTTTCTTTTATTCCATGTGAAATGCTGGCGAATATAACTTTCTCATTCCATTTTAAATTATTGGTCTAGCTTTTGTCAATCTATTCTAAATATCTTGTACCAAGGAGATTTAATTTATTTGATCCAGTTCAGACATGAATTTATGAGCACTCATTGTACACATATTACTGTGAAATCAGGTTATTTCTATATTAGAAGTATGAAAGAAACCAGACTCAGAGCAACAGTACTCTACTTTGTCAAGGAAACCCCAGTGAAAAATGAGGCTGTGGAAGACGCCAAGTATTTAGGCTGCTATTGTGAAAAGGCTGAAGAGAGAACTGTAGTTTTAACAAAAATAAATAAAAGTGTAATGTGCAAATCAAATTAATTCAGTACTGTGTTCTTTTGTAATCTTCTGAGTGTAGATTATATCCCCTTAGATTATGATGCATTAATTCCATTGCTAATGTGGTTTTAGGAATAAACTGTGTTGTATTGTTTTTGCACTATACTGCAATATTTTGAATTTTATGTACTGTTCATAATCCACATGTACAAATCTGTACATCAAAGGCCTTTTTTTACTAACTTACCTTTAAGACTTGTGATCTGAGTTACACATTTAAAAGTAAGTTTCTCATGAGAGTAACTTAGTAGCAATAAATCACTTTCTGAACAGGTTTTGATGAGTGAAATGTTCAAATTTGAGCACACTTGTTTAGTTTATGAAATCCAGAGGGGGTTTTTTTGTGGGTAAATTAATCAATAGATGTGTAGTTTCTTAAAAAAAGTAATTTATAACAATATGTTATCACCCATCAGTTTTAAGTCAGACCGTCAGCTGCACTGTCTGTATACAAGACAACTAGAGGCATTTGTAGTAGGTGTATCACTGCAATAATAGGTAGCAATAAATAATCCTGACAGAAATTGAGGGTGCTGCTCTTAACAACTAGCCAGAAGAACCTCATGCCTTTGCAAATTCCTTGCTCTATTCTCCTGAAACTACTTGACATTTGCTCTGTAGAAAATAATGCAAAATGATTACGTCAATATTTTTGTATTCCTCTGTATACTTCACTGCACTTCTTGTTGGTTTGTTTGTTCCTTTACTATTTACATGATGTGTCTCTTCTATACAAAAATAATCAAACAGAAAAATAGCCAGTGGTAGACTTTAGGATCTATGGATATTTTTAAAAATCAGTTCACTGTGAGCGTGTTTTTTGCATAAGTGTGTATGGTTTACATACTGATTTTTAATTTACAGCCCAGTTTAAATTTAGACAGGGAACCAAACTGAAACCGAAACTTCAATTGTAAGACTTATCTCTATGTTTGAGTCCATATCCTTCCTAAATTCAAATCGTTTTGGCAGCAGCAATGCTTAATCATGTTTAAGGTGACTTTTAAGGCTTACTGTGATTCAACAAGCAGCATACAAGCTGAACTGTGCTTAAAGATGCTCCTCCATGGGTCACTGCATCTTCGAGGAGACAGCAAATAGCTTTCCAGCAGTGAGGAGTTGCCAAGTACCTATTCACGTCTTAGCTGAGAGAGCAAGGAGGCTACTGCAGGGGTATGGAACTGTGAAGTTGTAGATCTGCACTAAAAGAAAATGAAGAGTGGCTTTCACAGCTATCTTCTGTCTGTTAATAGGGAAGGTGTTTCATTTCACAATCAAGGTAGCTTGGCTTAATAACTTTTGGAAGCTGTGTAGTACTTGCCAACAATGCACAACTTAGTACCTCATTGTTTCATTGTCAAACACCTTAAGGGGGTCTTTAGGGAAGCCTCAATGCCTTTTGGGTTTTTTGATCTCTTGGTAAGTATTTTGCACTTTTCCATGTTATTTAATATAACATTATATTGAATATTTTTAATATAACATGCATGTCTTCCATTACTACTTCTATTTAAAGCACCAGTATTAAAGTTTAATGTTTTAAAAGTGATAGAACTGAATACAGAAAATGAGGAGTAGAAAATTCCACTGATTTGCTAACATTCTTTGAAATCTCAATTTCTAGTCTGCAGTCTTGATGAAACTGGGGTAAATTTTGGTGATGCTGCCACTGAGAGATATGACATTCTTTTGGAAGTAATAATATTGCTCCTATTAACAGACCTTCAGGTTGGGTGGGAAAAAACCACAAAGGATCATTTGGATTACCAGTTCTGTTTTTCTATGGTATTAACAGGCCCTCATCCAAGAATATGATTGTTTTCGTACCTGCTGCTCAGGATTTGTACTGAGGCACATGTCTGCTAACACAAGACAGTTGTGGCTCCTTAGGAGGTATTTAAATCCTTTCAGACAGAAGAACGTAGAAATGGCTCTACAGGATCAAAGCGGTACATTTTTTTGATATTGAGTCTGTGATTGGATTTGATAGCCCATTATTCAGAGAAAAGGATAAGAATCTGTTGCATTTACAGAATAATCAGCTTAATAAAGAAAATTTCATGTCAAGCTCTCCCAGTACATGGGATAGTATATGCAAAGAGTCTGCTCTGTTGAGTTGGATGGAGAAAATGAAGGAAAGGTGAAAGTGCTTTTTAGTGCTGCTGGGTAAAGGAGACCAGTAAGAAAGATGATAGAAGAAGAAGGAAAGATAGAGACTCAGAAGCTAACAATAATAAAGGTAGTTGATAGTGGCTTCTGAATAGAATCATAGAACTGTTTAGTTGGAAGAGACCTTTAAGTTCATCCAGTTCCAACCCAACTACAATGGGCAGGCACACGTCCCACTAGATCTGGCTTCTCAGTACCCCATCCAACCTGACCTTGAACACTTCCATGGAGAGAGCAGCCACAACTTCCCTGGGCAGACTGTGCCAGTGCATCACCACTCTCATAGTGAAGAAATTCTTTCTTATATCAAGTCTAAATCTTCCACTCTCCAATTTAATGCCATTCCCCCTCATCCTATCACTACACGCCCTTGTGAAAAGTCCCTCCCCAGCTTTCTTGTATGCCTCTTTCAGATACTGAAGGTTTGCATAAGGTCTCCTTGAAGCCTCCCCTTCTCCAGGCTGAACAACCCCAACTCTCTCAACCCATCCTCTTAGCAGATGTTCTCCAGCCCTCTGATCATCTTTGTAGCCCTCTTCTGGACCTATGCCAACAGTTCCATATTCTTCTTTTGACTGGACACAGTACTCCAGGTGGGGTCTCACCAGAGCACAGCATGAGGGCAGAATCACCTTCCTCGACCTGCTGGCCATGCTTCTTTTGATGCAGCCCAGGATTCGGTTGGCCTTCTAGGCTGCTAGTGCACATTGCCAGCTCATTTCGAGCTTCTCACCAGTCAGCACCCGCAAGTCCTTCTCTCCAGGGCAGCTCTCAATCACATCATCACTCATCCTGTACTGAAGCTGCAGATTGCCCCGACCTAGGTGTAGTACTTGCTTCAGGTATAGGAACTTGTCCAGGTCCCTCTAGCTGCCATCCCATCCTTCTAGGATGGCAACTGCACCACTCAGCTTGGTGTCATCTGCAAACTTGCCGTGGGTGCACTCAATCTCACTGTCTGTATCATTGATGAAGATTAATTAAACACCACTGGTCCCTGTATAGACCCCCGAGGGACACCACTTGTTGTGGATCTCCATCTGGACAGGGAGCTGTTGACCACTATGCTCTGAATGCAACCATCCAACCACCTCCTTATCCACTGAACAGTCTATCTATCAAATCCATATCTCTCTAATTTAGAGAAAAGGATGTTTTGGGAAACTGTGTCAAAGGCTTTACAGAAATCCAGATAGATCACATCCATTGGTTCTTCCATTTCCACTGATGTTTTTACCCCATCAGAGAAGGCCACTAGGTTGGTCAAGCAGGATTTGCCGTTGGTGAAGCCGTGCTGGCTGCCTGTAATCACCTCCCAGAGCTCCATGTGCTTTAGCAGAGCTTCTAGGAGGATCTGTTCCATGATCTTCTCAGGCACAGAGATGAGACTGACAGGTGAGTAGTTCCCAGGTTCACCTTTTTCACCCTTTTTAAAAGTGGGCACAATGTTGCTAGTCTTCCAGTCTCTGAAGACTTCACCTGATTGCCAGGACTTTTCAAATATCATGCAGAGTGGCTTGGCCACCTTATCAGCCAATTCCCTCAGGACTCTGTGATGCATCTTATCAAGTGCCATAGACTTACAAATGTTCAGGTTCCTCAGGTCGGAATGAACCTGATCCTCCCCTACAGTACAAGCAGTTTATTTTTTTTCTCTCAGTATCTACTGGTTTTGTGGCTAGCAAGGAAAATAGTATTTGCTTATGTGATTTTAAAAGTGGAAAATAAGTCTGACTATGTTCTCTTAGTTGCAGATTAAATCTCAGACACAGAGCACAGAAAACTTGCACCTCTCAGGCTGTGTAAGGGGAACTGGAAGTTCCTGCTGTTATCTCATTCAGTCATCTGTTTCTCTCAGTGTATTCCTCTCAGCTTGAAATAAAAAGCACATGTTATTCTGTCACGTACTCATTGTTTTGGGTTTTTTTTAAGAATTTCACTTTCAACTTTTAAGAGTCTAGGTTACAACTTCTATTTGTCAAAACAGAGAGAGCATTTAGCAGAAGAGTGTGGTGTCTCGACAACCAAAATCACAGATACTTTCTTCCACTGGTCACTTCAGTCAGATGACTGGTATATTCTTGAGTGTTCAGGACTGGATTTCATGGACTGTACCTCCCTTCTTAAGTAACGTTGAATTCCTTAGCCATGGTATTGGGGATTTTTTATAGGCCTCACATTGTTTAGCAGCAAGCATTCATTACTTGCAGATTAAACATTCCCCTTAAATTTTTTTCCAGGAAATTTCAACTTACTTATCTTCTAAATCTTCTAAAATATAGTTATATGCAAGCTTCAGCAGAACTGAACAGAAGAAAACTAATTACTTGTGCATTTTACACTGCACTAGACACAAGCAATACCTGTCTTATTTCTGCAGCTTTTCCTAAAAATCCTTTCAAATATCAGACTACAATTTTGGGTAAGACAGTAGCTTTTACCAGTTATGACAGTTAGTAGGTCTGCAATGGTTACAGTCATTAGATATGTAGCTCCTGTTTTACTGATGATGTGTGCCTCACATAAACCTTTAACATAACTTGGCATAGCTACATGTCTCTACTGCATCACATTTTCTTAACAACAAATAGCCCATCACTTCGCTGGCATTTTGGCAACTTCAGAAACAAGTATGGCAGGATTTTTTAAATAAATGCTCTGATCCATTGGGGTGTTTGCTTTTTTTTTTTTTTTAATAGCAGTTTCCACTCTGCTTGTCCATGCAGGAAAGTTCTTGTCTCTGATTATTTTAGTCCAGCTAAAAGCCCCTTCTGGTTGATCTCTAAATTTTCTTCTTACTGGTATGTCTGTAGTAAATTTACCCTGTACAGTAGCTTAATGGAAGAAGGGTAGGATATTAATCCCATGTTGGGCTGCAGATATTTGCCATTTTTAATGTCTCCATGTTTCTTGAGAGGATATGATTAAAACTTCTGCTGTTAAGGGAAGAAAGCATACTGGGATTACCGAGTATAGAATTTGCAGTTGTGTTTAAGTTTTGTCCCTTCTGCGTATTGACTTCCATTGCTTTTTTCTAACTGGGAGTATAATTAGAAGACAGTAGAAATTTATTGGTCTGCACTTTCAACCGTTTTAAATTAGTGGACGCAGTTGCAGATTAGCTCTTTGATAATATGATTTTGAATCATATTCTGTACTTTGTGGAGGGCTAACTCAAGAATTATTTCTACTTTTGTGGGTTTCCTGACTGAATTGACTGATGTAATCCGTTATTGTATGATAAATTTTTGCCTCATCAATGCACTCCTGTGGAGTTTACCTGGTATTACATTATTGTTTGATTCTAGTTCTCAGGTTTTGTGGTCTCCCACAGTGTATCATGGTTGCTGTCATCATCCTAGTCCCACTATCAGTGTTAGAGTCTTAAATATCCTGTGCTTTCCTGCATAGGTGAGGAATCTCAATCCATACTGATCGTATCTTCCTTATTAATGCAGTGTACTCGTTTATCTGATTTGATTCAAGTGTTTCAGCATTTGACACTATTCCTCAGTTGGAGTGAGCAACAGTTTTACCTTTGTTTTGTGTACTGAACTACAGCATTCTACCTATTATTTTTCTTCCACCATGTTTTTATATGTATACAATGTTATTAAGCTAATTTAAAACCAGTCATTCTGTTTCCCCCTTTTTCCTTCTGAATTATTTTTGCACTTGTGTGTTTTCATACATTCCTTATTGTTTTTTGAGTTTCCATTTCCTGTTTAAATGGGAACATATTGCTAACTAACTTATAAACTGAATTCTCTCATATCTACAGAACAATTCAGATAAATATTTTCCTTTAATCTTAACTTTTTACTTGCCCTTCACTTCTACCACTGCAATAAAAACTCTGTGTTATTACTGTCTTTAAATTAAGTCTAAGACAAAATTACCACATATTTGATGAATGTAAGATTAAAACAAAAAGCAAATACAAAAATTAAAGGAGAGCAGTTAGATCAGAATTCTAATGTTTGAGTGGAGAGCCACATAGGTATTAATACAAAATATTTATGGATTGACATATGTTTTGTGGGATGAGGCTACAATTTTCATCATGCATACTAGGGACAGATTAATATTGTTTTTGTAGGCACACTAAGAAATGTAATTAAGCAATAGATCATACATATTTCAACATTTTTTTTTTCCTGACATCTTGAATCACTGTTCTACGTTGTCAAGAAAGTGGTGACACTATGAAAGAATAGGGTTTGCAGTATTAAATATTAAAAGGTCTACACAAAACGTTACAGGGAAGCACAGGAAATTTTTGCCAAATATTTATTAATTCCAACTTCAATTCTTCTCTGACTTTCTAGATACTGTAGCATCAATTTCCTTTTACAGTGTAAGACTATTTACATTAAATGGTACAGTGATTTTCATCCTTTGCCTTATTTAGCTTGCCTATTACTACAAGAGATCTGTAGTAATGATGAACCACACAGACACTGTTCTGCTATTTTTACTCAGAATGTCTGGGAAAGACCAAATTTTAGCCTGATGATGAATGCATGACCCCCTCTTTTACAGTATGTTCATACAGAAAGTTCCCTTTTACTTAGTACATTTTTATTTGATTACAGCCTTCTGGAAACGATTTTGTTTTGTGTTATTAATTGTGTGGGAAGGTAAGGGAAATCAGAGAGGGAGTTTTGGTTGTGTTTTGTCATCTATTTCATAAGAAAAGAAAACATCAATAAAAGACAGTAGGTCTTCACAGAGATAGAAAAAATCAAATTACTTGAATTTCTGTTATAAATAGATGACCAATTAGAACACAGTAGCCCTTGCTTGTATTAAAAACAGGATTTACATAATTAGACATATTAAAAAAATATGTATGTCATTACCATAATGAAAAAGTCATCATTTCTGTCCTAAAGCACTTCAGGAAACAAAATTATAACAGAGCCAGGACACTCAATTTGTTGATCTTTCACATAAAATTGTACCCTAGGTAGTAAGATAATCATGATTTTTATAGTTTCTACAAGCAGAAATAACAGAAAGTGAATATCGGTGTTCTTTTCTCAAAAGAAACAAGTATAAGAATTTCTCAAAAATGAGCATTGTTCTAGTCACTCCTTGGAATTAAAACTGTAAATGCAGGGTCCAGCTCTCTTCAGTGTCTTTATCACTGACCTGGATGAAGGCATCGAGTGCATCCTTAGCAAGTTTGCAGATGACACTAAGCTGGGTGGAAGTGTGGATCTGCTGGAGGGTTGGGAGGCTCCAAAGGGATCTGAACAGGCTGGACTGCTGGGCTGAGACCAACGGCATGAGGTTTAATGAGGCCAAGAGCTGGATCCTGCACTTGGGGCACAACAACCCTAAGCAGAGGTACAGACTAGGAGAAACCTGGCTGGAAAGCTGCCAGGAGGAGAAGGACCTGGGGGTGTTGGTTGACAGGGACTGAACATGAGCCAGCAGTGTGCCCAGGTGGCCAAGAAGGCCAATGGCATCTTGGCTTGGATCAGAAACGGTGTGACCAGCAGGTCCAGGGAGGTTATTCTCCCTCTGTACTCGGCACTGGTGAGACCGCACCTCGAATCCTGTGTTCAGTTCTGGGCCTCTCGCCACAAGAGGGATGTTGAGGCTCTGGAGCGAGTCCAGAGAAGAGCAACAAAGCTGGTGAAGGGCTGGAGAACAGGCCTCATGAGGAGCGGCTGAGAGAGCTGGGGGTGTTCAGCCTGGAGAACTGAGAGGAGACCTCATTTCTCTCTACAACTACCTGAGGGGAGGTTGTGGAGAGGAGGGTGCTGGCCTCTTCTCCCAAGTGACAGGGGACAGGACAAGAGAGAATGGCCACAAGCTCCGCCAGGGGAGATTTAGGCTTGACATTAGGAAAAAGATTTTCACAGAAAGGGTCATTGGGTACTGGAACAGGCTGCTCGGGGAGATGGTTGATTCACCTTCCCTGCAGTTGTTTAAGGCACAGGTGTATGAGGTGCTTAGGGGCATGGTTTAGGGATTGATAGGATGATTCTATGATTCTCTCACCTTTAGCCTCTTCATTTGTTTCATTTCATAGTTATATATGTCCCTGACCTTGGCCTGATTGACAAGGGAAGTTAAAGAGCATGCTTTTAGTATTTCTTTCCATGCCTCAGTGAGATGAGTAGTTAGGAATATTAAATGGATTAATAGCTTAAGTAATATTTAAATTATAAAAAGCATCATTTATGCCATTTTAAAGTAAACAGTTTACTATATGATATTATTTCTTTTTGGTCAATAGGTATCTTACATACTATGATTTGAAGAAAAATACTTTAGTTGTTTTTACAGATTATAAAGGCATGTGTCAGTATATTGTGTGCCTGCTGTTGACATTTATTTTATTTGGTTACAATTGCTTAATATTAATAAACATAAACTTTCGACTGGTTCTGCCCTCCATGCTCACTAAGCTGCTTCTTCTAAACCCAATTTTACTCTGCATCACCTTTTCCCAGCCTTCAAGTCATAAAGAAGAAGGTTGCAGTTTCATCCCCTGGTGTGTGCATTCCACATTGCAGGTTATGAACTTGATTAGGGAAGCAAAATTGAACTGAACATGGAAGTTGCCAAAAACTGTTAATAAAAACTAGCAGCAAAAGTAAGATTGCTTTCACATTAGCCATGTAAGGTAGGCGTTCTGTTGATACACTAACAATATTTTTATTGTCCTAGAGACCTTAATATTCATCCTGAGATCCCAATGTGTATAGTCAACAATGAAATGTGATGTAAGGGGGAGACTGAAGGATATTGAAATTATTTTTCAGGCAATATTGCCTAGCATTGATTTATTTAATTTTCATTTGAAATTCCCTTTCTGTTTTCTGTGTTCTTTGACAACTCCCATATAAACCATAAAAAGTGTGTTGGCCTCGTAGCTTCTGTCTATTTCCTACTGCAGTATATGCTCTTTTCATCCATCAATCTTTAATTACTATTTTATTAAAATATGTGTAACCCCATGTCTCATTCAGACTTTAGGTCGAAGTCTTAATTTCATCCCATTATCTTATGCTAACTGGGGGAGAAGAGTGGGGTTTCATGAAAAAAAAGACTGGGTAACATACTTGGATGTGAGTGAAGTTGGACATGGTGTTCAAGGCCAGGTTGGATGGGACCTTGGGCAGCCTGATCTAGTGGGAGGTGTTCCTGCCCATGGCAGGGGTATTGGAACTGGATGATCTTTAAGGTCCTTTCCAACCCAAACTATTCTATGATTCTGTGAACACTTCAGCCTTCAAAGATGGGTCCCTAGAGGATGTTTTCAGATGTCTGTGATAATGCAGCTTATTTGTTCTCTCTGTATTTCTCTCAACTCCTTCCTACTTGTTACTGAAATTGCAATTCTTTTTAAGTGTTGATACTTACAACAGCCTGTGTAGATTCCCTCTTCATAGTCAGTGAGGAAACGGGCATTTCTCAAATAATTTTGTCTTATCCTGTACCCAAAACAGGTAAAATGAGTCACATTCTTTAAGAGCCTGTTTCTCCTCATTGACCGTACAGGGACCCTATATAGCTCAGCTACAAGCTCAGCTAGAGACATCTGATTAAGCGAGGTGAATCCTGGTTTGTCATCCTGAAAGTATTATCTCTTAGGAAGCACACAATCTACTCAAAGTTCAGCTCAGTCAAACTCATCAAAGAGGGAATATTACTTCCTCATTCTGAGATGGGCAAGTTACAATGACCTTTCTAGATGTATTTTACTTGACAAAGTCGACTGTTTTGCCATAATCTAGTTGCCTATAGCCCTTTTGTGATTGCTTCTTTCAGCTAAGAATTTCTCTACATTTTCCAATTAACCATTTTTTACATTTATTGAATAGAAAATATTTTTCCTTCATTCTTCTTTCCCTGCAGATATTAATAGATCCTGAAACTTTGATACAAGTACGAGTTAATGAATGAACAGTATATTTCCTCTACAAAATATGGTAATAAGATGTGGTTACATGAAATGCAGACACATTAACAAATCTCTAGGGCGCAATGGGAAATCCCCTATCTTGTTTCTTTCTCCAGTCCTGGCCACTGATGTCTGTTGCTTACGTTGCATGCAAGCTTAGCCAGCTCACTAGAATGTCAGAAAACCTGACTGGGAAAACCAGAAGCTGTTTAACTCATTAAATCTTTAATCTTGAAATCACGTGGATGCTGTATCCTGGATGGTAAGACAGGGTGGGGAAACTTCATTACCAAGAGCAGGAAGGAAGGAATTGTACCAAAAGCAAGAGGAACAGCAAAAAAGTGACGAAGCAAGACTTCACCCTTTCAGCACTGTCAAGCTGCTGATATGTTCTACTTGTAAAGAGAACTGTCATCTCCAGATTTAATACAGCTTCTCTTCAATTAACAGAATATCCGAAGTTCATTTTGCCATGATTTGCAGTTCCTTAGTCTGCTATCAGGACGCATACATGTGGCCTAGCCTGCCTGAGTTCTTATTTCAGGTGTGCTTTATGAGATTCCATATACTTTCTAAATGACTTCATTTGCATTCCCTCGTTCTAGATTATTTAAACGCATTGATCTTCCAACTAAGTCTTATAATTAAAAGACACTGACAAGGTATACCTGAAATAATAATATAATAATATAATAATGATATTTATCAATGACACTAGTTTAATTCATTAGTTTTTCAGTTGCATGAACATAGTGAGACATTAACTACAATTAAGAATGATTTTGTGCGTTTGCTTTTGTTTACCTCAGTAAATTTTGCTGTAAACTGGCTAAAGACTCTTAGGAGAAATGAATGAATAAATCTAGAACTACACATAAAACCTAACTATCCCAAGTATATTCAAAAAGAACTTCAAGGAAAATATACATCTTTCCTATTAAATAAGATATAATATAAGATGAGGCTATTCTACATATAGAACTTTTAGGTCTAAGATAAAATAATTGTGTCTTAATTTGCTGCAGTTACAAGGAATTCTTAATCTTTTCCAGAAGTATTTCTATAAATTCTAGTAGAAATATTGCAAAATTGCAAAGATTAAGGGAACACAACATAACTTTTTGTTATGCTTAATCACCATCTAGATAGGCTTCTAGTATTTTATTGAGCAGATAATTTTTTAACTTATTCTCAGGTATTTATTTCCAAATAAATTGGTCCCGTCAAGGAAACAGAGGTAGAAAATCATTCCTTAATGATGCCAGCTTTTTATGTATTTTATGTATAAGTAGGACATTTCAGAGTCCAAGCTGATGACTAGAAGGGCAAAAACTGTAAGACATATCTAAAACTCAATGGAAATATTTTTTGCTGTAATTATGACTTCTAGTGCATTTTCTTTATGAAAGGGTATGATTGTAAAACTGCTTCCATTGCTTTTTTGGGTTATTTGTAAATATCAACAAAGAAATAAGTGTTTCTGATCACAACCATGCTAAAATAAGAACAATTATTTTCCACACACAGCACAGATGACATGGAAAATTCCTTCCTCACTGAATCCTTAAATGCACAGGTATTTTTAATATGCTTCTCTGTATGTTTCTTCTTTGGCATGACTTCAGCAGATTAGCAGTATTTTCTTTCACCAAAACTCTCTTTAATTTTGAGCCAGAGTAAATGGCACGTTAGAAAAAGAAGACCAAACCAAGATACACTACTTTGCACAGCATTAGGCTGAAGCCACCTACAGCCAAAATATTAACCTCTTTAGAAATAAACATTGACAATAAGACATTACAAAGAAATACTTATTTTTTTCTGCATTTATTGGAGAGTAAAGGATTTGGATTTGGTGCTAGGCCTTTGCATAGGATTTTGGCTGAGCAAGGTTTTTTAGAGCATCTGATTTGTTTAAAGTTGTACACTTGTAATTTCCAGTTCCAGTTTCACCACTGTGCAAAAACAGAGAGCATTATGAAGTTAGGTAATAGTGACTGTGTGTAATGAAATATTTCTACAAAATTATCTTCAAATGTCAAAGAAGATATAGATGTCTTTTATTTCTATCGCTATCTCTAGACGCTATCAATTGTCATAAACATTGTGAAAAAGCAATGTGTTTTTCACAGTAACAAATTTTTAAACTTGCCACGGCTTTGATCTGAAAAGAGAAGAAAAGTAAGTGTTCGTTTTACTGTAGCCTTTAGCACTGTAATTTCTGGATTGCTTTGAGACACAAACAGGAAGTTTGGCTGCAGTGATACTAGTGAGTTAGAGCTGGTTCAAATTGATTCCACTTCTTATCTGTCCAGAAACTGCAGGCATGTAACTTAATTCCTGGAAAACATATTTATTTTAACTAGTTGTGAGAGAAACAGAACAAATCAGTTATCCAAAACCAAAAAAATAAGGGGAGTGGCAACAGAGTCCGAGAGAATAGATAATAGTCATTTTTCAGGGATGAAAAGAAATTCCAAGATGTATGTGTTAGTTATTGCCACTTCATTTAATCTTTTCTGATAGATTTCTTTTTTCTTTGTTTTATGAGACATTTTGGTTTTGGAATTAAACAACATACAGAAATGGAATACTTAAAGAGATCCATGGATACAATGCTAATTCCTTTGCATAATCAGAAATATACACAAGCGTGTTAAAGGGGTGGTTGAAATCAGCTATGACAGCATATATTCCTGTGGAGAAACCTTCCTGCTCTCTTTGTGGTGCAGACTGTAGTTATTAATGCAGAGAAGAGATTTTCCTCTCTATGTCTCTCATCTTGGAATACAGGGCTGTTGTATAGCCAACAGCTAAAATAAGGATTGGTGGAAGTAGCTGAATATCACATCCTCCCAGCCTTTTCTGTTCCTGAGATTTTTCCATCCCAGAGCCTGCTTATTTGCGCTCGGTCCTTTCCTATACCTTTTCCTATACCTATAGTTTAGGTGATCTCATAGTTTAAATGCATAGTCCAATGGATTACTGGGACGTACTGTTATACTCTTATTAGCTGTATCAGTCATTTGAGACTGCATGCTCAGAAGTTGAAAAAAATTCAACAGAGGTTACTGTTTTGATAGAGATTTTAGAAAACCTGGCCAAGCGGCACCTTACGTGTCTGCATAGGAATGCTGGAACAGAAAAATATGAGAAGTCTTATAATGAAATGGATATACAGTAGCCCAGGGGCCTGTGCCAGAATTTTTCTCCTGCAAAAGCACATTCTCTACAAAACAGGTTGTACAGAACACACAGATCTATCTGCATCTTTCTGTCTTGTGTGACAGAAAAATTAAAGTTTGAGCTGGTGTCCGTCGCTCATGCATAGCAGCTATGCTTGGTTGTAATTCCTGTGATTTGAATTCATTTATACTGCTCAAAAGGAGTGAGATTGCCCAGTGGACTCATATAGCCAAAGTTGTAAGGGAGGTTTAATGGCTGCAGGAGAGGAAAAGAAACAAGTTTGGAAAGTCTTCAATGCACAGTCTGGCAGAGAGAGGGTATATGTATTCTAATAAGCACATTTATGCTCACAGAAGTAAGCTAAGCATAAGAGAAGTTAAATAGACAGAAAAGTACTTGGAGCTGAAGCAAAACTCAAGAGGTCAACATTTAATTTTAATTCAATAACTTTGTGATTGATTGGAATTAAAATCCAGCCAGTATGTTGATGAGAAGATGATGGCATTTAAATGCTCTTGAGATACTGTCAATAACAGCTAATGAGTATTTATGTCTGAGAAAGGCTGAATGAGCACAGCATTCAGTTTTTTAAGGATCAAGATCATAACTCAATTTTCTTTTTCAAAAGAGCATTTCATGTGATCCTTAGAATGAAATACAAAGGAGAACTGTTGTGCACAGAAAATTCTGAAATATGAATACATGTGAATTGGTGTTTCAGGGTCATGCCTTCCTAGGCTAAGTGAGTTATTTTTTAAGGAGGTAGCATATTAAGCACAAAGAATTGGATTTATAGGCCCCATTAAAAAGAGATTTTGCGATCAATGAAAGCTGGAAGGGCTTTGTCTTTCAAACCAAAAATCCCTTACTTTGGTTCACTTAACCTTTGACCCCACCCATGGATGTCAAATCCATTGTCCCACTTGTCACTCTGGGGACTGGGTAGTTGATCAGCCAGTGACTGAAGGGCCATCTGTGACATAATGGACATTTACTGTCTGCATACATATCTCTGCAAAACTCATCAGTGATGTGTAAACACTGTTAGCAAGATCTTGTATCTGTTCTCTAACTGTGCTGGGAGTTTGGAGAACTTGGAAATGGTGTAACTCAGGAGTAGAATCAACTTTTCTTCATTGTGGGTGTTCACAGGTTGGCTATTCTGGTCACATTTTGTCATTTTCCCAGTTCTTGCTTGTTCTGTTTTCACATAATTCAGCAGTTGTTTTATTTCACTGAGCTATTATGCTGTTTTCTTTATCTCCTCCAATCTTGTTTAAGAAGTCATAAATCACTGTTGCAGATGCTTATTTTCTTGTTATATTTTGGGTTCAGTCTAGCTTACTTTTATTAATTGCCACCCGCTTGACCTACAATACAAGAGGCCAGGTGGCACAATCAGATTTTGCCTGGGACTAAATTCTCTGATTAATTGTCCCTTAGTGACAGTTGTTCACTAAGGTAGAAACTGCCACCTAACTTCCTCCAATTCCCATATTCATATACACTCATTTCTTGGATTTGTTATTATCTTTCTTTTGAGAGTGCTGTATATTTAAGGTGAATTATTACTCTTATTTTCATAGAAACATAGAATCATAGACTGCTTTGAGTCAGAAAGGACCTTAAAGTTCATCCAGTCCCAACTCCCCTGCCATAAACAGGGACACCTTCAGCTACATCAGGTTGCTCAAAGCCCCATTCAACTTTCCCTTGAACACCTCTAGGGATGAGGCATCCACAGCTCCTGTAGGCGACCTGTACTAGTGCCTCACTACCCTCAAAGTGTAGAATTTCTTCCTTCTATCTATCTACACCTACACTCTTCCATTTTAAAGCCATTGCCCCTTATTCTACCACTACATGCCATTGTAAAAATTTCCTCTGTACCTTTCTTGTAGGCTTCCTTTAGGCACTGGAAGTCTGCTCTAAGGTCTCCCTGGAGCTTTCTCTTCTGCAGGCTGAACAACCCCCATGCTCTTGGGCCGGTCTTCACAGGAGAGGTGCTGCGGCCCAGTGATCATCTTTGTGGCCTTCCTTTTTACTTGCTTCCACAAGTCCATGTCCTTCTTATGTTGTGGGACACAAAGTTGGGTACAGTCCTCCAGATAGGGTCTCACAAGAGTGGAGTAGAAGGGGAGAATCATCTCCCTTGATCTGCTGGTCACACTTCTCTTGATGCAGCCCAGGATATGATCGCCTTTCTGGGCTGTGAGTGCATGTTGCTAGGTGATGTTGAGTACATCAACCAATACCCCCAAGTCCTTCTCAAAGTTGCTCTCAAGAAATTCTCCAACCAGCTTGGTTTTGTGGAAGACCTTAAACTTCATGAGGTTCAGACAGGCCCACCTCTCAAGCCTGTCAGGGTCCCTCTGGATGGCATCCCTTCCCTCCAATGTGTTGACCGCACCACTCAGCTTAGTGTTATCAGTAAGTTTGCTGAGAGTGCCCTCAATGCCAGTGTCCATGTCACTGACAAAGATGTTAAACAGCAGCAGTCTTAATACTGGGAACAACGGTCATCACTGGTCACCACTGAGGCAGCAAGCCGTTGACGTCAGCTCTTTGAGTAGAATCATCCAACCAATTCCTTATTCCCTGAGTGGTCCATCCATCAGATCCATGTCTCTCCAGTTTAGAAACAAGAATGACAGCATCAAATGCTGTGCACAGTCCAGCTGGATGACATCAGCTGCACTTCCCTTATCCACCAGTGCTGTAGCCTCTTCATAGAAGGCCACTAGATTTGTCAGGCATGATTTTCCTTTAGTGAAGCCATGCCGGCTATCAACTCCTTATTTTCCATATGCCTTACTGTAGATGCCAGGAGGATCTGCTCTGTGATCTTGCCAGGCACAGAGGTCAGATTGACTGGCCTATAGTTCCCTGGATCCTCCTTTTTTCCCCTTTTTAAAAATGGGGATTATATTTCTCCTTTTCCAGTAAGTAGAAACTTTGCCAAACTGCCACAGTCTCTCAAATAGGATTGATATTTACTTAGCAACTTCATCCACCAGAGATTTGTGCACCTTCAGGTTCCTTAAATGGTCTTGAATGTGATCTTATGCTACACTGGGCTGTTCTTCAGTCTCCCAGTCCCTACCTTTGCCTTTTGTGACTTGAGCAGTGTGGCTTCAGTCTTTTCTGGTGAAAACTGAATCAAAAAAATCATTGGGTACCTTCAGCCTTCTCCATATCCTGGGCAACCAAGCATCCCTTTTCCTTCCATAGAGGGCCCACATTTTCCCTGGTCTTCCTTTTATCACCAAAGTACCTATTGAAGCTTCTGTTGCTGTCTTTGAAATCCTTGGCCAAATTGAATTCTGTCAGGGCTTTAGATTTCCTAAGTAGGTCCTTGGCTGCTCAGACAACTCTGTATTCCTCCCAGGCTACCTGCCCTTGCTTCCACCCTCTGCAAACTTCTTTTTGGTGCAGGCCTCCTGGCATTTTGCTTGACTTCCTCTTTGCTGGTATGCATCACTCCTGATGATCCTTGAATACTGACCAGCTTTTTTGGGCCCCACTCCCCTCCAGGGCTTTAACCCATGTTACTGTACCAAGCAGATCCCTGAAGAGGTCAAAAGCTGCTCTCCTGAAATCCAGGGTAATGATCTTGCTGCATGCCCTCCTCACTGCCCTAAGGATCTTGAACTCCACCATGTCATGGTCACTGCAGCCAAGGCTTCCCTTGAGCTTCACATTCCCCACCAGCCTTTCCTTGTTAATGAGAACAAGGTCCAGCATAGCACCTCTCCCCTGGCTCCTCTATCACTTGGAGAAGGAAGTTCTCATAGACACATGGGAGGAACCTCATGGATAGCTTATGCCCTGCTATCACAGAATCACAGAATAACCAGGTTGAAGAGACCCACTGGATCATCGAGTCCAACCATTCCCACCAATCCCTAAATCATGCTCCTAAGCACCTCATCTACCCTAACCTTAAACACCTCCAGGGATGGTGACTCAACCTTGGCAGACTGTTCCAATGCCTAACCACCCTTTCCGTGAAGAATTTTTTCCTAATCTCAAGCCTAAATCTCCCCTGGCAGAGCTTGAGGCCATTCCCTCTTGTCCTGTCCCCTGTCACTTGGGAGAAGAGGCCAGCTCCCTCCTCTCCACAACCTCCCTTCAGGTAGTTGTAGAGAGTAATAAGGTCTCCCCTTCAGCCTCCTCTTCTCCAGGCTAAACAACCCCAGCTCTCTCAGCTGCTCCAGCCCCTTCACCAGCTTTGTTGCTTTTCTCTGGACTCGCTCCAGAGCCACAACATCCCTCTTGTGGTGAGGGGCCCAGAACTGAACACAGGACTCAAGGTGCGGTCTCACCAGTGCCGAGTACAGGGGGAGAAGAACCTCCCTGGACCTGCTGGTTACGCCGTTCCTGATACAAGCCAAGATGCCATTGGTCTTTTTGGCCACCTGGGCACACTGCTGGCTTATGTTCAGTTGGTTGTCAACCAACACCTCCAGGTCCTTCTCCTGCTGGCAGCTTTCCAGCCAGGCTTCTCCTAGTCTGTAGCTCTGCTTAGGGTTGTTGTGCCCCAAGTGCAGGACCCGGCATTTGGCCTTGTTAAACCTCATGCCGTTGGTCTCAGCCGAGCAGTCCAGCCTGTTCAGGTCCCTTTGCAGAGCCTCCCGACCCTCCAGCAGATCCACACTTCCTCCCAGCTTGGTGCACTCGATGTCTTCATCCAGGTCGTTGATAAAGACATTAAACAGGACTGGATCCAGGACTGAGCCCTGGGGAACCCCACTTGTCACTGGCCACGGATCCTCCCTGTGCCCCTTCTTATAGATGGGTACGACATCAGCCAGCCTCCAGTCCAGCGGAACCTCCCCAGTCATCCAGGACTGCTGGAAGATGATGGAAAGGGGTTTGGCCAGCACATCCGCCAGTTCCTTCAAAACTCTTGGGTGGACTCCATCCGGCCCCATAGACTTGTGGGCATCTAGCTGGGCAAGCAAGTCTCTAACCACCTCCTCTTGGACCTTGGGAATCTCATACTTCTCTTCCAACCCTTGGGGTTGTGCACAGAGGGAACAATTTTCCTTACTGTTAAAGACTGAGGCAAAGTAGGCATTGAGCACTTCAGCCTTGTCTCCGTCCCCTGTTACTCTTGTTCCCTCTGCATCTACCAGGGACTGGAGATTCTCCCTAGCCCTCCTTTTGCTGTTGATGTATTTGTAGAAAGACTTTTTGTTGTCTTTCACAGTCTTGGCCAATTGCATTTCTAGTTGGGCCTTAGCCCTCCTGACTTTTTCCCTGCACATTCTCGCTTCCTCCCTATATTCCACCCAGGATGCCTGCCCCTTCCTCCAGAGGTCGTAGACCCTCCTCTTCCTATTGATGTCTCTTAGGACCTCCCTACTCAACCATGCTGGTTTCTTACCCCGCCGGCTCCTTTTCCGGAACTTGGGGACGGCTTTCTCCTGAGCTGCTAGGAGTTCCTTCTTGAAGAGCGCCCAGCCCTCATGGACACCTTTGCCCTCAAGGAGCGCCTCCCATGGGACTTTTCCGACCAGCCTTCTGAACAGTCCAGAGTCTGCTCTCTGAAAGTTGAGGGCGACTGTTCTGCTATCCTCCACCTTCTTCATCTCACCCTGCACTGAGAACTCTATCATCTCATGATCGCTTTGCCCCAAGCGTCCTCCAACCTTCACATCCCCCACCAGTCCTTCTCTGTTCACCAACAGCAGGTCCAGGAGGGCACCGTCCCTTGTCGGTTCGCTCACCAGCTGTGTGAGGAAATTGTCTTCCACACACTCCAGGAACCTCTGGGACTGCTTCCTTTCTGCTGTATTATACTCCCAGCCTATATCTGGGAAATTGAAGTCTCCCACAAGGACTAGAGGTAGCGATTTTGAGACTACATTCAGTTGTTTGTGGAAGAGCTCATCAGCTGCTTCTTGGCTGGGTGGTCTATAGCAGACTCCCATCACAATTCCTTCGTGCCCATGGGCTCCTCTGATTTTCACCCACAGGCACTCAGTCCCATCCTGACCGTAGTCCAGTTCGAGGGTATCAATGCCCTCTCTAACATAGAGGGCTACCCTGCCTCCTCTTCTGCCCTTCCTGTCCTTCCTGAAGAGTTTATACCCCACCATGGCTACGCTCCAGTTGTACGAGTCATCCCACCACGTCTCTGCAATGGCAACGACATCGTAGTCTCCTTGTCCTACCACAGCTTCCAGCTCCTTCTTCTATGTTTTCCCTGCAACAGAGATCAGGGTGGCTGAAGTTCCCACAAGGACCAGGGCTTGTGAACACGAGGCTGCTCCTATCTGTCTACTGAAGGTCTCATCTGCTTGCTCTTCCTGGTCCAGTGGCCGGTAGCAGACTGTCACTATAACATCACCTGTCCCTTCCCTCCCTTTAATCCTAACCCATAAGGTCTTAGTCAGCTCCTCATTCATCCCCAGTTGAAGCTCCATGCACTTCCAACTGGCCATTGACATAGAGGGCAACATTCCCTCTTTATCTCCCCTGCTGTCCTTCCTAAATGGCCTGTATCCCTCCATCCCAGCACTCCAATGATAGGATCCATAACACCATGTGTCTGTGATGTCAATAAGATCATAGCCCTGAAAGCATAAATACATCTCTAACTCCTCTTATTTCCCACACTAGATGCGTTATCTTGACTATAATAAGATATTAGAAGTTTTGAGCAATTGAACACCCAAAAAGTATAAAAATAGACTGCAAATGAAGAAAATATAATAAAAAGCCAAAATCAGAACTTCCCTTTTTATTTCTTTATTTGGTGTTTAGGTGGAATGTATCTCAAGATCTTGCATTTATAATCTTTCTACATGTTTTTCTCTTCCAACAAGCTAATGGTTACGATTTCTAAAACACAATCTGAATTAGAATGTGCACTAGACATCTTTCTACTTTCCAGCTGAAATAAGAAGTTATTTTAATAGAAATGTAAATCAATCTCAGACATCTACTTATATTGTCAGATTTGAATTGAGGGTGTTTATCCAAACAAACATGACTTTACCAGAAGTTTTGACTCCACTGAGAAAGACTTTAACCTTTGAAGTAATCTTGTTGAAGCCAAAGCTCCCTGGTGTTTATCTTAATTAGTTAATAGGTGTTAAATGACACGTTGTCTAGCATATGTCAGTTAATACATCAGGCTGAGTTTCTTTAACATCCACCAGCTCTCCTGCTGTCAAAAGACAAACACGTTTTCTTTCAGTTCCCTCACTTTCATTGCCTTATCTCACACAGTATAATCATTTCCAAGTGTCATCCAAGACTGCCTGCTATTTTACCTTTAACGTGAAGCTGGAAGAACAGAAGTACTTCTGAATTCCTCAATAATTCTTTAAGAGGTAAAAAAAAATCCAGTCCCAAATCTTTTTCCCTTTACAAAATACCACAAAATGCAGCTCTTAGGGACACAATGATGTAGGTAAAGAAGTCCAGATACCAGTTATATCAACACTGCAGCTGTTAATAGGCTGACCTATTATGTATATATTATAGATTTAACATTTACTGTGGCCTTTCCTGTTATTTTCTTTAATACCCTAACACGTTGCATATTTGATAAGGAGGCTCTTGAGGAAAGGGTGGTTTTCTTCCGAGAAAAATCAATCAGATTTTACTTACATAAATGTAAATAAACATTGTTATGGTGCTTGGAATGATTTTAAAGGATGCGAAGGATGGCTCAGCTCCTTTAAACATCTTGCCCACTTCACTCTTGAAAAGTGTATACTTATAATGTATATGTCTGTGTTATATGACTAAAGTTAGGTGGGATCAATCCGAGTCTTATTTTTCTTTATCCAAGGGTCAATGTAGTGTGTTTGTCAGACCCCCAAAAAATTTAGGGGTTAATAACAATATAGTAGTAATAGTTTTGCCTGTCAATAAAAGGTATCAGAAGTACTGTGATGCAAAGTTTTTCTTACAATGATATGCATGTATGTGTGTGTTTGCATGCATAGTGTATTTACTGTGTGAGTCCTCAGAAGTGCACAGCTCATTCTATAATCAGATTATTACGTTCAACCGTATTAGAGTACGTATTAGAGTACTGAGGGTATTCCCTTAATCTCATTCCTTTAGTATGCAGTTAAATGCAAATTACAAATAGCAGTAAAGAACATAAGGCTCAAGGAATAGTCCCTTCCTCTCCATCTCCACCTCTGCAGCTTTAGAATTAAAGAGACTTAGCTTAAGTGTACAAGTGGCAAAAAAGAAAACCAAGCACGAACGTACTTAAAATTCACACAGTATTCTCTGCTACCCTCTTAATAACTTAGCTCCATTTTACCAAATAAGCATTTTGACAGCAAGGAAGGTTACATTGTTGAAATATATAAAATAACAGAATCACAGAATCACGTAATTGTTTAGGTTGGAAAAGATCTTTAAGATCATTAAGTCCAAACCTTAACCTAACACTGCCAATTACACCACTAAATCATATCCCTAAGCAAAAGACAGTAAAGTATCATGTTTTACAAGTTATCATACTTTATTGACATATGCAGCTTTATGTTGTATAAAACACCACTTACACCTTACTAGTCATAACATATTCTTATAAAAGTAAAATACATGTTTATTCTTTCTTATATGTACTTTAGGTATAATATCAATATACTTCCTATGACTAAAAAGTTGCATCATTGCTTTCTGCCAGGCAGTCATTATGGCTGCATCTTTTTTAGTAAATTAAGTGTACACAGGAATATTGGCTTGGAGGCCAACTTACATGAAATACTCTTTGTCCATACTTCTAAATTGTCTTGTGCTTCAAAACACTGTAGTTGTAGGCAGACCACCTCCTGGGATTAGATTACTTTCAAAATGACTATTTTTTTTTGACTACTTTTACAGGCATATATAGAAAAAAAAAATTCCTAATTTTTATGTCCTTTTCCATTTCAGTGGGTGTGAATCACTTACCAATCAACGATGCTTTCTAGTATATTAGAAAATATACTATGAAATCTTTTATTTTCATCATCGCCTCAGTATCTGAGTATGGTGTCACAGCCTTTGTGGATTGGTGACTAAGAAACAAAACACGACTTCTGAATTTTACAGTACTTACTTTAGATATGTATATTAACAAAGTAAATGTACAAAGCAATGTTCTAACTAATACTAGTCATGATTTAGTAAAGGATAGATATATATCAGCCTCCAAGTAATATTCCTGTAAAATAATTCAATTCTGGTCCAATCATTTTGGCAGATCTGGAATGGAAAATAACTATGACTCTGAAAATAGTTATTTTTCCAGTTCGAGAGCTGCAGGATTCCATCACAGCATCAAGAACCACTTTAAAAACATGGAAGTGTAATTTATTGATGTAGTTTATGAATTTTTTAGACATGCAGAGACAGAGATCTCTGTGCTGAAGAGTTAATGCTGCAAGCAGGCAGCATACAGTTCATTGAGAGGTTAACCAAGAGTTATAGATCAGAGTCCTTTCCTTTTCATGGTTTTTTTTTCTGTTCTAGCTGTTTCTTCTTTATGGTTTTCAAACTATTTTTTATTTTGGTAAATTCTCCAACTGTATATTTGATTTTATGTATCTATAGAGAATGTACTTTTATGTTTCTTCTATACTTAACATATTTTTAAACCATCTGGATTTTGCTGTATTACACCATTTTATAGTAATACATATTAATTATCCTACCAATTCTCTGCTATGTCAGTTTATAATAGGCTGATTGTACTGCCTGTACTGACTATATAAACAGATACAGGAGAAGCTCAGTGATGTTTACTTGGGCAGTTGGTCTGGAGTCTGTAATACACTGGCAAATAAAGGTACTGAATTTTCTGGATAGTTTTTAAAGGGGATGAATACATAGACACTTATGGTGATGGCCTAGTAAACACAATAACCTAGAAGGATTAAGAAAATAAACTTCTCAATGAGCCACTAGTAGAATCATCTGCCATTGCTAATTATAGTAAAGAATTTTAACTGCTCTGATAGCTTTGATCTAAGTAATACAGCAAAATAAACCCATCAGATTACAAATTAGCAGAGTTCAGCTCTGATAATTACTATGTGATATTTCACAGGAGGTAATTCTGAGAGGAGACTAAAGGGAAAACAGATATCACCTTAAATACAGTATACTGTTATACTAATTACACATTCCTCCAAAGCAGATGATATACAGTGTAGTAAGCAACAAACCAAATAAATTATAAGTTCTTGTTTAACGTGAAATGTAAGAAGTAAGCACAAAGAAAGCAGAAGCTAGGTCAAATGGCAACAGATGAATAGAAAAGAATCATATTAAACACAGAAAAACTCAGACAAATCCAGAACACTTGGAGCAATGAAAATAAAACAGACCTCTGATTAATTAGACTTAAGTTAGTGGCTGTGTCTATACCAGTACATAAAATGAGCCAACAACAATTCTGTACAGGAACACGTGGCACCAAACATCCCATATCCATATAGCTAAACCTGCTCCAAAACAGTATGGCCTTCTCCCACATTGCCTATAGGGAGCAGTAACTGATTCATGCTACTTTCCAAATGCTCCTGTGTATCCTCTGGAAGAGTCCTGATTTGGACAAGCTAAAACTGGACCAGGAGTGCGCTGTTAAATAGTATGGTCAGATACATACTAATACTTGATATTGTGCCATGACCTTGTTTTGGTTACAGTAGTAAATATTGTCAGAGAGTATTTTCAAATTTTGCTATGGATTATATTTCTTTTCCTTAGGGAGATCCTTACATGCCTTGCCTATCATTTCCCTCAAAGGATCATTTTAACACAGCACATTTGTCTTCCTGATTGTAGTGTCTGTCTAAATCCTTCACACAGAAATGAGTTTCTCTGGGCTTACTAGTAGCATAGGCTCTTGGTTTTCTTACAAATTAAAGTTACCGGCTTTCCCAAGCACAAGGCAGGAAATCAGGTGTAACTAAAGAGGAACTATTTGGAAAATGTGACCTATCTCTCTGGTACAATAAGTAATGGAAAGACCAAGGAAATTTTAGTTCTCTAACAAGTGGCAAGACCGAAGATTTTATTTAGCTTTCATTAAAGAAGTCAGTCTTAGTGAGCTACTGAATGCTATTAATGGGTAACAACTAAATATTAATTCTGAAAAAATAAAAGGAACCATATACTATAACAGATCCCAAGCTGAGATGGAGTTAAGCCTGTTGTATGCTGTTTGGTGTGTTTCACTTCAAGTATCTGAATATGACATTTATTTCCACATTGAAACCATGTTTTGTTTGCAAAAGACTGTTTTTTGTTGTATGTTTCAGTTATTCATTACAGATAAATGTGTCTTATCTGAGTTAGACATATGGCTGCTTCCTTGGTTACTTGGAAAAGCTATCATTTGTGTGAAGGGCAAGTACTGTACTGGATAGGAAGAGGGGGGCAATTCATAAGATTTGTATTTTTCCTTCTACTCTTCAGCAATGTTAATGGCTAAATTGAAGTATTTTATTAATTCTTTGAGTGTTTTCGTTCAAGAAGAGGTAGAGTAATTTTAGAGAATCTAGAAGAAAGCAGCAAGCTTTGTCAGAAACCCTGAGAAATCTAGGAAAAGGCAAAAACTAGAAATATTTGATCTTGAGAAGATAAGAACACTACAGCAAATGGATATGATAACAATTTTCAAATATGTAAAAGCATTGCAAAAAGGAACAGGTTAATCTGTTCTCTGTCTGTGGTGCACAGAGCAAACAGTAATATTTCCAAATTACAGAAGAGGTGATTTAGGTGAGAGATTAGGAAGACTTCCAAGTAAGAGTTTAGGAAAGGTTATGGATAAGGCAGATTGTTTTTAAAAAATGTGGATTTCTTGGTAGAATGTTGAAATCCATCATTGAAATCCATCACTAAGAGTAGGTTACAAAAAGATGTCTTTCAGAATGAGAGTTGGTGCTGTCTTAAGGCTGTTTCTGACCCTGTTTTGCTGTGATTCTTAGGTTAAAGTTCCGAATTCAGCAGTAGCACTGGTGAAAGTGCTACTGGTTTTTAATATTTGAAGTTACATAATATTTTGGTCTTCAATTTCCTACATCAAATTTTACTTTCTGTTAGCATCTTTCATAGATATGAGAACTCCCCGTATTTTTCCCTGCTTATTTCAAGTTATGGTGCAATGTCTCTCTCTCTTGTTTTGACACAATCGACTTTTGGAGCAAGACTGTGAACTGAATCAAGCATCCGACAAAATCACATTTTGTGGAAGATCTGATCAGATTTGCAAGTTGTTTTCAGATGGACTAGTTCATAGATCCAGTTCATAATAGGTCTTGCAAAATGAATAAACTGGTGTAACTAAGGAGGCATCAGGGAGGAGGAAGTGATCAGATGTAGGTTATGATGAAAAGCATTAAAATTAGCACAGTCAACATGAAAATCTATATGGATCGGTGGGTCAGAGTCATACCTCTGCCCTCCCAAGCCATTTAAAAATTTCTGTCTATACGTTTCCATGTACTTGTTATCTAGTATCTGTCATCGCTGTTCTGAGAAGTTATAGGTTAAATTTTTATACTAAGATTGTCACAAACATCAATACCTTTGAGCCACACAATTGTAACTGGATTAAAATTCCAACTATGGGCAACTCCAGAGAATTAGCTAGTAGTATGTTTAGAATGGAATGGAATGGAATGGTTTTCAGTTGGAAGGGACTTCCAATGATCATGTAGTCCAACTACTCACCACTTCGGGGCTGAACAAAGGTGGAAGCATGTTTTTAAGGTCATTGTCCAGATACCCTTGGAAGACTGACAGGCTTGGGTATCAACCACCTCTCCAGGAAGCCTGTGCCAGTGTTTGACCACCCGCTTAGTAAAGATATGCTTCCAAATGTCCAGTCTAAACCTTGCCTGGCATAGCTTTGAATCATTCCCACATCATTTGAATCATTCTCCTTGTCACTGGGTTCCAAGGAGACCCATCCTCAGGAAGATGCGGAGAACAATGAGGTAAACCCCTCATCCTCCTTTTCTCCAAACTGGACAAGTCCAAAGCGCTCAGCTGCTCCTCACAGAACATTCCTTCCAGCCCGTTCTCCAGCTTTCTTGCCCTCCTCCAGATTCATTTAAGGACCTTCACATCCTTCTTAAATTGTTGGGCCTAGAGTGCACACAGCATGCAAGGTGAGGCTGCACCAACGCTAACTACAGTGGGATAGTGCCTTCTTTTCACTGTCTGGTTAGGCTGTGTTTGATGCACCTCAGGATGCCATTTGCCTTCTTGGCTGCCAGGGCACTGCTGGCTCCAGTTGAGCTGTGGCTGAGAAGCACCCTAGATCCCTTTCTGCAGGGTTGCTTTCCAGCCACTCTTCTCCTAACCTACACTTGTGCCTAGCATTACTCTGTTCCAGATGCAGAATCCAGCATTTATTCTCCTTAAATTTTATTCCATTGATTATTGCCCAAAGCTCCAATTTATCTACATTTCTTTGTCTTATAAAGGAAAGCATCTCTTCTACCTAATTGCATAAGAAGCAGTTTAGTGCAACTGTCTTTCTAGATGAGAATAATTTTTTATGTTTGAGTAAAAATAGAATGTATTTATATACACACCTTAAGTGTTGGCATATTGTTACAACTAGTCTTCACTTTGTTAAAATACCAACCGAAAAATGGTCATCTGTCTAAGATCATAGAATAATAGAATCACCAGGTTGGAAAAGACCTCTTGGATCATTTACTACAACCATTCCTATCTGCCACTAAACCATGTCCCTGAGGGGCCCAGAATTGAACACAGGATTCAAGGAGCGGTCTCACCAGTGCCGAGTACAGAGGGAGAATAACCTCCCTGGACCTGCTGGTCACACCGTTTCTGATACAAGCCAAGATACCATTGGCCTTCTTGGCCACCTGGGCACACTGCTGGCTCATGTTCAGTCCCTGTCAACCAACACCCCCAGGTCCTTCTCCTCCTGGCAGTTTTCCAGCCAGGCTTCTCCTAGTCTGTAGCTCTGCTTAGGGTTGTTGTGCCCCAAGTACAGGACCCGGCATTTGGCCTTATTAAACCTCATGCCATTGGTCTCAGCCTGTTCAGATCCCTTTGCAGAGCCTCCCGACCCTCCAGCAGATCCACACTTCCACTCAGCTTAGTGTCGTCTGCAAACTTGCTAAGGGAGCACTCGATGCCTTCATCCAGGTCTTTGATAAAGACATTGAACAGGACTGGACCCAGCACTGAGCCCTGGGGAACCCCACTTGTAACTGACCTCCAGTTGGATTTAACTCCATTTACTACCACTCTCTGGGCCTGGTCGTTCAACCAGTTTTCCACCCAGGAGAGCGTTCGTCTGTCCAGGCCAGAGGCCGACAGTTTCCGAAGCAGAATGCTGTGAGAAACTGTGTCAAAGGCTTTACTGAAGTCCAGGAAGATACATCCACAGCCTTTCCCTTGTCCAGTAAGTGGGTCACTTTGTCACAAAAGGCGATGAGGTTAGTTTGGCAGGAGCTGCCTTTTGTGAACCCATGTTGACTGGGCCTGATCACCCGGTTCTCTTGCATGGGCTGTATGATAGCACTCAAGATCACCTGTTCCATGACCTTTCCCGGCACTGAGGTCAAACTGACAGGCCTGTAGTTCCATGGATCCTCCCTGCGACCCTTCCTGTAGATGGGCACAACATCAGGCAGCCTCCAGTCCAGTGGACTTCCCTAGTCAGCCAGGACTGCTGGAATATGATGGAAAGGGGTCTGGCCAGCACATCCACCAGCTCCCTCAATACTGTCGGGTGGATCCCATCTGGCCCCATAGACTTGTGAATGTCTAATTGGCCAAGCAAGTCACTAACCACCTCCTCTTGGATGATGGGAGCTTTGTTCTGCTCCTCTAGCTCCTGGGGATGTACACATAGAGAACAACTTTCCTTACTGTTAAAGACTATTAAACCACATTTGTTTGCTAACAGTAACTGGTGCCCATTGGGGATGGGCACCATGGGGGATGAAAATTTAACTGCTTTTAATAACGTTGTTAATAAAATATTTGTTATTAAGAAAGCAAGAATTTTGTGAAGGATATATAAAAGATAAATAGGTGCAAGGATCACTTAATTAAGCAGAAACTCACAATCAAGAATTCACCATAGGCACAGGTAGTACCAAAAATGTGTTGCTAACTTACATCATAGACCATACATTGCCTGCCTATGGTACAGTTGGAACTAGATGACCATTAAGGTCCCTTACAACCCAAATCATTCTATGATTCAATTATTCTAATATTTCATGGTTCTATGACCACTGTGCATGCGTTCTTTGAAAGTAATCCCAGTGTGGCACACAAATGTACATTTATGCAAAAACAAGCAAAGTACGTCAGACCCTATACATTTGCCACACTGTCAATGTATGGCAAATAGTGGCAAGGCAGTATTATAGTCAAGCACTGCCAGTATTTGAATGAGAGCTCCTACCTGTACTTCTCCTTTTTTGCTCTCTAGCAAAAGAACAAGAGGCAGTCCCATAAAGGACTAACTTGACCAAATCATGAGTTCTTCAGTTACCTAAGGACTTAAGACTGACACAAGAAATAGAGTCATGTGAAAGGTGGAAACTAGACCAGAACTAGGTGATCTACCAGTTCCCTCAAAACTCTTGGGTGGACTCCATCCAGCCCCATAGACTTGTGGGCATCTAGCTGGGCAAGCAAGTCTCTAACCACCTCTTCTTGGACCGTGGGGACCTCATACCACTCTTCCAACCCTGGGGGTTGTGCACAGAGGGAACAATTTTCCTTACTATTAAAGACTAAGGCAAAGTAGGCATTGAGCACTTCAGCCTTGTCTTCATCCCCTGTTACTGTTGTTCCCTCTGCATCTACTAGGGACTGGAGATTCGCCCTAGCCCCCCTTTTGCTGTTGATGTATTTGTAGAAAGACTTTTTGTTGTCTTTCACAGACTTGGCCAATTGCATTTCTAGTTGGGCCTTAGCCCTCCTGATTTTTTCCCTGCACAATCTCACTTCCTCCCTATAGTCCACTCAGGATGCCTGCCCCTTCCTCCAGAGGTCGTAGACCCTCCTCTTCCTATTGATGTCTCTCAGGACCTCCCTTCTCAACCACGGTGGTTTCTTACCCCGCTGGCTACTTTTCCGGAACTTGGGGACGGCTTTCTCCTGAGCTGCTAGGAGTTCCTTCTTGAAGAGCGCCCAGCCCTCATGGACACCTTTGCCCTCAAGGAGCGCCTCCCATGGGACTTTTCCGACCAGCCTTCTGAACTGTCCAAAGTCTGCTCTCTGAAAGTTGAGCGCGACTGTTCTGCTAACCTCCACCTTCTTCATCTCACCCAGCACCAAGAATTCTATCATTTCATGATCGCTTTGCCCCAGGCATCTTCCAACCGTCACATCCCCCACCAGTCCTTCTCTGTTCACAAACAGCAGGTCCAGGAGGGCACCGTCCCTTGTCGGTTCGCTCACCAGCTGTGTGAGGAAATTGTCTTCCACACACTCCAGGAACCTCTGGGACTGCTTCTTTTCTGCTGTATTATACTCCCAGCCTATATCTGGGAAATTGAAGTCTCCCACAAGGACTAGAGGTAGCAATCTTGAGACTGCACTCAGTTGTTTGTAGAAGAGCTCATCAGCTGCTTCTTCTTGGCTGGGTGGTCTATAACAGACTCCCTTTTTCCTCATTTCCTGCTCCTGATTCCTTAGTATTGGGATGGAGTTAAATATTACCTGTGCCTCAGAGCCCTCTATCATTCTCCCAAGAGCCTTGAAGTCCCTTTTAATGGCTTTAGGCCTTCTGCACTCTATTTCTTTGTTACCAAGTTGAAAAACTAAGAGCGGGTAGTAGTCCATGTCCTTGACCAGGGAAGGGAGCTTTCTAGTAACGTCCCTCACTGATGCTCCCAGCAAGCAGCAGACCTCCCTATGGAGCGGGTCCAGCCTACAGATGGGACACTCCGTTCCTTTAAGAAGGGAATCCCCCAAGACAATCACCCTCTTCTTCTTTTTAATCGAGGATGTTTTTAAGGCTGTAGCAGGATGATGGAGTTTTGGAAAAGTTTCCAGGCTGTGGGTGCAGCCTTCTTCATCTTTAGGGCTTGGATGCACCCTCAGTGTGAAGAGGAGGAGGCTGAGGGGAGATCTTATTACTCTCTACAACTACCTGAAGGGAGGTTGTGGAGAGGAGGGTGCTGGCCTCTTCTCCCAAATGACAGGGGACAGGACGAGAGGGAATGGCCTCAAGCTCTGCCAGGGGAGATTTAGGCTTGAGATTAGGAAAAAATTCTTCACGGAGAGGGTGGTTAGGCATTGGAACAGTCTGCCAAGGGAGGTGGTTGAGTCACTGTCCCTGGAGGTGTTTAAGGTGAGAGTGGATGAGGTACTTAGGAGCATGATTTAGGGATTGGTGGGAATGGTTGGACTCGATGATCCAGTGGGTCTCTTCCAACCTGGTTATTCTGTGATTCTGTGATTCTCAGCACCTCATATTTGTTCCCCAGAGGAATCTGGGTGTTAATTGCCTGGGTTGGGGGAGCAGGTTTCCTTCTCCGGACAGAACCTGCTGCCATTCCCCATCTCTGTCTCTCCTAGCCTTGCAGCTTAGCGGTGGGTGGTGCTCAGCGTCAGTAGCTCCTGCAGCCTGTGAGAGCCTCCCTCTCACATTCCCTGATGGTCCTCAGCCTACCCACTTCTTTTCTAAGTTCCTCCACCATACAGAGGAGTTCCCCCACCCGAGCACAGCTTCCACAGGTGGAGCCTGTGCCTTCCACCATTTTCCTCAATCTCTTTTGACCGTGCTCCAGCCCCCCCTGCTCGCCCTTCCCGCTCAAACTGCCTGGTTTAACGTACCCCGCATCCCTTCCCCTGTGCTCCCTAAGGGCCGGTTAAATCCCCCGCGGTAGCTGCCGGGTCCGCCCCCTCCCATCAGGCACCGCGGGACCGGCCGTGGAGCCAGCACCCCGGCGCCGGCCCCCGAGCGAGTTTTTAGGCTTTTCCCCGCTCAGGGAAGCGCCCCACCGCCTTTTAATGGTCACCCCACCACAGAACTCAGCGTTCTGTCGCTGGATGCAGCTGAATAAGCGGAGTTAATGGGTTTGCCGCGCTTAAATCCCCTGCGGAAGCTTCCGGGACCTGGGTTGTTGGTCAGCAGCTGGCTGAGTATAAGCCAGCCGCGTGCCCCGGTGGCCAAAAAGGCCAGCAGCATCCTGGGTTGCAGCAGAAGTCGTGTGGCTAGCAGGGAAGTGATCATCCCCCTGTATGAGGTGAGGCCACACGTCACATGGTGTTCAGTCTTGGGCCCTGCGCTAGAAGAAAGACACTGAGGGGCTGGAGCATGTCCAGATAAGAGCAACAAAGCTGGTGAAGGGGCTGGAGCACAAGTCCTGTAAGAAGCAGCTAAGGGAACTAGGGCTGTTTTGTCTGGAGAAAAGGAGGCTCTGGGGGGACAGGACCTTATTGCTCTCTATAGCTACCTGAAAGGAGGTTTTAGTGAAGTGGTGTTGTTTTTTTCTTCCAGGTAACAAGTGTTAGGATGAGAGAAAATGGCCTCAAGTTACACCAAGAGAGGTTTAGGCTGGATATTAGAAAAAATATCATCACCCAAAGAGTTGTCAAGCATTTGAACAGGCTGCCCAGGAAAGTGCTAGAGTCACCATCCCTGGAGATATTTAAAAGATGTGTAGAGGTAATGCTTAGGGACACGGCTTATTGGTGAACTTGGCAGTGTTACATTAATGGTTGGACTTGATGAACGTAAAGATCTTTTCCAACCTAAATGAATCGATGAAATGAATGGTTTAGATCATCATAAACCTCACACTGCCCATCAAATAAATAAATCTAATTCTAATGAAATGCAAACCCTTACCAAATTCTACAATTACAAAGGCTGAATAGAAAATTAATAGAATGTGCATGTAGAGGTCAAATTCAACATACAAAGATGCAGAATGAAACACTACTAGTCTTTGTTTCCTGTGTTTCATTGTCTAAGAAGACAATGTTATTTCTCCAAATTATTTCTACTAACATGGATTTAATTTTTAAAACTTGGATTTCTTTCGTTAAAACTGCAGTGGATGCATTAGGAGTATCAAATAATTCTCAGCTAAAGAAAGTTGAAATGTGAGACTAATATCTTGAGGGAGAATATTGTTCTTGGGGGGTTTTAAAGTTATTTTCTGACTTATATGATCTGGTATTTTTCACAATAAATATTTTTTGTAGCAAAAATTAAACAGTGTTAAATAGAATCCATATAGAGCAAAGTTTATACATGGACCTTCTAAATGATTGACTGAAACCCAGTATGTTACTCACTTTAGAAAACCTATGCGCGAAATGAAAAGAACAATGAGTAGAATCTGTGGGAGAAAATACAACTTCTATCAAATTCTCCCATGGATACTCTCCTTTCTTGTTAGAAAAAAAAAAAAAAGCATTCTATTTTAAAAAGCATATACGGAAGGATTAGTGAAAAGTCTGTATGTCTTTGTGTGTTTTTAAATACCCAGAATGATCTATCTTCTAGCACTTCAATCAAGAGATACTGCAGTCTATAATAGCAGGAAAATTAACTAGCAATAAATATATTTTCCATAGCATTACTTCTGAGCCATTTAAAATAGATTACTCCAGATAATGAATTCCTGAACTTAAGCCAAAAAGGATGAATGAGAGCAGTTCTGTATAGCTAAAAATGCATCTTTTCTGCGGATTGCTCGTCATTTGCATATTACACTTGTAAAGGTAGACTTACAAATTGACATAGATATGAACTTCCCTGTGCCTGTGAATTAAGTACATAGATATGTAGACTATCTATTTAAGCACTGGGTGTAATAATTTAAGATAAACAATTGCAACTGTAAATGTCTGCATTGAGTGCCTTAAAATCGTAGTGAAAGGCATACTTTTTCAAGAACAGTGGGAAAAACTTTCTTCAACATTGCTTGGAAATATAGAACCTCTATTACTAAATATCTTTGAGAACAGGCTAGAGAAATATTATTTATAAATTACTTTGGTACACTTGATTAAACCCTAGAAGAGAAGAGTGGTTAAAGGGACCTCAAATGTCAACTGTGCTCTGCGCTTCATTGTGTAAAATTGAAAACTCTAACCCATTCCATAGGCTGGCTTTTTGCTTTAAAAAAACAAACTGAGCATTCTCCAAAAGCCTAGTGGCTCCTAAATTCTTCCCCCAGCATGACATGGTCTAAACTTTAGATCTTCCATTTCAAAAGCATTTCCTGTCTCCTGTATGTATAGGTAAGAGGTCAGCTAATTTCAGACATCAATGATTTCATTTAATCATCTCTCTGCTAATTAAGTAGTGTGCATATGTCAGATACTGCACAAATACTGTTGTAAAAGATGGTCAGAACAGAATGTGTTGCAGTTTTTAAAAAATATGACTATGAACATAAGGTTGTGTATTGTAACAAAGGAGCACACCTATCACAAAACCACATTCATATCTTAGTCTTCATTTATTTATTTGTGCAAATCAGCAAACTAATAGTAATAAAGGGTTTTGCTATGAAATCAATATTTTAATTCTCTAGAATTAAATTGTCTTCTGCAGCAGATAAGCTTTTCGCAAGGACTGTGACTTATCTGTATAAGAAAAACTTCTGATTAATTGCACAATACTGCAAGATTATGTAGAACTGGAAAAGCAGCATAACTTAGCACACCTGGGAATTGAAGAGTGAAACCTGAGATGCCAAACTACATTTGAAAATGAGAGTGTGCCCCTGCATAATTATAACTCATTTTCCTCTGCCATTTTGACATACATAGGATGAAAATCTCTTCTCTTGTCTGTGGCACAGACCTACTGCTATTAGGCTGTTAGCTTTACCATCCTGAAGTGAGAAGCCATGAAAAGATTTTTAAAATGAGAAACAGGAAACATTCTCAAGAAAAGAATTGTTACTAAAACAAAATAGTCTTCTTTTGTAACAGTAAGCTACAGTTCTGGAAACCTAAAGTTCTGCATAATGATAAATCACTGTTTTGAAATATTATCATATAAATTCTGTAATGTTTTTGTGTAGATTCTCTCAGGTATTGAGCAGCTAAACCCATTTCAGGTCATTTGACTTGGTCTTACACACTGTCTCGTACTGACCCTCAGCACATGGGAGTTATTTTTCTCCCTCCTCATAACCAGTGAATGGAATGCTGTCAGGTAGATTCCTGCCTGTCTAGGACATTATCTCCTGAAGCTCATCTAAATCCATACAGGGAATGTGGTCATCCACTGTTCATCATTGTAATGTGTGGTGCTTATATTCTGTACCAGAGGTTCCCTCAGCACATAACTGGGCATATCCAAACATGTTTAGGAGCATTTAATCTGCTGATATGAGCTTTTCTTCCACTAGGAATATCTATTATGTATAGCTCAGGTGGCATTTATAGACAGTGTAGCATTCTTGCCTCTGTTTCCAGAGCTAATTTTACTTTCTGACCATCTAGTGGTGGTCTGCTGCCATTGGTGACCTGGACCAGCATTAGCAAATTTACAAAAGGTAGGGAAGTAGGGAATGAAGTCAGACTGAAAGGACAAGTGGCAGAGTTTCAACCCAGAAGAAGCTTGGTAAACTCGAGGAGAGTGCCAAAAGGAGGTTTCTGTAGTTCTCTATCTAAGATGGAGTAACTCATCCATGAGAATAGGATGGGAACCAGCTGACAGAGTAGCTGTTGAAAATGACCTAGGGTTTGCAAAGGATGCCACATTCAATACGAGCCAACAGTATGAAACAGACAACTGCACATTGTGCCATTTCAGGGGGAGGGTCGCTGCATCTGCATCACTGTGTTTACCAGTAGAAGAGAAACAAACTGGAGCAACAAACTGGAGCAGAGGTTCCAGGATGGTTACTGAATTGGAGCATATGACGCAGAGGGAAAGGCAAAGGGAATAGAGTATCTTTAATGTGAAAAAAAGAAAGTTAACAGAGGATCTAGTTACGTGCTTCAACTACCTAAAAAGCCAGACTCTCCCAAAAAGTGTATAGTCAGTGGTCAGAAGTTGCAACATGGGACATCTGTACTGAATGTAAAAAAAAAAAAAAAAAAAACCAAAACCGGTGGTTAAACCCTGGACTGGGTTAGCTACAGGGGTTGTGGAAGTCTCCATTTCTGCAGCTTTCAAAGGTGCCTGTCTCCATTGATTCAGGAGAAATTAGAGACTTACCCTCCATCATTCTCCTCCTAAAGTCAGAGGGTTGATTATAGATTTTATCAAATGGGTGTTCAAACTTAGCAGAGCGTGTTTGGCCTTAAGGGAGTATAGCAAAAGTTTTATTTGAAGAAATTGGTTTTCCTGCCTTTACACTTTATTTTGTGTGCACATCATTTTCTGTAATTCTGTGATGGCAGTTCCTTAATCCTAGCAGGCACACTTCCATGAGAAACAGCATGAGTAGACAAAATTAGCATTATTATTTCTATTTGTTTCTAAGAGTGATTCATAAATAATCTTACAAGACTTTGTATTTTTAGTGATTTTGCCCATACTTTTAAGTATTTATGGAGGGATTTTTCAAGTATGTAGTTCTGTTGAAAAAAACATTTATTGTTATGCACAAAGAGCAAGGCATGTACATTCAATAAAAGTTCTTATTTTAGATTAGAGAAAACAATAAAAGATAATAAACAGCTGCTGTCCCTGCAGATAGGCAATCTTAACTGGGATATTACAGCTCAAGTACCAAGAAAACAAATATAATTCATATTCAAGTTCTACTTGTCAGAGTGCTTTGTCTGTACATTATATGGTTTATTTGCCATGTGTTTTATTTTTTATTTTGCTTTCTGTGGAAGTTTTTGTAAGTAGTTTGTTATGCCCCACTCATGGCTTGAGAAAATTACGTGAAGTTACTATTTTTCCAGTCTCGAAAATCTGCCTCTTCAGGCTATGTCATTGTAAAGTTCCATGTGTTAATTCCTTCTTTTCAGTGTGTGGTTTGTAAGAAATTGTCATAGCTGTTTTCATTGCTAGTTTTCAGATGCCTGGCTGTCTTTGTCTCTTTGCAGAATTTAACTCTTCAAATTAATATGCAGAAAAAAGCTCAAAGTTGAAGTAGAGATACCCTGCTTAGAAAACATCCCTCTAGTTTTGAACAATCATAGTAGAACAGCATCAGTTAAAAATGTGAATTGAGCATAAAAAATACTTACTTTTTTGTTAACACGCTAGGACATGCTAAGCTCAATTGAATCTTAGCAAGAAAAGTTAGTCATTACCAAGGAGAGAGACAATTATCATCATTATGGACAACCTGTTTTTTATTGCAACTATGCCCATCATTCATAGTGCACAAGAAAAAAAAAAACACCCCACAACAAAGAGAAGGATGCCTAAGTAATGATCAGTAATTAGTAGTTATGTCAGTATTAAACTCATCAGCTAGAATGCTTTTAGTATGCTGATAGTCCTTATGTGATTTTTTTTCTGACTAGAAAGTCTGATTCTGGTCAAAATGTCAATCAGTCCCTCCAGATAATCCTGAATAACAAATAAATTATTTTGGTTGATAATAATTAATTGGAAAATTAGACAACCTTGATAGGAGGGAACTATTTCCAGATTTCCAATTTGGGGTCCACCTATTTTTTCACTGGTTTCTGAAAGATCAGGTAGGGAATGATGGCAGATACCTTTTCCTCCAGACTCAGTGCAAGGAAGAGTTCTGAAAATGTCCATATATGGGAGGAAAAGATGCATCATACATCCTATTGTTGACATTTCTTAATTTAAACTCTGCTAAGTACTGTTAGTGGAACAGTCATACTGGGTCAGATGAAGGGTCTATCTGGTTCAATATCTGTTCTCCAACAATAGCAATAAATGTTACTTGGGAAAGAGAATAATCTCAAGCAAATATGTATTTCTATTTTATAAAGTTATTAGTCATTCAAGCTAAGGCAAAATATAGCAGCTTTGTTGTTAAGATAAAGAGTGCTCAGTCTGCAATGAACTACTGTCTAACCACACTTTTCTACATAAGTATTATTCAGAGTTAAGTGGTTTGATTCCTAGTTATTAGGTAAGATTACATGAAATAGCAGTGTATTTTTTAGAAGTGAGCCTTGTTTCCTGTTTCATACTGGATTCAATACATTTATTGGAAATAATTCTTAAAGGAAAGTTTTCTTCTACTATGGATCTATGTCATAATATGATGTATTATATTTTTTATATATATTGTTATATATTATATCCTATTGTATGATTTGACTTGGAAAACTCCTAATATATACAGCAAAAGATTTTTCAGCTTTGTTGGATAGCACAACTATTGGTCCCAGAAGTTAGAGAAGAGGCCTGAGATTATTCTGGAGCAAGGAACATTAATACATCCAGGCACACATCAGAAAATATCTTTAGTAGATATTCCACTGTGTGCACAGTTGAATTTAAACATCACTCAGGAGTCACTGTTCTTGGCCACGGGGCTTCACTTATGGCCATTCATAGAACAGCATGGAGAACTACATTAGGCCAGGTTCTTAAAACAGATTGCAGTCAGAAGGAATCTCATCATCATTACATGGTTCTGCCTCCTATATATTGCATCTATCGATTTCACATACATTTAATATACTTCAACAATTTCTGATTTATTTAGAAAGGAAGCATCTTGAGGCAGAATTCTAGCACTTCTGCAGTTGAAGAATCTAAAAAGTAAAAACAGGAGGACAGTGCAGAAAAGACACTTTTACACTTAGTACTGTAAGACAATCATATAAGTTGGAAATCAAACATTATTTGTGGTTTATGTCTTAAATAGCTGTATCTGCCCCACAATAATGGATGGGATCATTGCTTAGGGTATTTAGGAGGCTGAATCTTTTTAAGAGATATTGTAAATAACTGGGAGACAAGTCCTTTGAAAGCCTGTTTTTATTACCATGTCTTTTCCTATTCCTCTTTTCAGACAGCATGTAATTCTGTTGGACATGCTGTGTTAATCAGATGTCGAGTTTTGCTAAAATGCTTTCTGGTTTAGAAATGTAAGTAGCCTTTTTGTAACAGTCAAAATATTCAATAAGAAATTATGTATTGTTTGACAGTGTAACTTTAGTTTAAGATGAAAGACATGAAAACAGTTAAACTCTGAAAGGATTGATTGGTCTGTCACTTACTACCAGTACAGAGAGATTGTGTTATTGTATATATGCTACTCTGTGTTCTTGGCATCATTGTTTATCAGTTAGATCTTATGTTGTTAAATCAATATTTGTGTATGTGCATCTCACACCAACCAAGCTGATGTGATAATTTAAACAAGAAGTCAGTCACAATGAAAACCATATTTTTTATGAATGTTCTCATGAGACGAAAACATATTTCTACACAATAGATAGACTTACTGTTTTTCTCTGTGCAATTAAATTGGAAGGAAAGAGAGAGTTTTTGTCATAGAAATATAACAATGAATTGAAATACAGATAGTGGTTATGATTCCCTTTCCTTCCACTATGTTCCAATTCTGTTCTAATAATTAAACTATGTGTCAGCTGTGAGAGAATGAGATACTCTATGAAGGCATCCCTGAAAGCAATGGGTTTGCTAGAAGTCTACAGTTAAAAGAGATAGGAACATTTATTTAGTAGGTAGTCAAGTGATCAGGCTTAATGAAGTAGGAAGCTGCCACACTGTACAGTGATCCCATCCAAGAAAATAGAATTAGGTTATCTGTATCAGCATATCAACTCAACTGAATGTGCCAGCCTTGTACAGCTGAATATAAAGGGGTTCATAGGGCAAATGGTATAAGGCCGAATTAGGCAGTGTTGCATGTAATATTCAGTCTGTATTTTAAAATGTATGAGAGAATCATAGTATAGTTTGCATTGGAAGGGACCATCAGAGTCATCCAGTCCAACCCCTCTGCAGAAGCAGGGACATCTTCAACTATGCCGTGTCGCTCAGAGCCCCATCCAAACTGACCTCAAATGCTTCCAGGGATGGGTCATCTACCACCCCTCTGTGCAACCTGTGCCAGTGTTTCACTACACCATGCTCAGTTTAAAAAAAATTCTTCCTAATATCTAGTGTGAAGCTCTCTTCTTCTAAAAACCATTAATTCTTGTCCTATAGTCACAAGCCCTGCTAAATAGTGTTCCCTCATGTTTCTTGTACATCCCCTTTCAGTACTAGAAGCTGCTCTAAGGTCTCCCCAGAGCCTTCTCTTCCCCAAGCTGAACAACTCCAACTCTCTTAACCTTTCTTCATAAGGGAGGTGTTCCAGGTCTTTGAATTCTGACAGCAGGTGATGCAGCAGGTATTGGACATCACAGGATAAGGATGATTCCCTAAGAACAGCTCTTCGTGATGATAGGCATGTTCCTTATAGTTATGTAAATACAAAAAAAAAAAGTGCTTATCATTTCAAAACAAAAGCAAACTTATGAAAACAATTTCTGTAAAGGTGTTATACCTAGTTGATTTATTTTTCTCATTGATTCATTTAGGCCTTATAAGAGTTCCAGTTTCCAGCACAGCTAGAGTGAGTAAGGTCTTCATATGACTGAGGGACATGACTTAGTAGTAAACAGGTATGGTTGACATTGATGATCTCTAAGGTCTTTTCCAGCCTAATGATTTTATGATTCTATGATTGTACCTCGCTTGGTAAGAGCCCAGTTTTCTCTATGATAGCAATGCAGATAAGGAGTTGCACTGTCTCCACACATAATAAGTGTGTCAGATGTAATCACAGAATCACTAGGTTGGAAAAGACCCACAAGATCGTTGAGTCCAAACATTCCTATCAATCCCTAAACCATGCCCGTCAGCACCTCATCCACCCATCTTTTAAACATATCCAGGGAAGGTGACTCAACCACCTCCCTTGGCAGCCTGTTCCAGTGCCCAATGACCCTTTCTGTGAAATATTTTTTTCTGATGTCCAGCCTGAACCTCCCCTGGCAGAGCTTGAGACCATTCCCTCTTGTCCTGTCCCTTGTCACTTGGGGATAGCTCCCTCCTCTCCACAACCTCCTTTCAGATAGTCGTAGAGAGCAATGAGGTCTCCCCTCAGCCTCCTCTTCTCCTGGCTAAACAACCCCAGCTCCCTCAGCTGCTCCTAGTAAGACTTATTCTCCAGCCCCATCACCAGCTTCATCGCTCTTCTCTGGACTCACTCCAGAGCCTCAACATCCTTCTTGTGGTGAGGGGCCCAGAACTGAACACAGGATTCAAGGTGCAGTCTCACCAGTGCTGAGTACAGAGGGAGAATAACCTCCCTGGACCTGCTGGCCACACCGTTTCTGATCCAAGCCAAGATGCCATTGGCCTTCTTGGCCACCTGGGCCACTGCTGGCTCATGTTCAGTCCTTGTCAACCAACACCCCCAGGTCCTTCTCCAGGCAGCTGTCTAGACAGACGTCTCCTAGTCTGTAGCTGCACAGGGTTGTTGTGCCCCAAGTGCAGGACCCGGCACTTGGCCTTGTTAAACCTCATGCCGTTGGTCTCTGCCCAGTGGTCCAGCCTGTTCAGATCCCTTTGGAGCCTCCTGACCCTCCAGCAGATCCACACTTCCACCCAGCTTAGTGTTGTCTGCAAACTTGCTAAGGGAGCACTCGATGCCTTCATCCAGGTCATTGATAAAGACATTGAACAGGGCTGGACCCAGCACTGAGCCCTGGGGAACCCCACTTGTAACTGGCCTCCAGCTGGAGTCGTCTCCATTTCCCACCACCCTCTGGGCCCAGCCATCCAGCCAGTTTTCCACCCAGGAGAGTGTGCGCCTGTCCAGGCCAGAGGCCGACAGTTTCTGTAGCAGAATGCTGTGAGTTTGGCAAGACCTGCCTTTTGTGAACCGGTGTTGACTGGGCCTGATCACCCAGTTCTCTTGCATGTGCTTCATGATAGCACTCAAGATCACCTGTTCCATGACTTTTCCCAGCACTGAGGTCAGACTGACAGGCCTGTAGTTCCCTGGATCCTCCCTGCAACCCTTCTTGTAGATGGGCAGAACATCAGCCAGCCTTCAGTCCAGTGGAAATTTCTAGTTAAAGGATGGCTTTCATACAAGATAAGAAGTGACCTCACTTCTGGCAGAAGTTCTACCTGCCACAGTGACGTGACAAGCTTACCCTAAAATAGTGTCACATCCACAGGACCAGGAAATCCTCCATTCCTTTGCTCATGTCACTGTCAGCCACACCCGTGCAATCTCTGAACTTCTGTGGGTGCCTGGTTCCTGAAGCTGTGCCTGCTAGTCAGCATGGTCCAGGCACACTGGGGTCACACCGGCTGTGATCCCACTGTGTGACCATATGCTACGTACTAGGACAAAGATCATCAGCATCTCTGACAGTGAAAAAGACTGGGAATTTCCATCACAAAGAGCAGTCTTGCATATCCCAAAACCAAGACTGCAAGAATAAGGTGCCCTAAGTGCAGATGGCTGTAGTGGTCTCGGGAATGGTTACGATGGTTGTTACAATAACCATGGCTTTATTTGAGAGGTGCAAAGAACATGTGGAAAAGGCTTACAAATGTAATGGCTGGAAATGTGTTAAGAACAGATCTTGAAAATAAAAGAGCATTCATAGAATCATAGAATCATAGAATTACCAGGTTCGAAAAGACCTCTTGCATCATCGAGTCCAACCATTGATGCTGTTCACCCATGACCAAAAGACCAGAAATGGGGAAGAACAGTATTTTTCATGACATAGAATGTATACAGAATGCCCTTGACTTGCAGCTGTCTGTCATGGCCATTCTCAGGTAGCATAGGCAATGGTTCCATAAAAATGGTTGCCACTGTGGGCTAAGGGCATCCTGGACATAAGGGTCCTTCTGGAGTGAACCTGCTGTGTCATAAGGAAAGGAACAGGACTTCTGTGGCACAGGGGTTGATGTGAGAGTAAGTGAGTGGCCATGGTATCTGCCATATCTTTTCAAGTATGACAGATGTCCTGTAAGTGCATTTTGTCTGTCTCTAAAGCCACTCACATCAGAGGGTTTTGGCTGCTGCTTCTTTAGAAGAGGTCATGGTAAGGAAAGTAGGCAGAAGAAAACACCATTTTTTTTTTGTTCCCAGAGAGGGGCATGAGGGAGGGCAGGGACGAACAGCCACAATCCATATACAAACTGATACCCTGTGAGGAACACTGGAGTCTTTTGGTAGATAAGGGCTGTGGGAAAGGGAAAGACAGATTACAGCCTCCTCTCGTATGTCCACTCAGTCTCACTGCCTGACATGCTCCTTCTAGCATTCTTCTCACATGGAAACACTTCCTGAAACCTTATTGCTTCCTTTGATTGGTTTGCCCAACTTTCCTTTTTTCTCCTGACTTTCTCCTATCCTGTGTGCTTCCTGTTTTGACACTAATTTGCTCTTTTTGAGGGCAGTGGAATTCTGTTCTGCCTAAATGTCTGGATTCTGACAGAGCTCTGATGCAGAATAACTTTACTAGGGTTTGTGAGGTTACATAGATGTAAATGTCATTATATTGAAAATAAAGTTAGGGCCTTGCTCCCTCAATTTACTAAACCTTTCTATAAATGATATGTTGATGTTAAGGACTGCTGTTTGGAATTTAATAGCTTATTTTAACCAATAGCAAGCCTACAAACTTTTCTAAATAAATCAATCCCTGGAAATGAAATTATTGTGCTTCTAGACCAGCCATGGAGAAATCTTTCTCTGCTGACTGTAAGGACAGCTTAAGATGCTGACCTAAACCAGATTCTTAAAGTAGATACACCAGTTACATGACATCGGATGAGTCAAGTTGATAATCCCTTTCAGAGACTGGACAAGCTCTATTCTAGAAGTAGCTATGTTTTTTTTTACCCAATTCAAAGTCTGCTCCAATTCTTCATACTGTGATGGTTTTCATACTCTTTTTAGTTTACTGTGTGATTTTGTGTTCTCTCTCTGTCTGTTGTTTTTGCTCCAGCATTGTTCTTTATCCTAAACAGTTACTGGCCTTTTCCAGTGCTTACTGTCTCTTGTATTTATAGCTGTACATTATCTTTAGGGACACGTAAGTGCCTGTTGTGTTTTCCACCTCAACCTTTACATTGTCAACATTAAACCAGACAGGTTCAGTTAGTCACTTTTTAATAGGAAGCCTTTAGAGTCTCTACCTCATATTGGTAACCTTTCTTTTCACCTGTCCTAATTTGAAAAAATCCTTCTTGAGTGTGGGTGACCTATGTTCTGTGCATTTGAGATCTTACTACTATCTTAAAATATTCCCCTTAATCCAGTGGCTCCCAGTTCACAGTTGTCTTTTCTTAGCAGTATTCCACCAGAGGCTGAGTGTGCTCATAAAGACTTGCCTGACTGGCTCTGATATTGCTGCTGGTGTAGCCATAGGCACATGGTGCTCATTAAAAGCTGAAAAGACTAACTCAAAATCCCAGGGAAATACTTAAGAATTGTCTCACACTTCACTGCCTGCTGCCACAGTTACCAGGGCTGCATTACATCAGCTAGCTATAAAGAGACAGAACAGGTATAAATGTCTAAACTTATCGTTGTTACAGATCTCAATGATAATCCTTAACTCTCTTCACTCATCTTGTCTTTCACTAAACGATTAGTGATTTAGTTCTTTTTCCCCCTGCAACCAGATTCTAGGGGCATAAAGCCTACTTTTATGAGAGGAAAATTTGCATGGATACCTTAACATTATAGGCTCCTCTTAGAGATACTAAAATAGTGATGGTGTGGACAGTAGTTCTTGATTCACCTTCCTTTTGAATCAAAAATCTCTTACCTAGGCAGGATCTTGTCTGTCTCCCCACACTACCCATTTTGATTTCCCTGCACTTAGCAGGGAGACGTGGGGGCAGATGGATAACACAGCACACATGCTGGATGGAAGGGAGCAACGCTGGTGAGGTGCAAAGCAAAAACTTCTTTGCAGCAGCAGCTGGCAGTTTCTTCAGCCAATTCATACTGAAGAAACACACCTGAAGTTTTATAATCTCTGTGTGGATAGCTCACGAGGTATGTGTTCTGTACTTGAAAATGTTTGCCTGCCATGCCAAGAAACTGTTTGTGTCATTGCTGATTGTTTGAAGTACTTTGTAGAATGTCCGTTTAGTTACAAGATGTGAACAGTTCTGACCTTGATTAGATACTCGACTATAGTGACAAATTACTGTCTCTTATTATGGAGAAGAATTTTCACTACACATGCATGCTTTTTTTTATTCTATTCACTTCACTTGCATGTATGCAGAAAAGATAAAAATGTGATTCAATAAAAGCATTAATAAGCATATGTAAAAAATGTTTACAGTTAAGTAGAGATGGATAAGCAGTGAATAATTGAGCAAGTTAGTAAAATTCAAAGCCCTATTACATAATATGAAACTCTTTATATTACACATAAAAGCTAGCAAGATTACAAAAAAACAAGACTTTTTTTTCTTCTGTTTCATCAGCTTTTTGATGTAAAACCAACACTTTTCATTTGGTTAAAAAAAATAATAAAATAAATCTGCTACTCCAGAATACACAACATGGGCTACTAGTGCACAAAAGTTATTGTGACTACAGTTTATGTTGAGGAGTATTATTTTTCCCTAAAGAAAAAAAAATTACAAAAAAAATCCTAGGCTATATGCATTTAAAAGGAGTCACAACAACCTGTAGATTATGTAGCTGATTCTTAAATTCTTTTTTTGCTGATGCATTCCTATACTACTGAGTGAACCTCTCACCTTTAACGCTGTCACATTCCAAATATTGCTTGCACTGAGGAGAATCACTGTTTTGCCTCCAGCAAGGAACGTAAGTGTTGCAAAACTGACTCCTCCTCTAACGGGGAGAGCATGTACAAGTACACAGAGTTGTATTTCTCCTAGAGCTGTCAGGCTGAATGTTTTGCAGTCAGAGCTGTAAACCTTGCAGGCTTATTCTTTGTTTGTACTTTGGGGTCTTTCCTCTCCCCTTTTCTTTTTGGATTTTTTTTTTTTTTAAATGTGAAACTCTTCAAAATGCTGGATTTACATGTCCTTCTTCAGGAAACATTCATCAATTGACATGGGTCAACATACTTTTCGTTACCAGGCGAAAGTAAGTACTGCAGTTAAACCTGTTCTTACTGTATATTTACCTGACTATTAACGCGTTCAGTGTTGTCCTATTAAAGACAGAGTAGACTGTAGTTCTATTAGGAGAAACTAAAAACTTATGAAAAAAGTTAAATCAGTTGAACATAATCTGGTGTGATAAATGTTGTATGGCTCACATTCTGAAAAAATAAAAGCATTTTACTTGTCAGTCAGTGGTCTGTTTTAAAATACTGAAATAGGCTGGACACAGAGATGCCCTTCCTTCTATATGGAATTTTGCAATAATGTTCAGGATTGCACTGATTTTTATAAAGCATTTTTAATGCACTTGGTAGTACTGATCTCATTATATTACCTCCTTGTGTGATTTATGTTCACTAAATATTTATGTCATTCATTAATGAAGATATGCTAGTTGAGGAAATAAACCTCCTGGAGCTCCCATAACTACCATCATATCTTCCACTATCTAATGTTCCCTAGCTATCATTTTATTGTTCCTGTGTTATCCTGTCATATATTTGTGTATACATTTACTAGTTACTACATCATATTGTGTATTATTATCTTCTGAATTCTTTGATACTGGCACAGACTGGCAGTTGAAGGGAAAGACAGATCCCAGAGAGAAGGTAAAGAAAAGAAAAGCTAGTGACTGAGCTGGCAAGGAGTAAAGAAAATACAGTGATTTGATCCAGAGAAAATCTTTTTAGCCAGTTTTCCCTGCATTTTATTGAAACTGTACCATCATCCTTTGTAATATTTTCACTATTCCATCAGTCATCTGGCAATTCATTAACAGTCTGGGAAGGGGAAATGAATAGTTTCCTTTGCTATGAGTTCCCTCTAGAGAGCGCAGCAGCCTGCAAGACAGCATATGGATTCTGCGCCTGTATTACCAGCTTTCTGCAGTAGAAATGCTACAGCTACCGGTGTTTTCGTCTTTTGAGAGCAGACTTGCTGTTACTGACCTGAAGTAGGCACTCCCTTCCCCAGGGCAGGCACAAGGATTGCTTAGGCACTAAACAAGTTTAAGCAATTAGTAATGCTTGAATGTGTGTGTAATGCTTGCAGCCGTTTCCCACATGCACCATATTCCTGCTTTGTCGCACCAAGTAGCTCTACAAAGTCTGTGACATAAATGCAGGTCTGGTGAAGTACAACCTAGCTAAAGTCTGACACGAGGACTAACACCTGCCCTCATCTGGTTTGGAATTGCAGATCTTGGAGGAGAACAAAACCAAGAGAAATGTAGTTAGTATAAAGGCAACAAGGAGCAAAAACTGAGAAGTAAAATAGAATTTTTTGCATTGCTAAAATTGAACTGGAAATCTGCCAGAGTAAATTTTCTTGTGAAAGACATAATGGTTTGACAGGGCAATGATTTGCATTGTATTGAGCAGGTTCAGGTCTCTGCATTTTTGCCTTTCTTTTTGAGAGGGGCTTTATATGATTTTGAGCTATTTGCATTGGATAATCATCTTTTGTTGTTGCCCAGCTAAAGATCTTTGTTAAATATGTTGTGTTTAGGTGGCTCCAGCAGTAATTAACACCTGTAGCAAATGGAGCTCTGCTACTAGAAGCTGGGAGCTCGGGGACAGAGGTGGCTTTTGAAAGCCCTGGCTTTTTAGAGATTGTGGAAGTTTGACTTTTACACATTCCTTACAGCAGTGAAGCAAGTGGAGTTCAGCCAGCTCCTTCAGCTGCATCAAGATTTCAGTCCAAACTTCTAGTCTCCCAGGCTTGTTTTCTTCACAAGAATTAGACACAGGTTAATTACAGACTCATAAAACAATATAAATGCTTTGTTCCTACTACCTTGAAGTTTTGCTTTGTTTGAAGGTAATATTCTGGTACCTCCAGACACTCAAATTTACAAAATTTAATGTATTAGTTTTCTATGTATTTATGTACCTCCATGTACATACATGCACTCGATAGTCATATACATACATGTAATCAATTCACTTTTTATCCTTAAGGTGGGATTTTGTTTGGGTTTTGTTTCAAACTTGCTATGCAATACCCTTCTTTCAAAGATCTACTCCAGCATAAAAACTGCAGTTTTCTGTGTCTTCATCTTCAGTGCCACTTTTGGTTCTCATTTATTCCTTCAGTACAGCTGCCTTTCAGAGAGATTGTAAGGATTTCATGAGATTGAATCAAAGGACAACTAAACATGTACCCTGAGTTCTTGGTTGAACTCTTTACAACTTCACTCACAAAGACTTCTCCTTGACCTTTTCCTGACTAGTCCCATACACTTTTAGAGGGATGCTTTCACACTCTGCTTTGGTCTCCATTCTAGTTTAGCTCTGATTGCAGTTGCATTTCCCCTTAGCCTGGCTCTGATAAGGAATCTTCCATCACATCAGTCTGTACTTATTCCTGCTGCATGGGCAAGCTGGGCTAAATACAATTCATTTGTGGCTGATCTTAACCCTTTTAAAGAAGCAGCTCATTATTTTAATAGCTTTTATTGATTGGTCAACTGTACCTGTACCTGTTAGGCAATCTTCCCTCCACCCCAAGTTATCACTGTGGAGCGATTTAATTAAATGTTATGAAATCAAGGATTCAGATTTTCCCATGAGCTGAATAATGACACTTCTTGTCCTTCCTCCTTTCTGTCTTTTTTATTACCTGGCCTCACTGCAGGGGTCATGACTTCACTTTGAGAGAACATTGTCTCACAGTTCTAGTAGATACTGATCAGTAATGGTTATGTTTAACATGACCTTTAGTCCCTGTAAAAAACTTGCTTGCTTATAAGCTTTCATATCCAGTGGACTTTTTTCACAATTACTTTTTAGTTCTAAAACTTTATTGTAACTTCCAGTAGAGCCACAGGTAATTCTGTTGATAAGAATACGTTGCTGGCAATCTAATTGGACTTTGATGAAACTGATTTTTCAGTTCAATGGCAATACTAACAACTATTTTTAAAGAAATTGAAATTATCAACTTTTCTTAATTCTGTTTTAGCAAATTGAAAAGGCAAAACTCTTTAAGAAAAGCCCTACTTCATGTGTGTTCTATCATCACTGTACCCTAATCATCATACATCTGCTTAGCCTAAGTAATTCCAAATTAATCCAAATGACCTGTAATTACTAATATATTTTAAAATAGTACTCATGTGTAAATCCTCTCTCTAATGATTACAATGTATTTGTTTCCTAGATTATTTTAGGTCAAATATGTCGCTTCATTCCTTCTTTGAGTGGTAGCAACATAGATCTCCATTGTGATTCAGAAAGATGAGGAGAGGGTAAAGAAAGGCTACAACCAAGAGAGATGTAATTGGTATCACTTAAAGAAGAACTTTTATACAAGATGGTGTAGGCTCCATCCCCATGACTTCTGTTAGAAGACCTACCTTTCAGAAGTCTGATGTCAATTGTCCCCAGAAGCCCTTCTTCCTTTTCCAGCCATATGACCCACTTAGCCCAGAAGTGTATCAGATCCCTCAGAGTCCGTAAGAACTAACGTTCTGTCATGGTCATGGCCATACCCCATGTGATCTCAGAACCCCCTGTACTTGCTGACAGCTGAAACCTGCCTTTTGCTTTACCTCAGAAGTATGTCATATACATGCCCACACACATATAAACACGCATAATGTTCGTATAAATGTATGTTTCTACAGTTACACTTCTTTATGAATATATAAGCATCATTTTTATAAAGCATGTGTATCAAAGTATTTATTAAGAGATAATGAGATTAAGTCAAAATTGAATTTAAATAGAGAGGAAATCCAGTCTAAGGAAGGCACAGCTGGAGATTGTGCTAGTTTGTCAGGGGAGGGTAAGGGTCCATGAAAAAATCTGAATATGCATTGAGCAAAGGGCTGGGCCTGTGAAGCTAGCCAAGAGGCTGCCACCCAGCCCTAGCGCATCCAAAACAGAACAGACTGGTGAATCTAACCAAGAGGCCCCCTTCACCTATCTTCAAACCATCTAGATCACTGTACAGTGTTAGTGGGGCACACCTTCAATTTTGTCATGTGCTAGAAAATAGCAGGTAATGTTGCTTACCAAAGAAGAAAGCCAGAACAAAAATACAACTTCACAGAAACGTGTGTAGGGACTTTTAAGAAAAATCCCAGAAGGATTTTCCTAAAAAGACTGTGTGAATTGGAAAGAAGATGGTTGGGCAGGGATTTTGGAAACAAAAGTTTGTGGTGAATGTCAAATGGAGGGAGTAAGAGGCAACTTTTCCTGCATCCTGGCATGCTAACAGCTGTGTGTAATATCATGACAGGGATTGTGCTGCATGTGTTACCTGACCTTATGTTGCTGTGGATTTTATAACACTTTTTGAAAACATAAACTTGGCTGATTACGTGGAAGACAGAATTATTCAGTGAAATCATTTTGTTCCTGCTTAGGACAACTGTATCCAAAACCAAAAAAGAAATGATTAAGAAACAGAACAGCTTTGAAGGAAAAGAAACAGTGACCATGAGAGGCAGGTCACCATAACCCAAATGATCAATTAATAAATAAAGTTTCATTGAACATGAATTAAATCAATTGTCTCGTGTTTGTTTTCCTATGTGCATGCAGTACTAGACTGCAGAATCTGTTTAAAGTCTTTTACTGTGCTCTTGGGGAATTGGGAAACTTTGGGGTGTAAATCCCCTTTCTGAAACAGCCAGGAGTACTGTTGATCTGAACAGAAACCAAGTAGCCACATGGCTTGTAAACCAAGGCACTTACGACAAACATAAGGTAGTGAGAAAGGCTTTGACATAACAGGTATTTGTTGCATATTCTAAACACAATAGCAGAGTTAAGCTCATTTTATTGATGACGAACATATCTAAATGTGCCTGTATTGTGTATCTAAAAGGCAGAATGGATTCTCATATAGCTGAGGCTTTTTAAAAGCATTTTTCTTCCTTGGTAATTACAGACTGAGCAGGGAATGGATTTTTTTAAACCACGCTTTAGACAAACTTTTAAAGCAGAATAATTTCAGTACTTTGTTACTAATAACAAATTAGATTCCTCTGTCACAGATTGCTTTAACAGAATGCTAGAAACCAAGCACCAGGTATTGTTTTACAGCACACTGCATCATTGTCTTACTGGAGTAGTAACCACAGCTCCACAGTACAGTTAACAGCCAGACCTGTGGAGGTGAATCCTCCAGGCTCTGCAAGGACTTGGAAAATCATGTTTGCGTATTGGTGTAAAATTAGAGTAAGTATGCTTCAACTCAGAAGGGAAGGCCATGTGACAACGATTAGAAGCAAAAAATTGACAACAGTTACAAGTTGATGAAACTGTGAGAAAGTGTTAATACCCAGGTTCTGCTTAATGGACTACAGTTACCAGGCTATCAAGGGGACATTTTGTTCTGATGAACTTTAAACAGCAAAGACGGTTGAGGACATAATCTGCAGATTGAAACATTTCTAGTGGTAGAAAGGCATGGAAGGAAGAAACTGCAGTTTGTAAGGCGGTGCAGCTACCTCTAGAACTTTAACGGCCAGACCAAAGCCTCTCAAGTCCACAATGTTTAGGAGCTGGAGCGAGAGTGGGAGAAGAGGAAGGATTTTAAATTGTGTTTTTTACATCATGCTCCCCAGCAAAGCTTGCACCACAATTTCCTCACAAAACACCAGTTTGAACTTTACAGCCATTAAAGCCCCTGGGAGCTGTCAGGCAAGTGGGAGGTGGGTTCTGCAGAAATACAATACCCAGACAGCTGGAATAATATTAATAGTGCTGGAAATAGTGCTGCTGGGTAAGACATGGCATTGTTCTTTGCGGCATGGGCATTATCCATCCATATGCTTATTGCTAGAATGAATAAACACTTACTAGTTCCAACAACAGAGCTTTAACTGTTGACTAGCCTTAGGCCTGGTCTTCAATTCCACTCTTCGGAAAAAAACTTAGAACAGAAGAAGATTCTTATGCTTTTCCACAGATAGGAAGCTAGCACATTTTTGGAAGCTTCTCTTGTAGTTGGCAATGACAATTTGCCTTTTCAGCTGACGTGACTGGAAGGTTTATCTAGATCTACCTCTACACAAATCTTGTTGAGCACCAGCTGGTTGGAGATTTATTGGTTCCATTATTGTGCTGCGTTATGGCAAATGGCAACAGCAGTGAGATCATTACAGTGACACACTATACGCTGCGTTGTGTGCCAGTGAACCAATATCATACTGATACAGGCAACACTGAAATAAATACAAATAAGAGCAAATACATCTTATTTCACAGTGGAAAGGAGGTTGGGAAGCTGAGTCTACCTCCCTGGAAGGTTCTTATATTTTAAGAAAGCATGCCATCTTGTAGTAAAGAATAAGTAGTAAAGGGAATAGTAAAAAAAAGTGAAATGACCTGTCCTTGTACATGAATTGTTACTGAGTCCATGTAGATGGAAGTTATATTCCACAGTCTCTTTTCAAAAGCTGTATATTTTTTCTAAAGGAATTTGGAAACCATTAAGCCACACATGAAAAACATGGCTGAAAACACAGCCAAAGATGTTACCAGATGTGTCTCCCAGCCTGTTGCAGCTAAGTTGCAAACATTGGCAATGCAGGAAATCTCAGGGGTTGTTTATATTGAGAGACACATTAGAGCTGTGAAGGGACAGCCTTCCTCAAATACTTAAAAGAAAAATGACAGGTAGTTCCAGGCTGGATTCTGGCCACAACAAGAAGTAAAAGAGTAACAAACCCTCGTGAACACTGAACAAAACCAAGAAATCCAGAGAAAGATATCCCATTCTGCCACTAGGAAGGGAGATATATTTTAACAAGGCTGATTTCTGTTCATGGTTGCTCAGAATAATGTACTAAATCCAATATGGATTTGTCTGAACTCATCCCAATGCAAGCAAGCATCAAGAAGAGCTTGTTCATTGAGGTGTCATTACTTTCAGGTATAACACAGTTTGCCCCCTTGCACTTGAATAGGAAAGGTTGTGTAGGTCTGAATAACAGTGCTGAATCTGCTGAAGAATCAGTCTGATGAATTGCCTGTTGGCATCTACTTTAACACAGCTGGATATTATCATAGAATCATAGAATAGAATAACCAGGTTGGAAGAGACCGACCAGATCATTGAGTCCGACCATTCCTGTCAAACACTAAACCATACCCCTTAGTAAAGACATTCTTTTTCTGGGTTTGTAAGGCACTATCTGCTATATAAGGTGTAGAAGGCCTATAAGTTGCCTTCAGAAGTTCATCCAAACGAGATATTTTTAGTGTTACATCACATTCAGGAGAGCCATTCCTTTCACATTAGAGATGCCTTCTGCTAAGTGTAACCAATAGCCTGCTTGTCACACACAACAATTTGCTTTGGTTTCAGAAATTGCAACCTGACTGTCATTTATCCAATGGACATGGTCTTTTGGAGAAAACCTTTGGGAACTTTTCTTAGTGTGCCTACACATTTTCCTGTAAAGTTGAATTCTTGTGCTAGTTTTCCATGTTAGTAGGCACTTGCCCATATCTTGTAGCACATCATAAACACTCCCCAAGTTATAGTCAGTAGTAATTTGGTTGGTCTGTCATCAATCTAATTAACTGATCATTCCTTAACTGTATTTCTTGTTTGTTTGTTTGTTTTTTATTTTTAATAATCTTACTTGACTTTTTCATTTCAATACCTCTTATTAAGCAATCTTTTCTATGTAAACTTTTGAAAATATAAATTCATATATATATATAAAAACTGGAGGCCAGTCAGTCTCACCTGTGGGCACAATCACAGAGCAAATCGTCCTGGAAACTCTGCTAAGGCACATGGAAAATAAAGAGGTGAATTGTGACAGCCAGCATGGCACCACAAGGGGGAAATCATACCTGACAAATCTGGTGGCCTTCTATGGTGGGATTAGAGCATTAGTAGATAGGGGGGTGCAATTGACATCATCTACCTGCATTTGACACTCATCCACACAACATCCTTGTCTCTAAATTGGCGAGGCATGGATTTGGTCACTGGACCACTCAGTGGATAAGGAATTATCTGGATGATGGTATTCAAAGAGTTGTGGTCAAAAGCTTGATCACAGAATCACAGAATAACCAGGTTGGAAGAGACCCACTGGATCGTCGAGTCCAACCATTCCCACCAATCCCTAAGTCATGCCCCTAAGTACCTCATCCACCCTCACCTTAAACACCTCCAGGGACGGTGAATCAACCACCTCCCTTGGAAGACCGTTCCAATGCCTAACCACCCTCTCCGTGTAGAACTTTTTCCTAATCTCAAGCCTAAATCTCCCCTGGCAGAGCTTGAAGCCATTCCCTCTCGTCCTGTCCCCTGTCACCCGGGAGAAGAGGCCAGCAGGCCAACTACCTCCCTTCAGGTAGTTGTAGAGAGTAATAAGGTCTCCCCTTCAGCCTCCTCTTCTCCAGGCTAAACAACCCTAGATGTCCAGATGGAGACTAGTGACAAGTGGCATTCCTCAGCAGCTGGTATTGGGACTAGCAACAGTTTAAGATCTTTGTTAGAAGCATAGACAGTGGGACTGAGGCCGTTCTCTGCAAGATGGCCAATGACACCATGCTATGTAGTGCAACCAACATGCTGCAAGGAATAGTTGCCATCCAAAAGGACTCTGACAGGCTTGAGAGGTGGGCCTGTGCGAACCTCATGACAGTCAGCAAGAGAAAGTACTCCTCCACCTGGGTTGAAGAGGAGGACTTGGGAGTGTTGGTTCATGAGAAGCTCAACCCCACCCAGCAGCACTTGCTTGCAGCCCAGAAAGCCAACTGTATCCTGGGATGCATCAGAAAAAGCATGACTAGCACGTCAAAGGAGGTGATTCTTCCCCTCTACGCCATTCTCAAGTTGCCCACATCTGGAGCACTGCATTCAATTCTGGGGCCACCAGCATAAGAATGACATGGACCTGTAGGAGTGAGTCCAGAGGAAGGCCACAAAAATGATCAGTGGGCTGCAGCACCTTTCCTGTGAAGAGCCCAAGAGAGTTGCAGTTGTTCAGCCTGCAGAAGAGAAAGCTCCAGGGAGACCTTACAGCAGACTTCCAGTGCCTAAAGGAAGCCTACAAGAAAGGCAGAGAGGGAGTTTTTGCAAGGGCACATAGTGATATGGCAAGGGACAGTGGCTTTAAACTGAAAGAAGGTAGCTCTAGATTAGATAGAAGGAAGAAATTCTACACTATGAGGGCGGTGCAGCACTGGAACAGGCTGCCCAGAGAAGCTTTTGATGTTTCATCCCTGGAAGTGTTCAGGGGAAATTTGGATGGGGCCTTGGGCAGCCTGGTGTAGTGGAAGGTGTCCCTGCCCATTGCGGGGCGTTAGATTAGCTTTAAGATCCCTTCCAATCCAAACTATTCTATGATTCCATGAAGAAGAAATGTATGTATGCATTTACATATTTTTATACACTCCAGTTACTTAAGTTACTGTGTTTATTTAACCTTAGAATCATAGAATCACTAGGTTGGAAAAGACCCACAGGATCATCAAGTCCAAACATTCCTATCAATCACTAACCCATGCCACCCAGCACCTCATCCATCTGTGCCTTAAACCCCTACAGAGAAGGTGATTCAACCACCTCCCTGGGCAGCCTGTTCCAGTGCCCAATGACCCTTTCTGTGAGGAAGTTTTTTCTGATGTCAAGCCTGAGCCTCCCCTGGCAAAGCTTGAGGCCATTCCCTCTCGTCCTGTCCTCTGTTACTTGGGAGAAGAGGCCAGCTCCCTCCCCTCTACAACCTCCTTTCAGGTAGTTGTAGAGAACAAAATAGTCTTCTCTCAGCCTTCCCTTCTCCAGGCTAAACAACCCCAGCTCTCTCAGCCGCTCCTCATAAGGCCTGAAAAGAAACAGTCTCCTTAAAGCAGTCCAGTTGCCTTTTAGAGGCAGACAAGTCCCAAGGACAGAAGAGCAGCACTGGTTTCATAGATCTGCACTGTGGTCAGGCTTTAAAGACAGTTTGATTAAATGGTTGTAAATTAGCTAGAAACACATACTCACGATGAAACTATTGCACTGGTTGCACAGCTCCTTGGGAAACCATTTACAAGTGGTTAACAACGGTCACTGTCAGAGCGAAAGGACAGATTGAAACCAGCTGCACAAGACTCACTCCTTAATGTCGCAACTAATCACTGTTTCATTAGTGATGATGATAACATCATGCCAAATGTATTCACTTGACAACAGTAAATGAGAGGGGCTTCCAGTTTACTGTCCAGAGAAGAGCAATGAAGTTGGTGAAAGGGCTGCAAGAACAAGTCTTACAAGTCGTGGCTGAGGGAGCTGGGGTTGTTCAGCCTGGAGGAGGCTGAGGGGAGACCTTATTGCTCTCTACAACTACTAGAAAGGAAATTGTAGAGAGGTGGGTGCTGGTCTCTTCTCGCAAGTGATAGGCAATAGGGGAAGAGGGAATGGCCTTTAGCTGCATTTAGATTGGACATTAGGAAAAATATATTCACAGGAAGCGCTATCAAGCACTGACAGAGGCTACCAGGGGAAGTGGTTGAATCACTATCCCTGGAGGTGTTTAAAAGACGGGTGTGAGGTGCTTGGGACATTATTTAGTTGTGGACAGGTACAGCTGGAGATGATGATCTCAAAGGTCTTTTCCAACCTAGTGATTCTGTGAAGAGAAAACAAAATTATTTTGATAGATTTCTGTTTTGTGTGCAATTGCACATGTAAAGGAAAGAGATTACAAGAATTCAAGAAGGTATTTTGTAGAAGGGTTATAATGATACACAAGACGAGCAGGAGTCAGTAGTGTCATCCTGCTGTGCAAAAAGTAAATAGTGCACCAGGATTTATAAAAAGCATTCTGGTTTGAGGTGTGCAAAATTATTCTTTTGATCACTTAAGTATTTTCAAGGCTTCACGTGAAATACTTTGTCACTCTGGGGCACAGTGCTCCAGGGCAGATAGGCAGAGATTGCATAGGACAGTAAAAAGAAGATTTGGAGGTCTAGAGGATATGGCATATGAGAAAATGAATCAAAACTGATAAATGTAGGTGAGACAAGGATGATGCATTACAAGTATTAAAAGAGTATTTCTCAGCAGAAAGACAGTAGTGGTCTGTTGGTTTATTGCTTTTAGTCTGCAGAAGAAATAATTGGTTTAAGTTGCAACAAGGAAGTTAAACATGAGATGTTAAGAACCATTTATTAATAAAGATAATAAAGCAGTAACTTACGTAGCCTAAGGAGATTGTGAAATTCCGCTATGTGGAATTTTTTAAGAAGAGATTAAGCAAGTCTCAGGAATGAGATTTCATAGAATCATAGAATAACCAGGTTTGAAGAGACCCAATGGATCATCGAGTCCAACCACTCCTATCAGACACTAAACCATGCCCCTTAGCACCTCGTCCACCTGTGCCTTAAACACCTCCAGGGAAGGTGAATCAACCAGCTCCCTGGGCAGCCTGTTCCAGTGCCCAATGACCCTTTTTGTGAAAAATTTTTTCCTAATGTCCAGCCTAAATCTCCCCTGGCAGACCTTAATTCACCTTCCGCGGAGTTGTTTAAGGCACGGGTGGATGGGGTGCTGAGGGGCATGGCTTAGTGTTTGTTAGGAATGGTTGGACTTGATCCAGTGGGTCTCTTCCAACCTGGTTATTCTGTGATTCTGTGAATTCCTCTCGTCCTGTCCCCTGTCACTTGGGAGAAGAGGCCAGCACCCTCCTCTCCACAACCTCCCCTCAGGTAGTTATAGAGAGCAATGAGGTCTCCTTTCAGCCTCCTCTTCTCCAGGCTAAACAACCCCAGCTCTCTCAGCCGCTCCTCATAAGGCCTCTTCTCCAGCCCCTTCACCGGCTTAGTTGCCCTTCTCTGGACTCACTCCAGAGCCTCAACATCCCTCTTGTGCTGAGGGGCCCAGAACTGAACACAGGATTCGAGGTGCGGTCTCACCAGTGCCGAGTACAGAGGGAGAATAACCTCCCTGGACCTCCTGGTCACACCGTTTCTGATCCAAGCCAAGATGCCATTGGCCTTCTTGGCCACCTGGGCACACTGCTGGCTCATGTTCAGTCACTGTCGACCAACACTCCCAGCTCCCTCTCCTCCTGGCAGCTTTCTAGACAGACCTCCTAGTTTGTACCTCTGCTTAGGGTTGTTATGCCCCAAGTGCAGGACCCGGCATTTGGCCTCGTTAAACCTCATGCCGTTGGTCTCTGCCCAGTGTTCCAGCCTGTTCAGGTCCCTTTGCAGAGCCTCCCGACCCTCCAGCAGATCAACACTTCCATCCAGCTTATTGTCATCTGCAAACTTGCTAAGGGAGCACTCGATGCCTTCATCCACGTCGTTGATAAAGACATTGAACAGGGCTGGACCCAGCACTGAGCCCTGGGGAACCCCACTTGTCACTGGCCTCCAGCTGGATTTAACTCCATTTCCCACCACTCTCTGGGCCCGGCCATCCAACCAGTTTTCCACCCAGGAGAGTGTGCGCCTGTCCACTCCAGAGGCAGACAGTTTCCGAAGCAGAATGCTGTGAGAAACTGTGTCAAAGGCTTTACTGAGGTCCAGGAAGATACATCCACAGCCTTTCCCTCATCCAGCAGCCGAGTCACTTTGTCATAGAAGGCAATCAGTTTAGTTTGACAAGAGATGGTTTAGATGGTCTAGATGACCTCCTGAGACCTCTTATAGTCTATGATTGATTGGGAACTTCTATGCATGACATTATTTGTTGCACGCTTTTTCAAACAGGAACCATATATATTTATATATCTTTGTGTATATTTATACAGTGCACAGCAAAACAATTCATGATGGGCACCAGAGTCATTGCAGAACCCGCATGGTAATATGATAGATATCTGAACATCGTTTTGTGTTGAAACGCAACTGTAAAACTGTGAGTCACTGTGCTATCAGTGATGTGATCAGTTGACCTTGGCTGGACAACAAGTGCCCACCAAGCTGACATGTCATTTCCCCTTCTCAGTGCAGGGGGAGAAAATACAATGAAAGGATCTTGGGTTGAGATAAGGACATGGAGAAGTCACTCGGACATTACTGTCACAGGCAAAACAGACTCTTCTCAGAGAAATTAATTCATTACTGATCACAGGTCCAGGTAGGGTAATGAGAAATAAAAACAAATTGTAGAGCACCTTCCCCTCACACCTCCTTTCTTTCTGGGCTCAACTTGACTCCTGATTTCTCTGCCTCCTCTGCTGCACTGGCACAGAGGGATGGGGAATGGGGATTGCAGTCAGTTCATCACATGTTGTCTCTACTGCTCCTCCCTCTCCAGGGGGGGAATCCTCACCCTATTCACTTGCTCAAGCCTAGACTTCCTCCCATGGGAGACTCCCTTTGTTCATTCATGAACTTCTCTAGCATGAGTCTTTTCCACGGGCTGCAGCTCTTCATTAACTGCTCCAGCATGGATCCTTTCTACAAGGAACAGTCCTTCAGGAATTTTGTCCCCTGTAAGGTCACAGCCTCCTTCAGAGCAGATACATCTACTCCAGTGTGGTGTCCTCCACTGGCTGCAGTGTTAACCTCCGTATGCCGCAGGGGGATAGCCTGGCACCATGGACTTCACTACAGGCTGCAGGGGCACCTCTACTCCCTTGCCTGGAGCACCTCCTGTCCTTCCTTCTTCACTGACCATGGTGTCTGCAGCATAGTTTCTCTCACATGATTTCACTCCTCTCTTTGGCTGCAGCTGCACAGCATTTTTTTCCGCTTCTTAATTATGTTGTCACAGAGATACTGCAACCATTGATGACGTTATCAGCCTTGCCCAGCAGCACATCTGCCTTGGACCAGGTTGGAACCAGCTCTGTTGGACATGGGCAGCTTCTGGCATCTTCTCACAGAAGCCACCGTGGTAGCACCCTGCTCCACTAGCAAAACCTTGCTACACACCAAATCCAACTATGTTTCAGAATTGCCTGGTGTCATTCAGATTTTCTTGGCTAACCTGAACATTATTGGAAACTGTAGCAGTAACTGGCACAGGTAAAAATCATGTTTTGATATGGCCTGTAAAAGCTATCAGCCGTGACATTCTGTAATTTATCATCTTAATGTTTTTGTCAGTGTAGTCACAAACCCAACTTAAGAATGATTGTTGTCTGTATCATATTTGCTTGGCCTTGAGAGTTTGTTTCCTCCTGGAGCACTGAGCAAGAGGTACTCAAAGCGATGGTTAATAGTAGTGGGTGCTCTTGGATTCACTACTGTGTTTCTGTATTCGTCAGTTGCCATGCAGCCACAAGATGTGTAGCAAATATTAAGATGGCCATGCTGTTCAGCCCCTTAATAAAGACGAACACGCCTTAAATGGATTGTGTCCAATCTCTTGTGAAATATCTTGATTAAAATTATGTTTTTAATATACTCTTTTAGCCTGTGTTTAACTAGTAAGAAGAAACAACATCGCATTTGCGTGCCACTGACTGGTGTTTATTTGCAGCTGTATTGAGATGATACGCTATGATAAGACTGCAAAAGCTTTCCCCTGAAGAACTACCAAGCAACCACTTTACAAACTGAAGCAGTTTAGAGAAATCACTTCATGCAGCAGATGGAAGTGGGCAGCTGTTTACAGCACACAGTGAGGTTACACAACAGTTTGGGGAAAAAAACTTTGGAAGAGAGTCCTTCATTAACTAACACTCTATAGGGAATTAATTGGTAAAGAATATATTTTCTTGATTTAGAATTTGAGCCTAACAGTAGTTGTCAGATCTCACTGTATGTCTACATTACACAGTGTTAAAAAGCAGAATACATTAGTCCCTGTGGAGGGTTTCATTACTGCAGTGATACTGGTTTAAGTGCCCAAGCTAATTTACTCAGTTCTGACTTGATTATCTGTGGATGGCAATGATACTGACAGATAGACAGACTCTTAACTTTGTATTTCAGAAACAAGAAACCTGAATATGTTCTCACAACAACAGTATAAATCAGGGGTGAATCTGTTGAGGTGAAGATGTGTTTTATGGTTTAAAGCAGGGTGAGTTTTATGAGACCCAAGTCTTTTGAAAGACCCACTCCTTGCAGCAGTACATCACCTGACTCCATAAATACCATGAAAGGATACTGCAGCTGTTGAATAATGTGGTTTAATAGCTGGTTTTGCAGCCTCTGAATGCAGTTACAGATTATTATCATTAAAAAAAAAGTATAGCAACTTATTCAAATGTTTTTATAGTTCTTTTAAGATTATTTTAAACTGTTTTCTTTCTAAAACAAACTTAGATGTTTCTTTGTCTCTTCCACAGTATTATCTAGGTCCTTTCAGTATAACTTTTTTCATGTCTCCTTTCCAGTCTTCTGATGCATAATGTAACATATAAATTCATAAAAAAGTATTGGTGTAAAATGTTGGGAGGTTTTATTTGCTTATACGCAAATGTTCTGAAAATATTTTTTAAAAAGACTTCTTTTTAATTTGGAAAAGTTTCTTATTATAATATTTATTCAGAAATTCCAGTTAAAATAGGTGAGAGGCTAGTGCATTCATTCTCATGAGAATCAAATCAAGGTCCTTGCTTTCTTTCAGCTTGAGTACTTGGGTTAAAGTTAAACTGTAGCAGTTTTTCTTACCTGCTAGGATAGAAGAACTATAACATATTTTTCCAGTTTGAAAGAAGCCTGAATAGCTCCTGCAGAATTGTTTCACATCACCTTGCCAAGTAGTTAACTAGTATTAATATTTAATATTTAACATTCAATATAAATGGAATAGTTTAATTTGTTAGTAGTCCCACTCTTCATAAATAATACATTTTTAACTGTAGTAGGCATCCTGGCTGCCTAGCGTTGTAGATGAATGTTTTTTGCTGCTGGATTATGTTTTGCATTTTGCTCTCTGGTTTGGTTAATATTTAATAACTATACAACAGAGGATATTTCAGACAGGCTGAGTTGAGATACAGAAATTGAGAGTTGTCCCTAACTCAGCAGTAATGGAACTAGCTAGAGTCTGAGAGATTATTTGAGGCTTTTTGAACTTTTTAAGGGCCTGTCCTAATGTAATCACACATATTCTTGATGGTGGCTGTGGAAGGGTCCTGTAAAAAGAAAGAAGAAAATGACGCACTGAATTAGCTGTATCCAACTTTGTTTCTGCAGGTACATTCAGTGGCAGGCAGGGAGCGGTGTAAGGAGGAATATATAATTAATTTATAGAGGAAAGGTTTGTTCACTGTAGTAGTGTAGTAAATGAAATGCAGTGGGCTCTGCCAGTCTCGAGATGGGATAGATTTCTATGTGAGGTTGCTAGAAATGGGATAAGGTTGTGATGGGGCCTAGAGGTGCATTAAATTTATGGAATATTTTGGAAGCAGGACAAATACTGTTATGAGCCCTTGAGGGGAATGGAGGAGGAGGAGGAGAAGGGGGAGGAGGAGGAGGAGGAGGAGGAGAAGGAGAAGGAGAAGGAGAAGGAGAAGGAGAAGGAGAAGGAGAAGGAGAAGGAGAAGGAGAAGGAGAAGGAGAAGGAGAAGGAGAAGGAGAAGGAGAAGGAGAAGGAGAAGGAGAAGGAGAAGGAGAAGGAGAAGGAAAGAAAGAGGAAAGGGAAGGGGAAGAGGAAGAGAAAAGGGAAAGGAAGAGGAAAAGGAAGGGGGGAAGGAAAAGGGAATGGAAAAGGAAAAGGAAGGAAAGTATGTTTTTTTAAAATTGCACTCAAGTGGAATTTAGGAGCTGGTACAAAAGAAAGCAGATCTGAAAGCCTGTGACACAGCAGTATAGATGGCTGAGAGATTTTATGTGTGGTAGAAACAGGCAGTCTAAGTCTTGCAGCGTGGAAGCTAAGAGGCTAGAAGAGGTTTCTGGAGGTCTTTATTCTGGGAAAATATTGCTAATGCATAGTAATGAGTGTTTCCAATTTTTTTACTGCTTTGGAAGGGACAGTACAAAAGGATTGTGTCAGGTAGTTCTTTGAAGGAGAAATGTACCTGGTTTTTGCCCAAAGAATGAGGGACAAGGTATTCTAGGATGCTCCATCTTAAAGCCTTCATATAGTTAAAGTCATCATCATCAGAACAAGACAGAATTACTAAAAAAAGATGGAGGCAACTATGTCACCAAAACCAGGAACTCTGTAGCTGAAGCGCTCACTGTGGCAAGGAAGACTTGCATTTAAGTTCTTGGTCTATATCAAGAAGCAGAAGGTCTTGAGCCTGTATTTTCTATAATCTGCTACTGTGCTGTCTGAATATTTGAGGAAATGTGTTTTCTTTATCAAGACACACTTGCAATAGTCTTTTTTTTTTTCTTCCTGCTTGTAACAGAATTTGTGAGTGTGTGACCGGGGGAGCAGACTGTTCTTCTACCAAGGCTTGATAACAGCAGGTGTCCTTTTTGTTATTATATAGTGTTTTCTTTTAAAAATGGAAGATGCACATGCAATTGGGGAAGAAATTTTTACTTCAGTTTTGGAGATAAAGGTGTATTGTGATTTGTACGCATGAGTAGACACACAGCCTAGCTCTGAACTGTCTGTTTAGTATACTAGGAGTAAAACTTCTCTGCATAGAAGGCTATGTAAATCAGACAAATCATGGTGTTAACACAGCTAAGAGTCTTTCCCTGTCCTGACTACAGCCAAAATAAATATCTACACAGCACTACATTTTGCCTTCAGAGAAGTGTAAAATAATGCATAGTGGACTCATTGAGTAAAAGGTTGGAGCAATGCTCATTTTGTTGCTGAAGGGTGACTTTTCAGCACTATGTAAAAGCTGAATCTATCTAAAAGCTGTATGTATCATAAAGCCACGAAACCTCTGTTTCAAGCTGCAACTCTGCTAAAGAATCTCACCACTCTACATCTGTTAACATCTGTTCATCCTGTGTCAGAACTCAACTTTGAGTTCTATTCTACAGCATCCCAAAATCCAACCTAAGAGCACCAGTACCAAAATCTTGAAGCACAGTTCATTGCAGTACATAAACTTGCAGGGCAGTGTGCAACAAAATATACTGTTCACTGTTGCTGCTGAGCTGATCTTGGGAAAAAAAGGATTGGTGAACAGCTGATTGCTGCTTCCTGGATCCAGTAAAAATTAATTAGTAAGTTAAGACCACAACTCAGGAATACTCCAGAAGGAGGAGAAATGCAGCTTTTCTATTCCATTTTTCTGTTCCTGTAGTACAGGTTTAGATGAGCGGCAGCACCCTGAGCTGAGTTACCCACTAATGTTAGAAACTATGAACAGGGGAGGAAAGAATTATTCTTGAGTTAGGCATCAGCCTCAAGTGGGAGGATTAGTTGTTTGTCCCCTTTCAACTGAAACCTATAGTTTCTTGTGGATGCAAGAGATGGAAGTTGAGTTGATTCAACATCAGTGCCTAGCATTGGAAACATAAGATACAGGACACTAAGAAGCACAGTGACTTTAGGATAAAAGACTTTAAGCCATCAATCATTTTCTTTTTGGAGTTTGGTCTTATAGTTGATGTGAAGTAATAAAGAATATTAAGCTTGAATACGTGTCAAGGGTACTCCTGAGATACAAAATCACAGAATAACCAGGTTGGAGGAGACCCACTGGATCGTCGAGTCCAACCATTCCCACCAATCCCTAAATCATGTTCCTAAGTACCTCATCCACCCTCACCTTAAACACCTCCAGGGACGGCGACTCAACCACCTCCCTTGGCAGACCATTCTAATGCCTAACCACCCTCTCCATGAAGAATTTTTTGCTAATCTCAAGCCTAAATCTCCCCTGGCGGAGCTCAAGGCCACTCCCTCTCGTCCTGTCCCCTGTCACTTGGGAGAAGAGGCCAGCTCCCTCCTCTCCACAACCTCCCCTCAGGTAGTTGTAGAGAGTAATAAGGTCTCCCCTCATCTTCCTCTTCTCCAGGCTAAACACCCCCAGCTCTCCCAGTCGCTCCTCATAAGATTTGTTCTCCAGCCCCTTCACCAGCTTTGTTGCTCTTCTCTGGACTCGCTCCAGAGCCACAACATCCCTCTTGTGGTGAGGGGCCCAGAACTGAACACAGTACTCGAGGTGCGGTCCCACCAGTACATTACTTCTAATAGTAAAGCTAAAGAAATTCCAGCCTAAAGCTTTTATTTCCTACCCCTGGCCTCCAAATCCCTATCACTCTGTTGTGCTAATAAAGCTGTTTAGCAAGAAACTGAATCACTGAGATGACTCAAGCTTTAAGAAAAATCTTACATTGTCTTTTACTACAAACCCTTCCTGTGATTGCCTCACAGACCTATAAGCAGCTGTAACAACAAAACTGATTAAGTAGGGAACTGAAGTATGCAAAGGACAGTAAATTTAATTGGGAAAGCTTCTTGAAATAGCTGTATTGGTGTACATCTGCACATTGTAGAGTGACAGCCCTAGCATTTGGAAGAGTTAACCAGCTCAGTTAACCAGCACTCCTTTGATAAACTGTATCTGAGGTGAGGACAGTGATCCCTTAGCTACAGAACAGGTGACTTCATCCTGAAGTAAGGTTGGTACAGTCTGGAATGTATGGACTTGATTCCTTAAAAAGATCAGTTTATCTGAATCTTTAGGACTTTTTCCCTGTCCCCCTCTCCCCCCCCACTACCATTACCATTTTTCCTACCAGACCACAAGACTTTCTTCCTTTTCTGACTGTGGGCATCACTCCTGCTGTCCTGTTTATGGGGATCCTACCCCTACTTAATTGTAGCATATTTGAGGAAAGTTGCTGTTTGTGTAATTTGCTTCGATTTTGATCCTTTCAAGAAAATATCTCCTTAGTTCCCACAAATAACAACTAACCTGTTTGCTAACCTTGGTCACAGCAGCGTGTGGCTGTTTTCTGTGATTCTGGAGACAGGTTGCTGAGCCACAGTATCCTGAGCTATGAAGCTCTTCTTCAGATGTACGATGGGCTATTTTTACAACTCCACCCTAGTAACTCTGGAAAGTCTGGGTATGTCATCACAACTGTACTTGAATTTATAGGTTAAGATGTCTTCACTCAAACAGGCATTAAGAGAAACTAGTGGCAGATAATAAGCAAATCCACAAGTATCTGAAAAATGCCTTTATTGTCATTTCCACTCTGGTGTTTTGCTTTTCAGCTGATTGCTGTTAACCGACTGCTTACTAGGTTCAACAGATCAGTGTCTAGGTAGAACTAGCCTTGATGGCAACAAAGAATAGCTAGACATATTTTAATAGTCCTTTGATAGCAGTCAATAAAGTAATAGTTTTTCATTGGCTTTTACATTGTTTCAGTGATGTTATCTTTTAGCTACATCCTCATACCTGAACCAAATCTCCACAGAGGTTATTCTTAGTGTTTGCCTGAAGCAAGGGACTTTAAACAGATTGGCCCTAAGTGCGATTGTGTAAGAGTTTAACAATCTCCAACTCCTCCCTTCTCCTTTGACTGATATTCATCTCATTTGTCTGAGCAGCTAAGAAAAAATATAGCTCTACAAAACCAAAAGTGATTGGATTTAGTTCCTTGAACTGAATCATTGCAGATTCAGGTGGTAGTGGAAATGATGCTGCAGAGAAGGTAGGACTATCTGAAGGTTTTTGGCAGGGCTGCTGAAATTAATTCAGGTTATTGTGGAAATATTCCATATAGACTGACTTAACTGCTCAGCATCACCAAAAAAGAGACTAAAAAGAACCCCCACCTTGTACTACAAATTGGGAGCTTCTTGGCTTTTTGCAGGGTGACATCTGTAGTTTATAAGTAGGTTGGAGGTTGTTCTAATAATCTCTGTATATATAGAAATTTTTGTTGAAAATATATGTCTTCCAGCCATGCTGACTCCCTTTTCCATTTTACAGCTGGAGTGACTCTGCAGCCTAAAATCTTATGCCCTATTTTGGTTTATGTATCATACAATGTCCAGTGCTTAAGGTGTTTTCCTTTGTTCTAATCCATATAAGGAAAACGCTAATATTAGAATGACTTCTATGAGAATAACTTCAAACTGGTATAACTAGAATGATTGTCTCTCTCTTGCTCAAGATATGTAAAATAGGGTCTCTTTCCTAACTAACAACCCCAAACGTGTTGTGTTGCCATAATAAAATAAGCACTTACATTGTTTAATCAGCCTCTTGAATGCTGAGTGGTCAGTGTCCAATGACTGATTACTGCCAGCTTATTAACTCCCATACAAACTGTCCCATGGGAAAAATTAAAGAGATTAAATTACTGAATAATGAGTTTGTTACCATTTATTCATTTTTACTTTCAGCTACTTAAGTTTAATAGAGTTACTTAAATTTACTTGCTTTTCTTTACTAATCCAGTTCACAGCCTGCAAATGTCGGCACTTGTGAGAGTTAAGCAAGAAATTTGTGTGTAAATCAGTATCAAGTTTACTTGGGTTTTATATAGCATTGATAGATTTAAAACTGCCTTTGAGCTCCTTGGTTTCGCTACTTTCCCCATGGGAAATCTCCCACATTTAGCTTAGCAGGGGGCTAATTTTCTGTCCACTCTGAAACTCAGGTACAGGCGTCATTGTCCACAGAATGGGCTGTTTATCAGCCAACACAATACTGCTAAGCTACAGAGTAGCTTAAGAGTTGGCTCTTGGCCACTGTCCTAGCCCAAAGACTGCATGAGCATTTCCTAGGACTTGGGACATGAACACAAGGCAGAGCAGCAACACGTGTGTCATTGCAGCCTGGGAAGTGCAGCATTCCATCCCAGGCAGAGGATGCGCATGCCCCTGTCCACATACCGAAATAATACTGATTTACAGGTATGCTTTCTGCTGTAAGACTATTAACTAATGTAATCTTCAGTTGACCTCTAAAATGTAAAAATAACCTGAACCTGTTACAACTGACCAGAAGCCAAAAAGGATAAATTTGGTTTACCAGCCTGACAGAAGAATGTATATTTACAATGACTGCATTGTTCTCTAAAAAATACATCATGGTTATATTAAAAGCCCAGCTCTGAGGGTTGATCTTGTTGTGTCAGTTCTTTAGAAAAATCATTCTATCCTGACAATTTTCGCTTGGTCTTTTTCTACTGCTTTCCTTCTGAATTTACATATATTTCAGATTTTTTTTTTAATAGAAAAAGGGATTTTCATGAGCTTTTTCAAAAGGCCAAGTACTAGTACAGTTTGATCTTGTCCATGTCTTTGAGTGGTTTTCTTTGTTTCAAATATACATTGATGTTTCTCTGTAAGAATTATATCCTTTAATCCTCTCAGCTGGCACAGGAAATGGACATGATCTAGCAGGCAGAAGGCACTGGATGTAGACAAAGTTCTATTTAGTTCAGTGTATCAATGTAGACAAACAAAATTATTTTTTGGCAGAGTCTGTCTTTCCTGGTTCATAATAGGTCACAGGCTCTAACAACAGAATAGCTGAAATTTAGGTTACGTCAGTTGGTTCTGAATTTGATTTTGCTAACCACAACAAATCCAACATGGAAAAGAACTCTAAAGCTCTTCTTCAACTGAAGGAACCAGCTTAAATCTAGCTTACATTAATGATGTAATGTTCAGGAACATGTATTTTCTTATAAAAACATCTAATTTTGTCTTCAGAGTTCTCTTTAAAGATTAAGTGTTTAAAAAAATCAATTAAAACACACAAAAGGGCATGGTTTAGTAATTGATAGGAATGGTTGGACTCGATGATCCGGTGGGCCTTTTCCAACCTGGTGATTCTATGATTCTGTGATTCTATGATAAAGGTAATAGTGTTTCTTTAAAGGTGTTTCCAGAAGACCTCTGGAAAGACCAGTATCTGTATTTGTTCTGCTTTATTGTTTTAATTCTTAATTATGAAAGAAATAATGAAACCACCCCTGAGCAAAGTCTTAATGTGAGAAGAATTAAGGACTTGTAATGAGTAATCGTATGAAGAGAAACAATATTAACAATATTTAAAGCCTTTTAACCTTGGGTTAGAAGTTGTAGGAACTGCTCACTGGAAGGCAAAAACCAGATAAATTTATAAGTTAACAACAGTCTTGGTTCTGAGCCCCACATAAGCTATCAGCGACAGTGTCTCATTAAGGACTTTATAGTAGGCATCCACAGGGACAAGTAAGGTGTAAGCTGAAAACTGACATAACATATTCTTTGTGTCAGTTGACAGGGGAAAAGCCATGACACTGTGCTTCAGCCAGATTTGGAGTCAGAGAAAGTTTCTGAAATCAGTGGAGGTGTGTGAGAACAGAGCCTGGTAAGATCACACTGTTACTTCTGCACTTTTCCTGGATGATGCAAGTTATCTCAAATCATTTTGTTAAATGGATGAAGTGTGTTAGCAACAGATGTGCAAATGGTCCTGGGTGTTCTGATTTTTCTTTTTGTCCTTGAACTCTGTGTCTGCAACTAACTTGGGAATTACTTAATGTAATTAAGTAATGAGAAGTAGTGTATGTGAAGTACTGGCATGAGTGTCCTGTGGCATGTGTGCCATTAGAAACAACATACACATTACAAAATATCCACTAAGTTTTGTGTTTAATGAAAAGAGGCACAGAATTGAAAAGAAAGACTTCAGAGCAAAAACATGCAAAAAACACTTCAGAAATTATAAAAAGCAGATTTAGGATAAAGTCCACTAAAACGAATATTTGCAAATCAATTTTATTTAATATAATGAAATACTGTCCTAGATATGTTATTTTGCTACTTGGGATTTTTTCTTTCAGCAAGACATACTGTTACATTTATGTGTGCAGGTAATTTCTTTTCAAGTACTTTCCTTGGAAATTATGGAATTTATTTGAACAAGTAAACCCTGAAATGTGATCTGAAAACTTTATATTTGTTTAGTAACTAGTATCACCAGAATAAAAAGCAGTTACTTTTTGACAATTATTTGACCTGTGTGTGTTTGCTTGGAATTTTCATTTTAATGCGAATGTGTGTATACATATTTGTATTTTTTTTGTGGGAATTCTATTCCTTGAAGAATCAAACCCAAGTTCACAACTTGAAACTCTATGTGCGAGAAAGAAGGCATTTCACTAAAAAAAAAGATGTTTGCTTTTAAAATCATAGAACATTTTTGAAGAAGCTGAAATGATGAATTGACAAACATCTGGGATATAGCCAATCTGCATAAGACAATACCAGAATATCATTTTAAAGATCTGAGAACCACAAAACCAAGGGTGTTTTGGACACAGTGAAAGAAAGCCAGGCTGCTAATACAAAACATACTGCCTGTGAATCTGAGAACAGTGACTCAAATTGCTAACATACAGCAACACATGGAGTCAGGTTTCAACATTGTTCTTCATTTCATAAACTTGTACAGATTTCAGTAGATGTTTAACTTTTCTCCAAATACAGTTATAAATCACTTGGTATTACAACCTTTTCAAGGTTTCATGCAAGATTTCTTTTGACAAATGATTTGCTGAGTTCCCAAGTCATCTACTAATGTTGGGAGATGGGGAATCTTTCTGACATAGTTGTGTGGAAGTGGTGTAAGAAGGAGGTTGGGAGAAAGAGATGTAGGCAGCTGTGCACTGGTCAGAGTAATTTTAAAAAATATGCAGAACTTTATAACAGCTTTTTAAGGAAAAGATAGATAGATACAGAAATCAAGGAAGAGTAAAATGAAACCCTGGAGTAGTTTGGCTAGACTAGCCTGATATCTGTCTATGTAGAACTGCAGTAAATCACATCTAACTCCTCTAAAGCATAACTTCTGTTAAAACATAGGAAGCTATGGGATTGGAAAGCAGGATTTAGTAAAGGATTGGTAAGGTTCTGCATCAGTAGATAATAACACTGGTAGTGAAAGGAAAACCTTATGTGCAGAAAAGGCTTTTCTTTGAAATTCTGCAGAGTGGGTGTTGGATCTAAATCTTTAGTATTTGTTTTAATCACTTGAACACAAAAGCTAGGAAGAAGATGATGAAATCTCCTCATTAACTGAAATGCACTCTTCATGTCAAAGCGTTACAAAGGAAGAACTAGGTGACCTTAAAAACTGCAGTAATGTGAACAGAATGAAATTCAGTCGAACAAAGTGCAAATCTAAATGGAATGGAATGCAAGGGCTGAGAGTAAACCAACAAGAAAAATTACTGTTTCAGCCAGATGCTCATTAGTTGGAAACACAGGCAAATTACTTTGGCAAGTACAGTCCTAGAAGCTTTGATTTACATTAGTTGAATTATTTCTAGCAGAACTGGAGGAGTATCAAGGATCATGCTAAGTTCTAGTGAACAAATCAAAATAATTTGTGAAGTTCTACTCATTCATATTCAGGAAACATGAACTAAAATTGGAGCAGATGCTAAGAAAAGCGTTATTCTTCTTACTATTCTAGTAGCCTTTCTTATAAGAAGATACCTCAAAAATAGTATGTACCTCAAAAATAATCATTTTCCCCTAGCAAAAAGTCTAAGAAAGAATAAAATCACAGAATCATGGAATGGTTTGGTTGGAAAGGACCTTTAAAGATCATCCAGTTCCAACTCCCCCTACCACAGGCAGGGTTATCTTCTACTAGATCAAGTAGCTCAAAGACTCATCCAACTGTCTGCAGTCTGAGAGTGTCTTGTGTCTCTCCATAGCCTGTTGCACAGTGGAAGGAGAACATCCAGGGGAGGCTGTAGCAGTAAGGACAGAGAGGAAAAGAAAATGTGAAGTTTTTTGAACTATTTGAGCTGCAAGAACAAGTATATGTCAAATAGAGAATAAACTTAAGTGGAAAATTGGAAGATTATTCGGTTCCATTAAAGCAATCAAAGGCTGGATCAACTCCCAGTAAGAACAGACCGTGTCAAAGAAACACCCATTTTTAAAATATATCTTGATTAGTTCATTAACAGGCTTATACAATACGGTTATTCGTAATAGGACGTGGCTTAGCTGAATCAGGTAGTTTCTTCCAGTCTCTGTTCCCAGCTGCTGTTTCTGTGAGGGTGGATCTGTAGAGGAGTCTGTGGAATTACTCTGACAGATTACTGATGTATTACAGATCTACCTTAACATAAAAATTATTTTTTGAAGACTTAACCATGACACTAGTGTCAGCTCCTTGGAATTGTCTGGTTCACCTATTATTAAGATTGCCTGCAGCACGTTGCAGGTCTAGTCAGCGGTCAGAGCTGGTTCATGCATGCAAGGATGTTAGATTTTCTCGGTCTTGAGCTTTTGACATATCAATGAAGAATGTGAGAGGCTTAATTATGCCTTTGTAAAGCTATGCTGCTGACTGTGGTGGAAAGCAAGCACTTTATGCCAGCTGGGAGGCCATGTTCCCCTCAAGCACTGCAAATGCAATGGCTCGGCAGCACCGCAGGAGAGGTCTGGACGGTGTTCTCTGAGCATTCCTGACTCTCTTTACTAATGTGTGCCAGTGAAGGAAGTTCCTTGGAAAAAAAATAGAGGAAAGCAGAAATATGTTCTTCAGACTGTCTCAGACATCTCTTCAGAGTCGCTGTTGCCTACATTAGTGGTAACTGCTACTGAGTTTATTAAACCTTATTTTGTTGACCTCTTTTAGATTAATACCATTTACCAAATCAATAAATGCACTTTCTATGTATTACTACTTTTCTTCCATGTATATAACCCCTGCTAAGGTTTTGGGAGCTTTTCTTAGGGAATGTGCATGTTTAACTGCCAAACTAAATAGAGAAACATGAAGGGGAAGTGCTGTATGTGTTTCTGTAGCCCAGGTCTGTACAGTGGAGACAAGCTTTTAACATAGTTCTCTTCAGTTTCTTACCTCATTGTCTTATCAGGCATCCAGTAGCATTCCTGACTGTGTCCAACACTGTGGGATCCTGCAATGTGCACTCAAGTGGGAGTAGGAATTACATAAGCACTTCAGGTGTTTTTGCAGTTCCCACAGACCTCTTAGAACACTTGCGTAATAATTTTCTTGAGTGAAGAAAACCGTATAAGCATTAATCATCAAAATGTAGCAAGATTCTGTTGTCTGGTGGGTCAGGCAGCTTGTTTGGGTTCTGCAGAGTACTGTTTGACTTTTTTTGACATTGACAAGTCCAGGGAGGGTTGGGTTGGGTGAGTGTAATGGATCTGGCTAGTGTGGAGTTAACTTTCCCCATAGCAGCCCTCATAATGCTGTACTATTGGTCACTAGAAAGGCGTCGATAACACATCAGTGTTTTGCCTGCTGCTGTGCAGTGCTCATACAGCATCAAGGCTGTCTCTTCAAACTCTGCCTCCAAAGGCCAGTGCGTTGGGAGTAGGCAAGAGGCTGGGAGGGAAAATAGCCAGAACAACTGAATCACGATGCCCAAGGAGATATTTCATACCACAAGATGTATGCTCAGCAATTAAAGCTAAGAGAAAGGAGAGGAGGAGGCATTTGCTACTAGGGCTTTGTGTTCTGGAGCAACCGCTATGTGTACTATGAATCTACTTCCCAGAAAGTGGCTCAACATCTCCTGCTTGTGGGAAATGGGGAATTAATCTTTCTTTTTTCTTTTGCTTCCATGCAAAGCCCTTGCTTTTTCTATATTAAACTACCTTTGTGTCTATCTGAGATTTTTGTGATCTTATTTTCTGTCCTCTGGTCCTTGCTGAGGAGATACTGTTTTGTAGCCAGCCAAGGTCAACCCACCACAGTGACTAACACTGTCAAAGCTACTGGCTTGTTTAACTATTTAGAAAGTCTTGTGAGAACATGTACAATTATGCATGCTATTCAAAGAGCTGAACTATTTTCTATACTCTTCTGTTTCCCTACACAAACTCTTACAGACATTTAGCAAAGCACAGTTCAATTTACAGTGAACAGCAATGCAGCTGGCTGTGGCTTTTCAGGACTCAATTTGATGCTGCAGCTGAGTGAAACTAGTGAATTCCTCTGTAAAAGGGAACGTCCTGTTCACCCTTTCCTCTCTCCTCTCCTTTATTCCTATCTACCAGTGAGCACCACCTCCTTTGTACCATCTTTGGTGCCCACGAGAATTCTTGTGAAGCTGATTTAACTTGCTAACTTGGCAGATGGGTTTTTTTGTCCAGATAGTTGTTTGCCAGTTTGGAGCTGAGCTGGTACATGGAGAAGTGAGAGCAGCTGTACAAGAGCAAGGAGGGCAAGGGAAGTGAAACCTCTCTGTTTAATTGATCTTCTCAGATGTGTTGTGAAAATATCCTAGCTGCAATCTCTAATCCATGATATGCTGCCCAGCAAGAAACTAGATTGGCTGGTATCTGAAGGTGCAATATGTGTGTGTGCATAATTTGTGCAGGGACTCAGCCTCGCAGTGTCCAAGTAAGTCCAAGATGGTAGCACATTCACCCATGAGCCCTGGTGGCCAGAAAAGTCCAGAGATGAGGCAGGCAAGGTGTCAAGCCAGGAGATCAAGTACAAGGCTTAGGGTCAATGAGGTGCCTGGCCCAGCACAGGAATGGCTGCAGCGTTGCTGCAACACAGCTCAGCGGGAGGCGAGCATGAAACCCTTAGTTTAGAAGCCACTCCTTAGCAAAATATGGGAGAGCCTCTGCTGAGGCTTCTCAGCAGAGCTTTCTGGAAGAGATATCTTCTAAGTTAGGTACTTAACCCATTACTGAAGCTGACTCTGAGCTTGGGCTACCGAACCCCCAGCCAGTGGGGAAGGTAAAGAGAGCGTGCTCAGAGCTCTGGGAGCCGTTTGAAAATATATGTTAGCTCAGAGCTAGAACTGCAATGAAGTAATAAATACTTTGACTAGGGAGGATCGTAAATATTTTAATCTGCCAGTGCCTGCAGTATCTCACTTTTATGTTCTCCAAGTGTAGACAGAGATTCAAATAATACAACCCTAAACACCATCTGCTTTCTCCAGAAAGAAGAAGAAGGTATGTTTGGAGAATGAAATTTCCTTGCAGTTAGATTTAACCAGTGCATAGGGACCACAGTATCAGTTATAGCATATGCTTCTGCATACAATAAATGGAAAATTCCCATAGATTACCTATGTTGTGCGTTGTTCATAGGAAGTATTGTGCTCTGCTTTGAATCAGATATGAATGAGAAAGCTACACTATAGGATCCTGGATCTTCCTTTCACGCATTAATTAACTAGACATAAACAAACACAACAATTTCTAGCAATTCATATGGGAGTGTGATTCTAATTCAGATTCCCAATGTCATTAAAAAAGCTCTCTACTGACTTATTTTACAGAAGTGTCTCTTACAGTTATTCTGCTTCAGCATGTTAAAATTGTATTTGGTCTGTGTAAAATAAGGATGAATTTTTAAATTCCACTGTAATCACTTCATAAACAATTATGTGTCTTGACTTAATCTCACAGAATATCACTGATGTAATTCTTCCCTCATGCTTCTTGCTGGCCTGAGTTCAGTAACTTGGTTGCAGAACAATGTTCTGTTCCAGTATTCTTGCAAGTCAGTCAAGGGTAGACTATGATGGGAGAATAAAAAGGTTGTGAATCATTCTTAGCCATCTACATGTGTGGGTGATTAATCTTTTTTCACTGCAGTTAGAAAACACCTGATGTTTCTGTTACACAAGAATAAAATCAAAATATGTCTATAAAGAAGAAATATTCTGGAGATTTCATTTTTTTTAGTTTATAAAAGGTGCACTTTTTAAATTTATAGTTAACTATAAATTATGTGCAAATGCATGTAGTTCAAAGGAATTCCTTTCCCTCTATGCTTTGCTGTACAAATTGGTTCATTTCTGGATCAAGAAATGGAGATGGTGTGCTTGTCAGGCAGTGTTTTCATTGAAACAGTCCCAGGTCCTGCAGAGACGTCTGAAAGCAGCTGGGACCTTCCCTGCTTCCCTAGCTTTTAGGGAATTATGGGCCTTAGAGGAAGCAAGTGTCTAAGTGGAATTTTTAGGATGGGGCAATCCAAGAGATAATGCATGACTGTAAAGAAGCTGTCTAGTACAGTTTTCCAAACCCTTTGCTTTTAGAGGGTGCAGATGCTGTCTCAATGCCTAAGAGGAAAAGCTGAAGCCATGGAAAGACTTATTTACCCTTTCCTTGAACTCAAAGTATCCTCCTATATTTCAGCACACTGTTTTTGTGTTGTTAACCCAGGCTGCCACTTACCAGTTTTGAGATATATGCTTGGTATCAATACATACTTATTTTGGAGGAACACCTTGATAATTACACTGGATCTTTGCCATCCCAGTAGCTCAGGACTTGAATTTTAATTAAATCCTTCTTTATTGAAATCTCTTCAGTAGTCACTATTGCACATCTTTGAAAAATGTTGTGCTTCAGTTGTGTACTCGGGAAAGTAAATTAGGCACTGATTTCCCCAAGGACATCATGATTCCACTGTGCCTAGAACCTGCCTCTTCTATTTAGTAACAAATAGTTTGGTTGCAAACTCCCCACGCCAGGGCTTTTGTATGCCTCTCTCTGCCACCTAGCCGCCCAGTGCTGATGCTAACCGTTAACAGTTATTGAGATAACTGATTCATCATTTGGTATAGAGATGCTTAAGCAAGTACAGAGTTCATCAGCTCTGTCCAAACAGGACGGAGGCCTGCCTTGTTTTAGATGTGTTTCATAATCTCAATACTTGAGCCTGTATAGGGTGCTCTACTTACAGTCTTAAATGTTCGCATTAGATTATGTTGTGTCGGTTTCCTGTCAAGATGATACACGTGAAGCTGGAAAAGGATGAGATGCAGGCTGGCTAAATGCAAGGTCGGGAAGTTTCCATATAAGTATCTGAGACTCTTATGGCTCAGCAATGCTAAACTATGGTCCTATTCATTTCATGGGGTGCACAACAGAACAGTAGGATGATAGCAACACTGAGGTCATGCTAACCTCTGCAGATAAACCACAACATTCTTCAGGTGTTTATCATTCTTCAGGTGTTGGACTACTAGTACTAGCATACTTATTTCAGGATGCTAAAGGTCCTTCTGAGCCTTATTTCATGAATTCAAAATTAGCTGTTGTGCCTTTTAAGACCTGTTCCTGGTTGTCCATACTCATCCAGAAGCGAGCAGGCATCGTCTGGTAATAACATACTCATTAAAAATCCAGATCTTTCTTATAGTTGGCAAGCTCTATTTCTGTAAACTGTTTCTGAAGCAAACATAAATAAGATCATCCACTAATTCATTATTACTTCGGTTATTGTCCTAATGTCACTGCTGGTTTCCACAGAAGTAACATGACCAGCCGGGCCAGATGATTTTGTTGAATATGTAACCATAGCTCTTCTCCAGAGAAGTCCTATTGCATCATCCTCTGGTAATGTACAAGCTACTCTAAGCAATTAATGTTCAGCTTTATTATATACTTTGTGCAACCCTGTGATTCAAGTACTTCAGGACTTAAGAAACTCTCTGTAGGCTGTGTTGTTAAGCTGTTCCCATGCAGAGACTTGCAATCTAGGTCATGTTCTGACCTAAATTCTTACAGCCTATGTTAGCTCTGCTGTCATTTGCTGTGGCCCCTTATTCTGATGACATCTTCTTATCAAATACCTAGTAAGTATACTGTCAGATGGTTTAAGATCTACTGGTATTGTCCATAAAATCAACTTAATACAAGTCTGGATAAAATAATTGGAAGGCGGCTGAATACTTTGCAGTTCATGAAAGGAAGGTAAAAAACAATGGCCTTTTCTGTTTGTGTCTCCAGGTCTGTGTCTAAGCCGTTACCAATTCTGAGATTGACTTTGTTTACAAAGCCAGCGGTCTGTGAGGAAAAGATCTTGTTTAAGTTTCTCAGCACCATGACTTTTCATATCTTTTCTTTTACCTAGACTTGAGACTGTAAACCTACTCCCTTCACCCTTTGCAAGCTCTTCTGTAATCTTCCTTTCCATCACCGTATTCTCATAGCAACAGACAGCAAAGAAGTTGAGCCAGGCAACCGGAACAGACATTGCTAGTCTCACATCAGAAATGTTAGTGAACATACTGTACATAGGTACAATGATGTACCTACATCAGGAGGCTGCAGGGGTGGTCTCTTTGAGAAGGGTCAAGGCTTACCCTGTGCCAGACATAGCTGGTTCTAGCCAGCTCCACAATGGACCCACCACAGGACACAATTGAGCCCATCACCAAAGGGAGTGGCATCTCTGTGAAAACATATTTAAGAAAGTGTAAAACATTGCATGGCAATATAAGGAGTGAGTTAAAAAAAGGTGTAAGAAACATCAGGGTGATGACTGGTGTCAGAGAAGAAGTGAGAAGATGCTCCAGGCTTTGAAGCAGGTATTCCTTTGCAGAACTTGAAAGAGATTATAAAGGAGCCAATACCCACACTGCAACCTATGGAGGAACCCATGCTGGAACAGGGGGATAATTCCTAAAGGAACTGCAGCCTGTGAAGCAGCCCATGAAGGAGCAGTGGTTCTCCTGGTGAGAAATGTATCCCTTGGTGGACCCGCACCGGAGCAGTTTTTTGCCTGAAGGACTGTAGCCTGTGGAGAGGCCCCACTTTGGAGTAGCTCTTGAAGGACTACAGCCCATGGGAAGGACCCATCCTAGAGCAGAGGAGTAGTGTAGGGGAAAAACATGAGGAGAAAATAGTGCAGAATGGTCTGGTGGAATACAGGATTCAGGAATGAAAGAGTGAAGTTGAGCCTGGCAAAAAGAGGTGTGGCAGAAAGCTGCTACATTTGGTTTGTCTTTTTTTCTTCTCACCATCCAAATCTATTTGATTGGCAACAAATTAAATTAATATTCCCCAAGTTTAATCTGTTTTGCCTGAGGTGTTAATTGGTAGGTGATCTCCCTGCCTTTATCTTAAAAGACAAGCTCTTTTCATCTTATTTTTGCCTCCTGTCCTGTTGAAGAGTGGGGATAAGGAGAGGGGAGAATGTTTATCAGCAGACCAAGGCTAACCCACCATAGTGAAAAATCAAAAGGCTTTTTGCTGGATTTTATTTCAGCCTTTTTTTAATGATGAACAGGAGGATTGGCTTGGATTTTACGTAAATTTGTACTTGTGCCTAGGGAGCTTTTATTTGTGTGTGAGCTCAGAAATTTATATGCCCAAGGCAGAGTCTAGCGAGACATTTAGCTGGACCCGAACGAGTTTTTGCTTTTGATAACTTGTGTCAGTAGGTGGTTTCCTCTTTTTTATGTCTTTTTTATTCCTGCCCAGACTTTTCCTGCCTGTTGTGTTGCTTCTTTGTCAAAGGCAAATGGGCAGCTTCTGTAAAAGCTGACACCCCGCAGACAACCATCTTTCCTCCTTTCTATTCCTTATGTTCTGTTGCCATGTACCTGCTTCCTCTGTTATTTCTAGCTTCTGCAAACAGATCTGCCTTATCTTCTGTACGACAATGCAGGCCTACCTTTAATTCGGCTCATGATATACCTGCCCAAGTCAGGACTCCCTTTCCCATGCAATATGGTAATACTGTTTTATTGGAGAGATTGCACGAGCAGCCTGGAACGCCTTACAAGAAGAGATGGCATGATACAACAGGGTTGCTGTCCTCTATCTGAAATGATTATTTTAAAAAAAACATGGGGCAGGGCTACCAGTCCTTTTTGATCTAATCAGCTGCCTCCATTTGGCCAGAGCATCTCTGACAGTCTTGCATGTGTCTACTTGCTAGCACGTGTGGTTCTCCTTAATGTCTCTAAGCACATTCAGAAGGCATTGCAATGGATATTTCACTTCAAGAGCACGGTTAGGTATGACATTGAGCTTCTGTCCTGATTCAGGACTGTGCCCCATCCTTTGTGGAGTCCTTAGGGACTCCTTCCAGAGCCATGATCTACTGCACTCTTTTGGGATCTTTAGCCTCTGATTTAGGTGGTAGAGAAACAGACACATTGGTGCTCTGTTCCTTTTCTTGGTTGTATAAATTGTATAGACAGATCCTGCCAGAAGAAAGAAGTTGTCCTTCAATGTGGGCCAATTACAGGATGAGCGGAGGCCAATAAGAACAATATTGTAGATATTTCTTGCTCCTCATGGCAGGACAGCTGGATGGATTTAGCTGGTAATTGTACCTCCTTGTTTCTGAGTTATAAACCTAGATGAGTTGATGGCTAGAGGATATTTCTTTGGCAGAGTGTTGCACCATGCTAAAAAGATACCGACAGCTGTGTGAATAGAATTTTTGCCATCATGCTCTGAGGAGATATCTACAGGGTATCTTGAAGGCCCACTTAATTCTTTTCCATCATATTATGGTGATGAATTTGAGTACAGTTACAGGTTCTGTAGTTCTCCCCAAACTGAGGACCTTTCCATTCCTCTTCCAGTTATCCCTGTCCCAAGACTTGTGACACTTTCTTTACTTTTTTCTTACACTGGTGTCCAGTCTGTTTGTGGAATATAGACAATGATGTCCATGTAGTAGGGGGGCATTTTCAAAAATCGGATCTTATCTGCACCAACATCTTAAATAAAATAAGGAAGGTTCAGGTCTCCGCATGGATTCATATTAACTTTGCTTCCAACCCTGAAACAATGTATTGCAGCATGTTCTCCATTGTGAAGGAGGATGCTGTGGAAAGCATAGTAAGCACTGGGCACTCAAACGGTTTGACTGTTGGTACTTTCAGGGAGCATCTTTACTGTGCAGGAACTTGTCTCTCTTCTGAATGTAACTGCCAGAAACCCTCTGGTACTTCAGATGTAGCAAAAGACTGGGCATCCTTCATTGCTTACAGAATTTCTTCTCATGCTGGCAGTACAAAATGTTCCATTTTTGCATAATTATGAAACTCTGTTGTGTTTAAACATAAGCAAAGAATTATTCCCTTTCTGACAATGAGCAGCAGGCCTATCCACTCTATAGACTGTTTTACTGCTCTTCTTTTTTCTCTCTTTCTTTTTCTTAAATCAAAACCTTATCCTGTCCCCCTGTAAGCTTCCATTTTAGCCTAACAAACTTAGGTCATTAATCTTTCTGTTGTGGTCTGGAAGATATCCCCAGACTCATTCCCAGATTTTTGTTGTTCACTTTCTTATCCAAAATGTGCACCCTGTTGGTGAATCTGAAATGTTAACCCAATCATGGGTACTTTCTTACTATGCTGTCTTCGGGTCTGCAAGATTTTTGCATGCCTTGATGGGGCCACAAACATTCACTCCTTGAAAGTCTGGAGGAAGAAATCTAGGTTGTTTGTCCGTGATCTGGAAGTGTGGCCACTGTTCTTCTGGCAACTGAGCCCTAAGAAATGTCTAAGAAAGGAAAGCTCTTTTATTTTTTAAAATCTATCTCTTACTTATGATGCTTTTTAATTTTAATTACTTCCCTGGACCTTCAGAACAATGGAAACTATTTTAGAATGATTTGGGACAGCTTGGCCTCCTCCATCACAGCACCTCTGCTTGGTTAATGGCTTTTTGAAAGCTGTATGTTCCAAGTAATGTGTAAATGATTTATGACATGCTATTCCATCTTTTTGGTTGCTGTAGCAACATCACACTAAACTACACATTAGTCAGTAGTGCATTTCAGCAACTGTCTTGTTTGTAAAGCATGGTTTACACATTATGAACACTATTAGAAACAAATGCTAAACCAGATAATTGACTACATATACAGTTCCAGCAAAATAATGTGCATGAGAAAACATTACATTGATTGGTTTTAGAACAGAGTCTGTGATTAAGCTTCATAAATAAGTATTTCAGATTTCCTTTCCATCACATCCTTTTTGTTTATATATATATATGATATATGTGACAAATACACATACACTTGGGAAATTAATGCAATGAAGGGAAAAAAATCAAACTTCAAAGGTAGGTAAAAACAGAGAAATACAAGTTCTTTGTATCTCTGTCCTGTATCTATGGTACTCAGTCATATGATGTTGCTGTATTTGCCATTGTCCTTTTGTTTCTCTATGTAATATGATGATACAGAATTTAGGAAAATCAAGTAGAGACATTATACCTGAAAAGCAACTATCAAAACACCGTTCCTATGAGAAATAACATGAGGTATTAAGAAGCACTCATTAGGATACCGAAAATAAAATCTGTAAGTTTAAATAAGCTATAGATAAGGGCTAATGTGTTTTAAATTTTGTTATGGGTAAAAAGTTAATACTTCTTTTATGTAAATCTGTGAATTAATTTTTATTATAATGGAATTCTGGAAAGTCTGATTGAAGAATTCTTAGTAGTTCAGATATGATTGTTATAGAAAAAAATTAAAAAGAAAATAAAGAATACAATTTCAGAAAAAGTCTCAAAAATAATAATGCTGTGAAAATTGTGACATGAATAGTAGCATAAAACTTTTTCTCTACTGTTATGCTCATCCTTTCTTTGCTTCTCTGCCTGCTGAGGTCAACAATGCTAGTCTGCCTGGAGCAGAAAGGAAGGGGAACCATTGCAGCATTATCATCAGTCTTTCACTGAGAAGAGTGAAAGCTTGATGCTGGGGCTCCTTGCTCCTCTTTGCTTGGAATATGATAGTCATGTAGTTTCTTCTTCCTCTTCTTTAGGATACACTTTGAGGCATTTTTATCTGTTTGCTAATGTTCTGGTCCTTACGATTAATTCATTGTTCTGCAAGTTTACTTTACATCCAAGTCTATCCCTGATTTCAGAATAAGGGATGATGTGATTGAGAGCTGCCCTGTGGAGAAGGATTTGAGGGTGCTGATTGATGAGAAGCTTGACATGAACAGGCAATGTGCGCTCACAGCCCAGAAGGCCAAACGTATCCTGGGCTGCATCAAATGAACTGTGGCCCACAGGTTGAGGGAGGAATTTCTGCCTCTCTACTCCTCTCTTGTGAGACCTCATCTGGAGTACTGTGTACAGTTCTGGAATCCTCAACATAAGATGGATCTGGAGCTGTTGGAACGGGTCCTGAGGAGGGTGACAAAAATGATCAGAGGGCTGGAGCACCTCCCGTGTGAGGACAGGCTGAGAGAGTTGGGGTTGTTCAGCCTGGAGAAGAAAGGCTCCAAGGAGATTTTATAACAGCCTTCCAGCACATTTAGAGGCCTACAAATAAAGCTGGGGAGGGAGTGCTTACAAAGGCTTGTAGTGATAGGACAAGGGGCAATGGCTATAAACTGGAGAGGGACAGACTTAGACTAGAAATAAGGAGGAATTTCTTCACTATGAGGGTGATGAGACACTGGCACAGGTTGTCCAAGGAAGCTGTGGCTGCCCCATCCCTGGAGGTGTTCAGGGCCAGCCTGGATGGGGCCTTAGGCAGCCTGATCCAGTGGGAGGTGTTCCTGCCCATGGCAGGGGGGCTCAACTAGGTAATCTTTAAGGTCCCTTCCAATCCAAACTATTCTATGATTCTGTGATTCGATGATTCTGCTCTTCATGGTTCATTTTAGATACTTTGAATATTGTTCTTCATTATCTTCACTTTGCTCAGCTTCCTGTACTCATTCTTTAACTGACCATTGGTGACTTTTTTTAGCCTTGAGATCTCTAGGATCAGCTTGTCCTCCTTTTCTTATCTAACCCATGCCTATGCACCTCTGCACTGCATCCTATGTCCTCATTCCTAAGGCTTCTGCTGGTGGGCTTGTATTCCTCTACACTGTATTATTATGTCATTATTAAGTATTGAATCTTACTAGGATAACTACTTGTTACTCATGTTTATACAGTTATACTGTATAAAAACAGAGAAGTAAAAGTAAAAATAAATTTAAATAATTATTACTGCACCCAAACTGGCAGGCCAAGAAAAGTTCAAAATAAGCCTGGCAAACCTTTTTCCTGTGACTTGCAATGCATGTACAGTCTCCTGATTATCACTAGCAATGGAAATAGTGTATTTATAGGGCTACAGAACTACAGTAGATGACAGCTATACTTTCAGGGAAAAATGGAATTGAATTTGAGATACAAATTTTATCCTGGACCATGGTGTGACAGCTCTCAGGGTGCTGTGATTTAAATTATCCATTAACACAGTTAAAGAAATAGGAAGTCTCACATTAAATCAGTATCTAGAAAACGAAATACTAATAATTTTAAATTACATTAATTTTCCAGCTTGCTTGTCAAGTAAGTGTAAAATAGCTACGGCAGATGTTTAAAGTGTCGCTCTTCTTGAAAGAAAATAATTGAAGTCATTGTTTGCTTGGTAAACCTTTACATAAATAATCTCTCCGTAGTTAACATCTGTGAATTACAGTTCTTCAGAATGAGAAAGAGGTTGATGACTTGACCATGTAATAGAAAAGAACTTGGTTAGCCTTAAAACTTTCCTGAAATAACACTATAATTAGCAAATAATTATAGTTTTACCTTCAAGGATGACCCTGGATGTATTGATATGGGTACAGTTCACATATGGTTTGTTCCTTAATTTCTCAGTATGTATTCTCTTCTCTTGCATCACAATTTTCCTCTCGATTGAAAGCATATCCCTGCTTACTATGCTAGAATTTTTCCAGTGAAAGTTGGCACAAGTAGCAGTGAGATCAAGGGGATATTCTTGGTCTTCTATGAAAAAAACCCAAAACCTGTTAATTTGAGTTGTCTTGGGTTTTTATATTCTACTCAATGAAGCAGAAAGCTACTGGCTGGAAGTCTAATATATTTACGTGTATATTCAGCTAACACTAAATTTAGTGGGAATTGTATATAGGTACTGGTCTGAGTGTGGACAGTGCAGAGCAGAAGAGACGCAAGTGCACATCAGGTTGGCTTAGCAGGTAACATAACAGTATTTAACTTAGAAGACTGCTTGCCATATTTTGATTATCGGTCATTATTAGAGATAAGATAATTACTCAGATGAACTTTAGTCCAATAGTTAGAGAAAGTGTTGTGATTTACAGAAAAATGTATGCCAACACTTTATTTGATTTTTTGAAGTGAAAATCAAGGTAAGTTAAGTATTGAAGATTCTTTACATGTCAGTTACAAAGTTCAATTGACTTGATTGCCTGTGCTTACCAGCTCTTGGTTTGATTTCTTCTGTCAATGGAAAAATCATGAGCTAGCATTCGCAAACACTGAAAATATCAAACTAAAAATGAGAAATAATTCATATCAATGTCATCCACTATAGAAAAGAGAAACAAAGACAAACTCTTTGTTTAGAATTTATTTTGTCTTCTGATTCAAGCTGGAGATCGTTTTCAAGATTCATGGAATTTGTTAGTACTGAATTAGATGTTTGGCATTAAAAGTGAATCCTTAAAATGTTATGAAAATAATAATTCTGTGACTAAAAAAAGTTTCATCTTGGGTCTGAAGAAATATAATATACATGTTCACTGTATATATTGCTAGTGAATTTTTTTCCTATTTAATCTTGAGTTGCCATTGCATTTTTCATTGTCAGCAACATTGACTTTGACAACAGTAATTATTGCACACAGTTTTGTTAGTTATGTAAGTAGTCTTACAGACAATTTGGACTTCATGCAGTGTCACTGTTGGAGTATGTCTGAACACTACTTTGTGTAGCTACCATTATGGTGTTATAGTGATACAAAGCAAAGACTTTTATTGTCAGAAGTCATTGTAATATTGAGATTCATTGGAAAGAATGTGGAGGAGAAATAAAATCTGTATTCTTAACACAGAACTATTATTCAGCATTTACTATTATCATAGAATCATAGAATCATTGAATGGTTTGAGTTCGAAGGACCTTAAAGATCCTCCAGTTCCAATCCTCGCCATGGGTGTGGAGATCTCACACCAGACCAGGCTGCTCAAGGCCCCATCCAACCTGGCCTTGAACACTTCCAGGGATGGGGTAGCCACAACTTCTCTGGGCAACCTGTGCCAGGGCCTCACTGCCCTCATTGCCCTTATATCTAATCTAAAACTTCCACTCTTCAATTTATAGTCATTGCCCCTTGTCCTGCCACTACAAGCTTTCATAAACACTCCTTCCCCAGCTTTCTTGTAGGCCCCCTTCAGATACTGGAAGGATGCTCTAAGGTCTCCTCAGAGCTTTCTCTTCTCCAGGCTGAACAACTCCAACTCTTTCAGCCTGTCCTCATATGGGAGGTGCTCCAGCCCTCTGATCATCTTTGTAGCCCTCCTCTGGACCCATTCCAACAGTTCCATATCCTTCTTTTGTTGAGAATTCCAGAACTGGACACAGTGCTCCAGATGCAGTTTCACAAGAGAGGAATAGAAGGGCAGAATCACCTCCCTCAACCTGTGGGCCACAGTTCATTTAATGCAGCCCAGGATATGGTTGGCCTTCTGGGCTGTGAGCACACATTGCTAGCTCATGTTGAGCTTCTCATCAACCAGTACCCAAGTCCTTCTCCACAGGGCAGCTCTCAATCACATCATCCCTCATCCTGTATTTTTTTCTCTACGATCCAGTGGGTCTCTTCCAACCTGGTTATTCTGTGATTCTGTGATTCTGTGAAACTACAGATTGCCCCAACCCAAGTGTAGGACCTTGCCCTTGGCCTTGTTGAACCTCATGAGGTTCTCACAGGCCCACTTCTCCACCTGTCCAGGTCCCTCTGGGTGCCATCTCATCCTTCTAGAGTGGCAACTGCACCACTCAGCCTGGTGTCATCTGCAAACTTGCTGAGGGTGCACTCAATCTTGCTGTCTACATCATTGATGAAGATATTAAAGAGCACTGGTCCCAGTATGGACCCCTGGGAAACACCTCTTGTCACAGATCTTAATCTAGACATTGAGCCATTGATCACTACTCTCTGAACGTGAACATCCAACCAATTTCTTATCCACCAAACAGTACACTCTTCAAATCCATACTTCTCCAATTTAGAGAATCATAGAATCACAGAATAACCAGGTTGGAAGAGACCCACCGGATCATCGAGTCCAACCATTCCTATCAAACACTAAACTATGCCCCTTAGCACCTCGTCCACCCGTGCCTTAAACACCTCTAGGGAAGGTGAATCAACCATCTCCCTGGCCTGGGCAGCCTGTTCCAGTGCCCAATGACCCTTCCTGTGAAAATTTTTTTCCTAATGTCCAGCCTAAATCTCCCCTGGCGGAGCTTGAGGCCATTCCCTCTTGTCCTGTCCCCTGTCACTTGGGAGAAGAGGCCAGCTCATTATTATGAGGCCAGGTCATTATTACGACATTTGTCTTCTGGAGCAACTGCTATGTGTACTGAAGCCTAACTTCATGGGAGGTAGTTGGGAAGATGGGAAGTATAGAATTTCTTTTTTTATATTTTTTTCCTTTGCTTCTGTGCATGGCCCTTGCTTTGCTTTATTGAACTGCCTTTATATTGACTCATGAGAGTTTTCTCCTTTGTATTTTCTCCCCACCCGGTCCTGCTGAAGAGGGGAGTAAGAGTGCAGCTTGATGGGCACCTGACATCCAGCCAAGTTCAACCCACCTCAGTCCTTTTGCACCTTTTTGGTGCACGAGACAACCACAGTTTTGCATTAAGCATGCCCTAGTTGTAGTAGTTATTAAGTGGAAAGCTCCTGTGCAGGTCACAGAGTTTGTTGGCTGTGTAGCTTATCTATTTTGTGGAGCTTGGGAACATGTTAATACAAATAATGCCTGTGTACTTTCCCCTGGCACTGATGGCCTTACTGTACTGGAGACCTATTTTGTGGGGAAGACGAGGGAACTTGGAATGTACTACTGCAATCGAAGGCCACGTGTTTTATCCTGGCACTGATGGCCTTGCTGTGCTGAGGTTGTTATGTGGTGGAGAGAATGAGGGAATGCTTCTCCCTCTTCCTACCTGGGATTGATGTGGATGGTTTTATAATGCAGGTTCCCAAGGTCCTTGTTAACCATTAAGTGAGCTGTTTAATAGCACTAATTAACGCTGTTATCATGTTATGGGGTTTGTGGGTTTTGTTGTCATCCTGGTGAGCAAGAAGATAACTTTTGCGTGAGGCAATACAAAACATGCCCTGACACGGCCAGCCCCTGAGTGGCAATGTGTGTGGAAGGATTTGGGCAGGTTCCTAGGGAGGTTATCACCTCCTGTGAGCTGGGACTTTACACCTGAACAGGCAACCTGACATGCCAGTAACGGAGGAGTGCCTTTGCCTGCCCCAATGAAAACCAGCAGCTGCTAGCACTGACCCTGTCTTGTGCCTCTCAAGCCACAGTTCAGTACCCTTAAATACTGTGGTTGAGGCAGGGACCCAAACAATAACAGCTACAGTAATTGTCCCAGTAGTGAGAAAGAAAGAGTGGACAAGGGAAACAATGTGTCCATATCATCGATTAGTAAGGGAGGAGAAAGATGAGGAAGGATTTGGTCAAGAAGTCAGTCCTTCAACAAACAAATTGAAGGAAGGAGTGAGAGAATTCAGACACGAAGAGGAAACTACCCAGCCCCTGACCTCCTCAGAACTTCAAGACATACAGAAAGATTACATCTGCCAGCCAGGTGAGCAGACTGCTGCCTGGCTGCTCAGAAACTTAGAGGTGCAGAAGAAGGATCCCATGTTCCAAGAGGAGGTGGTTAGAGACTTGCTTGGCCAATTAGACACTCACAAGTCTGTTGGGCCAGATGGGATCCACCCAAGAGTACTGAGGAGCTGGGGGACGTGCTGGCCAAACCCCTTTCCATAATCTTCCAGCAGTCCTGGATGACTGGGGAAGTTGCACTGGACTGGAGGCTGCCTGATGTTGTGCCCATCTACAAGAAGGGTCACAGGGAGGATCCAGGAAACTACAGACCTGTCAGTCTGACCTCAGCGCCAGGGAAAGTCATGAAACAGGTGATCTCAAGTGCTGTTATACAGCACATGCAAGAAAACTGGGTGATCAGGCTCAGTCAACACGGGCTGATGAAAAGCACGTCTCAACAAAATAACCTGATTCCCTTCTATGACAAAGTGACCCACCTACTGGATGAGGGAAAGGCTGTGGATGTATCTTCCTGGACCTCAGTAAAGCCTTTGATACAGTTTCTCACAGCATTCTGCTTCGGAAACTGTCGGCCTCTGGCCTGGACGGGCGCACACTCTCCTGGGTGGAAAACTGGCTGGATGGCCGGGCCCACAGAGTGGTGGGAAATGGAGTTAAATCCAGCTGGAGGCCAGTGACAAGTGGGGTTCCCCAGGGCTCAGTGCTGGGTCCAGCCCTGTTCAATGTCTTTATCAATGACCTGGATGAAGGCATCGAGTGCTCCCTTAGCAAGTTTGCAGATGACACCAAGCTGGGTGGAAGTGTGGATCTGCTGGAGGGTCGGGAGGCTCTGCAAAGGGATCTGAAGGGGCCGGACCACTGGGCAGAGTCCAGTGGCATGAGGTTTAACACGGCCAAATGCCGGGTCCTGCACTAGGGGCACAACAACCCTGTGCAGCTGCAGGCTAGGAAAAGAGTGGCTAGAAAACTGCCCGGAGGAGAAAGACCTGGGGGTGTTGGTTGACAGGGACTGAACATGAGCCAGCAGTGCCCAGGTGCCCAAGAAAGCATGCCGAAAATGTAACCTAATTTGTACCAACACTATAGCTCCTCTTTTCACGGGTATAACATACATTCTTTATTTAGGAGTGCTTTTAACCCAATGTAATTTATTGTCCTGTCCTTAAAGTGTGCAGTTCACATTTTGGGTGCCACACGCAGAAGTATAACGATAATAATTGGAGCACAGTTCTCCCTCATGACCCTTCCTGTGGCAGCCCCAGCTGCCTTGCTACCTCACCACTAGAGGTCTCTTCTTTCTGGGTAGCAAGAACTGCAGGAAGAGCTTGATCCATAACTGTATCCATCTATTGTCGTGCCTTTGCTGCAGGTTTTCATCTACCACAACCTATGATGTGGCACAACCAAATTGACATTTGGCAACTAAATTCCACAAAAGTTTTGGACAACTGGAAACTGAAATTTATTATCCAGGCCCAAACCTAATTAATAATCTCTTCCTCTTCGAGAGTGTGTGAGGTTCTTTCTTTGTTAGTCAACAAAAGCCATTTGTTTCATTGGGATGTAAGAAGTGGTTGTTACTTTAATGAAGCTCAATTACATACCCTGTTTTGGTAGATCCTAGTTATCTCATATTATAATCTTGTTTAAAGAAAACCAAGGATAGAAGAATACTGAGTAAGATTTTTCAAGGATTTTAGGAAAACAAGGCATCCAGTGACTCAATTATTTTGTCTCTAGTAATGCCTCCTTTATTTTTAAGTAATCATCTTTTTCTCTTGGCAGCTTGCCCATGTTTTTTCCTCTACTTTTCTGTATGCCAGCTGTCCATATAGAAAAAAAATGTTTGAAACCTGGTATGTCATGACAGTAAAACTGAACATTATTCCAGGCTGGGTCATTTATAGGTACTTTATGTGATATCATGTTCACCTGTTTGGCAAATGTCTAAATTCAGAGCTGAAAGAGTTTGTGCATTAAAACAGTGTTCTTCTGCATTAAAATAGTTTTGAGTGATATTTTGAGAAAAAAATAGATTTAGCTGAATGGATCAATGCGTTGGTGACTGTAGCATAAAGCTTAAAGGAAACATTTTGGAAATACACCAACAATTACTACTTGTAATAATAACATCCCAGTTTTTTGACAGAGAATTCCCCGGTCCTATGTTTTAGGCAATACTCTTTTTTCCTTTTGTGGGAAGGGCTAAAGGTCTGCACTTACACCACTCAACTCTTTGCTGCTCAGATTCAATTTTTCATGGCAATCCTATGCTACGATGAGGCTCAGTTCTGAGTTTCGAGTATGCTTTTATCTACATCTACCATATGAAGTGTTTCCTAATTTATTTTCTTGCTGGTTTTCCTCATAGCTTAGTTAATTTGATCAGCTGTTTTTCTTCCAGCTTTGTGTTTGTCTGCATGGCTTTTCTTAGCCAATAAGACATTAGAAAAACCAAGACAAATGGATAGTTTCTTCTTTTTCTTACCTTGTTGGTTTGTATTATCCTGTGACAAACCAGAGGTACTTGCTTTACTCTAAATGAGCTTACATTGGTGAAAGTAGACAGCAGAACCTCTTGTGAGTGGCAAGAGCAGGGTTTCAGTGCTTTTTTTTGTAGAGTTATAGCTGTAAAAGAACATACTTTCTTTGTTACCTCATGGCTGCAGAATTTCTTGTAAATGTTTCTTACAGGGGTGGTGTACATAAATCTGAAGGCTTCTTTTCCTGCATGTGTAAATCATTAACAGAACAGCATGTGTCGCCAGCAGTCAGCTTACTTTTTAAGTGAGTACTGCTTACTTTTACCTAGGGCATGTGATTACAGCAGAGTATAAAATTGATACAGGTTCAAATTCAGCAATGCCTCATCTCTAGCTGCAAAAATGACATCTGGAATTTTATATTTTATATGTACAGTAATTTTTCAAAATAGAATACCCCTTTATAGACAAATCCAGCTACTGAAAAGCACCTCGTGCATAGCATCTGCTTAAAACTAATCTTTTCCTGCTTGACCCTCTTCTCCTGGAGTCAGTCAACTCAAGCCCTTTATTTTCTTAAAGAGAATTTCAGTGGCTTTTCCTTGCCCTTGAGGACTATACAGCCTCAATGCTGTTACTCATATAACCCATACATTTGCTCTTCTCTTTTGTGCTATTGTGTGTCAAGGTTACTGTTCTATGCCTATTTCTATGAAATGCATTTAGGTGAATGCAAACTTCGTTTTCCCTCCTCAGTGTAAAAATTTGAAAGACAAGTTAATACTTGATTTGCTGAGGCAAGCAGTAGAAGCTTGAAGTTGTAATCTTAGAGTTTATGATATTCAGATTTACTTCTTTAACAGAGCCTCAATCAGTCTCTCTGTTCTTGGCTTCCAAGGACCCTCCTGTCTACACTTACTTCTTCTAGAAGTTCTTCCAAACTCCATCATCATTTGTGATCTTTCTGCTTGATCCTTCTTAGCTTAAAGCATTAGCCATTGAAATGCATCTTAATCTGGAAATTGAAAAGAGGCATGTAAAAATGCTGGTTTATACTAATTATTTTCGTCAGTAGCTTGTTTAAGAATACTCTACAGTCCAAAAGTAGTTCGCATTAGTTAACTTCAGTCCTTAAAAATCATCTAGCTATATATCATCTCAAAAGTAGACTGAAAAATTGTAGTCAAGCTAGTAGCTTTTTTTTTAAGCAAAGTTTAAAGTTTTTGCTTCCTTTTTTTTTTTTGTACAGGAAGCAACATCTAACATTTGTCATACAAGCTTCAATGGTGAAATAACCTTCCAGGTTTTATTTTTAGCTGTATGCAATGTATTTCATCACTGTGCCCTCACAGAAAATGGAAATTATAGTAATTTTTATACAGTTTATGAGGTGTGAGAAAAATTATGAAGCTATTATGAGATTCTGCAGGAGAAATTATAAGTTGTTTTTACTATGTTTTTGTATCACTCCCTGTGTAAAGCTGAAATGGTTTTGCACATTTATCTGTCCAAAGAGAGGGTCTATGCTGCCTGTTGGGATGCCTTGGAGGTCAACAGTGTTCCCAGGAACATATATATAGCTGGAGGGCTACAATTTGTCAGAGCCCGACCAACAGCCCATACACGGGTACGCAAAGCTGCATCAGTTCAGGCTGCCTGGAACTCAAAGAAGAACTCAAAGGTCCAGCACACTGAACTCAGCTCAGCAGTCAGTGAAGGGAGAAGTCAACCAGCACCAAGATACCTACTTTGTACAGAATATTTTAAATTGTTAATAGGGAAGGCTGTGTCAGTGTGCAAGGTTCCAGGCGTTATCTTTTCCAGTGAACTGGAAGTCTTAGGGACGAGTAAGTCAAATTTAGAGGACAAGTGTAGAGTCAAATGAGACTCTAAGCTGACTGGTTTTTAGCTTAAGAGTTTTCAGCATCATTAGATTTAGCTTGGGCTTTTAATGATTTATTTATTAAGACAATGGTGAAGCACTAAGAATTTGCACTCTTAGGTTTTCATTTCAGCTTTTTATACACAAAAAGGGGAGATTATTATTTTGATCTTCAAATCATTTTAATAACTAAAGGTGCTACTGGAGAGCTGCTGTGTTATCATATTACAACCTTTCTGAGCCAATTTCCAGATTTTTTCCACATAGACAGCATGGGTTCATTTAAAACAAATATTACATTTCCTGAGATCTAGAATATGTGCTGATTCAGAGTGCAACTGTTTTAGTTTTTTCAAGTATTCACAAGCTGCTTACATTCTACAGGCAAGTTGCGTGAGAAAAATGGCACTGCACTTCCCTTAGAAGTGAAAGAATCTGTCAACATCAGTAAAACTTGAAAAGCTTCTGCCACGTAAGCATAAGCCAAAAGTAAGAACATGTATGAGTATCTCAAAACCTTACTACATTTTTTGTTGCTGCATAAAGGCAAGGTGCTGCTTTTTCCCTACATATAAAAGTCTATTGTACCCTCCAGGAGGAAGCAGCTTCAGTTTCTTGCCATAGTAGAGAGGATAGCATATGTGCTTCCAGGACCATGGGTAGGTGTCTTGACACTTAGGATCTTAGGGACTTAGAATAATGAACCAATAATTACTTATTGTTATAACTTCATTAATTTCCGCAGTTTCAAACCTTAACTTGTGTTGTCTACTGATGTTATTTAACAGGTAAACAATATTGCTGTAATAGTCTCCATTCTTCCAGTGCAGGTCAGTTTAGCAAAATGCCAATGCTACCCAGTAGATTGTATAAATGAACACCTGCAGAATATCTGTTTCTGCAGGGAAAGAGCCAGTGGCATTAAGATGAGTGGACTAGACCTGACAACATGTAATGAAAATGAAATGACAACAAAATATTATTACCAAGGTATACTAGTCTCTTATCAGAACAACAGGCAGCTACATCAAGCTAAGCTTTCTAATCTTGCCCATTTCGAGAAGTATTTTTTCCATAATTACAGAATGTTCTTGAATAATTTCTTTCACACACAAAGTTTGAATAGGATGTGTTTTAGCAGTGAGTTGCCAGGGGCTTTTGTCCTTATTTTTCTCTAACTTTTGGAGTGTTCATCACAAAGTGGCTAGTCAAGGCTGATAATATGATAGCAGTCCTTTTATAAAGTCCTTTTCTGAGCATATAACAAAGTCCTTACTTTCAATATTGTTTAATACAAGCCACATCTTGTGAAAGTATGAGAGCCCACAGACTGGTTTGCTCTGTTTGTTGAACTCTTTATACTGTTTACCTTACCTCCCTACTGAAAACACCTAGTTTATTTGCTGCAAATTACATTATTGGCTGCATCCATACTCAGAAGTTATAAAGAGAGAGATGATGAAAATGCAGTTTAACAAGGCTTATAAGTTAACTGTCAAAATATGACTTGGCAATTATCTCATATGTATTTCATTTTAATATTTTGCACATTTTTTAGATCTGTTCACTGTCACAGTTTACAGTTTTTTGGGAGCTGATGAGATTTCTTCTATTTTATAGAACTTAATAAAATTATTGTTTCAAGTTGAGACTGCTGTGAAGAAACAGTAGCAGCTCCCAGTGGTTTATTTCCATGATTTATGTGAATTTTTCTTCCTTCTGTAGAAATAACCATGTTCATATGAAGTTGTTGCTGACACAGACAAGTGCATTTTTCTTTCTCCTTGGTTGTTTTTGCTTAGCTAATAAGACTGAAGGAACTGCAGATTTTGTTGTATGTTCTTCTCACTGGCTTTCTTTCTCAGCCTCCCTTCCCTTCTGTGTATACAGGTGTAAAAATGCAAGACAGGAAATAGAAGTTTTCCTTTTATCTGTTTTCTATAATTCTCATGACTACTTCAGCACATCTTCTTTCTCTGAAGGAGTTTACTCTTGATCCTTTCATTCTCCCTCCATATCTTATTCTGCATCTCATCTGAAAAGACAACTCCATCTATCTTCTCTGTGGTGATCTTCCACAAATCTACATATCCAAACCTTTCTTTCTGCTTTTTTTTCCAAACAAAAATACTAGCCTCTCTGACATATCTTTGTGAATTTGTGATCAGCAGAGCAAGCTATACAGAACTCGAGGACAGATCTCGACCTGCTGCCTAAATCCTTTACCACTTTTTTCCAAAACTACTGTTAGAAGACTGAACACACTGCCAGTCAAGCAGCACATCACTTTTCAGATCTGACTTCAAATCCAGGCTGACTTGCACATTCCTTTGCATTGCTGTTCTAAATCACTGTGTTTTCTGCCCTCCAGATATCTTCATGTATTTTACACCAAGTACTCACTATACAATTAAGCGTAAATTTGGGCAAGGAGCAAGAAAACCTAATTCTTTCTCAGCAAAGTACTGTAAACACTAAGCTACAGTCACAATCTGTCCTGCTTTTATTTTTTTCAGTCCATGTAACTCTTGAATTCATAGCCAGAAGAAACTAGAGGGGAAGAGAACTATTCTAGCCCAAGTTACTCTATGCCGTAAGCATTAAGAGAGTGAAGACTGAATTTCCCTACAATGAGATGATAATTTAACTTATACCTTCTGGTTTCTAGGCAAATGACCAAAGAGGTCTATATTTATCCAAGTATGGCAATAATTTGTAGTCACATTTTGTCAAAAGCCTATGCCCTGTTTGCTCAGGGGCAACCCATAAAAAAAGAACTGCATGCTCAGAGTGAACACTGAATATACCAGATAGAGACTTACTAGGAAAACAAAATCTAAACTTCTCTAAAATTACAAAATAATCACTGGAGATTTTAATTTGTGAAACTGCTCTTGGTTTGCTTAAGAAGTAAGGCAACCTGATCTCACATTCTATAGGCCACATTCCCCCCAGTAGTGTATTATCCTATAGCCCAGGATAAATCACATTTAAAGGAGGGTAAAATTCCCAATGATAATAGAAATACACTATTTTTCTGAAAATTGTCAAATGAGTGGGAAAAAAAGACCCTAATTAGCGTTCCCTCTCATATGAAAGGAAGGGTGTCCAGAACTTAGTTAACCTTGTGCTCCATTTTGCAACAGCCCGTTGGACAGTCAGCATATGCATGCTGGCCAGTCAAGTGAGCTTGTGTAGAAGACACATTATTGGCATAAGTTTGTCCCCAGCCTAGCCATAATCTTTCTGACTCTTCACCAATGGAGTATTTACAGAGGATGTCAGGAATGAGGAAGCTCATGTTACAGTGTCAGGGTGTAATAAATTCTTAGAAAATCAGGCTTCATTAGTCCTACTGCTCATGGAAGAACAAGTCTATTTTCCAGGCTGGTGTCAACTTTAATCATGTGTTATTGCCACGTTTCAAAATTTAACTCCTGTTGACTCAGCATTGCAAAACTGTTCCTGAAGGAACTTCTCTCAGAATTACAGACTTACTGTATTCAAAGGCACAAAGTGTTAGCAGTGGCCAAGAAATGTTTGGTGAAACAGAATCATAGAATCCCTAGGTTGGAAAAGACCTTTGAAATCATCAAGTCCAACTGTACCTGTCCACTACTAAATCATATCCCCAGGCACCTCATCTACCCATCTTTCAAACACCCCCAGGGATGGTGACTCAATTGCCTCCCTGGGCAGCTTGTTCCAGGGCTTGATAGCCCTTTCTGTGAAGTAGTTTTTCCTAATGTCCAATTTGAATCTCCCCTTGTGCAACTTCAGGCCATTCCCTCTTGTCATGTTACCTATCATAGAATCATAGAATCACAGAATAACTAGATTGGAAAGGACTCACTGGATCATCGAGTCCAACCATTCCGATCTGCCACTAAACCATGCCTGTGAGCACCTCATCCACCACATCTCCAGGCAAGGTGAACCAACCATCTCCCTGGGCAGCCTGTTCCAGTGCCCAATGACCCTTTCCATGAAATATTTTTTCCTGATGTCCAGCCTAAACCTCCCCTGGCAAGGCTTGAGGCCATTTCCTCTTGTCCTCTACCCTGTTACTTGAGAGAAGAGGCCAGCTCCCTGCTCTCCTCAACCTCCTTCCAGGTAGTTGTAGACAGCAATAAGGTCTCCCCTCAGCCTCCTCTTCTCAAGGCTAAACAACCCAATTAGACATTCAAAATTCTATGAGGCAAAGAAGGCATTAAGTACCTCAGCCTTATCATCATCTTTTGTCACTAATGTCCCCGCTGTGTTCAGTAAAGGATAGAGATTCTCCTTGGCCCTCCTTTTGTTATTGATATATTTGTAGAAAGATTTTTTATTATCTTTTGCAGAATTGGCCAATCTAAGTTCTAACTGGGATTTAGCCCTTTTAATTTTCTTCTCCACATGATCTCACTTCATCCCTGTAGTCCTCCTGAGATGCCTGCCCCTTCTCCTAATACTCATATATTTTCTTCTTTTTTTTCTGAGATCCACCTAGATCTTTCTGCTCTGCCGAACTAGTTTTCTCCCCCACCAGCTCATTTTCGAGCACATGGGGATGGCCTTCCCTTGTGCTACCAGGATTTCCTTCTTAAAGTACATATAGCCCTCTTAGGCTCCTTTCCCCTTAAGCACTGCTTCCCATGGAACTTTATCAACCAGCCTTCTGAACAGTCCAGCTTCTGCCCGCCAGAAGTCCAAGGTGACTGACACCCCTCCTTACTTCTCCTAGAACTAAGAATTCTCTCATCTCATGATTGTTGTGCCCCAGCCATCCTCCAACCATCACATCTCCAACAAGGCCCTCTCTGTTCACGAGCAGCAGGTCTAGCAGGGCACCTTCCCTTGTCGGCTCATTCACCAGTTGTGTGAGGAAGTTGTCATCCACGTACTCCAGGAACCTCCTAGAATGTTTTCTCTCTGCTGTATTGTACTTCCAGCAGATATCTGTTAGGTTGAAGTGTCCCACAAGGACAAGGGCTAATGATTGCAAGACTTCTCCCAATTGCTTGCAGAATAACTCATCAGCCTCTTCTTTCTGGATGGGTGGTCTGTAGCAGACTCCCACCATATCTGTCTTGATAGCTGCTCCCTTGATTTTTAACCCATAAGAGTTCAATCTTATCATTACCATCATTAAGCTTTAGGGTATCAAAACACTCTCAAACATAGAGAGCTACCCCACCACCTCTCCTTTCTCCCCGGGTCCACCTGAAGAGTTTATAACCAGACACGGCAGCAGTCCAGTTATGCAAGTCATTCCACCATGTTTCTGTGATGGCAATGGTAGTCCTCTTGCCTTACAACTACTTCTAATTCCTCTTGTTTATTGCCCTTGCTGTGTGCATCATTGTAGATGCACTTCAGCTGGGCTGTTGATCCCCCTGCACTCCTAAGGGGAATAGTCTTAATTCCTAAGGAACTACTTACTGGATTTTCTAATCCATCAGTGCTGCCAGTTGAAGTGCTATCCCCGACTTCCTCCAAGGAGGCAGATCAAAGGTCTTCACCAGCACACCATTCCCCAGACACTGGAGTGCCATTCCCAGGCTTTTTTCTATCAAGCCTGGTTTCATCTCCCTCCCCCTTCATATCTAGTTTAAAGCTCTAACAACGAGTGCTGCTAGCTTCTTGGTAATTATCCTTTTGCCCCTTGGGGACAAGTGTACTCCATCCTCTGACAGCAAGCCTGGTGCTGTGTAGGCCAACCCATTATCAAAGAACCCAAAATTTTGCTCCTCACATCAGATTTTGGGGAAGGTATTAATTTCTTGGCTCTTCCTATTCCTCCTCTCATCATTCCCTGTAGCTAGAATGACAGATAGCAACACTACCTTTGCCCCCGATCCCTTCACCATATGTCCCAAAGCTTACAGGGGATGAGCAATGCCTCTAAGCTACTCATCACACCCTGGCCCCGTAAACGTATCTCAATACCACTGTGTAAAATGGAACTATTTGAAAATAATTTTGTTTCATACCAGCTATCTGTGATCCAATCCTCATCCTGTGGCTTGAGAAGAAGGATGCTACGTGTACCATTACAAAAACCAGGATGAGTATTCTCTTCTGTGCTGCCATAGTCACAGCTGGCACAGAGCCCACATGCCCAATTCATAGTGTCCTTAGTCAGGTGCTTCACCCAGACTTCATAACCTAGTACCATTTTATCATGTAAGCAGTAGGCTAAAGCTGTTTTTTAATGTCAAACATTGTTGTATAAGTAAATCTAGAGGAAAAACACAGACCTGCGTATTTTCTAGATGCTAATAAGAACAAAGGCTCATGTTCCTAAGTAATGAGAAGTGTGCTGTCAGTCTGAGCTTTTTGTAGAGGGATAATCATTAAAATGTTCTGGGATGTAATTTCAGTGCAATCACTGAAAATGTCATTCTGAAGAGAATTACAGGCATATAATTCTTGTTAGAGGTTACCAACCTGCATGCTAATGGAAGGAGGGAAAAAAATATCAAGAAATTACAAAGCTGTTATTTTCCATTCAGTAAGCCAAACACAAACAGTTGAACTTTCTGAAGAATGACAGTTTGTTCCCAGGTTGAGAATTTACATGACTTATTTAATAGTTTGGCTGTAAAGTCAAAAATAAAGTGGTTTGTAAAGAAATTTTGTCATTGGCTGCTGCATTTGTTATGAACACAGTTCCTCTAAAAAAGGAATCAGATTTTGACTAATGGAAAAATACCACATAAAAGAAAATATGAAGAGATTCAGGATGAGAACCAGAGCTTCTAGCATCTCAGTGCCAGTTCTCACATATAATTCACCAGTGGAAAATGAGCATAGCAGATCTCTAACACAAAGTTCTCATTAGTGGTTTCATAATCTCTCCCTTTCTGGATGAATGGAATTGATAATATATTTTAGCTTTGTACTTCAAATATTGTCCTTAACAGTTTAACAGTTAGGGAGTCTTAAATTAAAAGCACCTAAGGCGCTCTATCCAGTTCTGACTGAGCTATTGGCAGAGATGGGAGCAGAACTTAGAAGCTGAGGTCTCATTCTCCCTCTTTGCCAGCAGAACATACAAGTGCTTTCCAATAATCACTACTGTCTTCTCCACTTCCATCTAGATGGTACCTGGAAAGCCCTCCATGATTTTCTGCCCCTGAATTTTTTTCCTCCTTTTGACAAAGATTTGTGGTCCAGAACCTACACTTTTACTGAGATAAAAAATAGTGTCAGGCCTTGTATCAGCAGGAAGTCTTCAAACTGAGAACGTAGATTTAACATTTCTGAACCAATTAAGAGATTCCTATGAATTTAACTATTAACTTAACTTGCCATCAGCCTGCAGAAATGCCTCTGCTTATAACAGTTTCCTTCTCTATTTCTGTTTTTTAAGGTTGTGATTTTACTGGTGCTCGCAGTGGTTCCTTTTGATTGTTTAAATATCCAATTAACACATTTAGCACATAATCTTAAGTATTTGCTGTATCATGGTAACAAAAGCACAAACTACTTCCTACCTTCTTTAGTTTCTAATAATGGATTGATTATATATACATATTTAATTAACTGAATGATAAAAATGCATTAATTCAGTGAAATAAAATTTATTTTATATCGAAGTGTATACTAGTGAATTTAATTCCGCATCCTGAATTTAATTCACTAGCAAAACTGTCCATGAGAAGCTGACACTACTAAGACTTCAGATTCCTGCAGGGGAATTCTTGCTTCCTGAAGAAATTCAACAAAATCTGTGTCAAATCAGAAATCACTCCATAAAATTTTCCAGTAATTCACATCCATTTAGTGCACTGCTGGTTTTTGGTTAGGCATTGGAACGGTCTGCCAAGGGAGGTGGTTGAGTCACCGTCCCTGGAGGTGTTTAAGGTTAGGGTGGATGAGGTTCTTAGCAGCATGATTTAGGGATTGGTGGGAATGGTTGGACTCGACGATCCAGTGGGTCTCTTCCAACCTGATTATTCTGTGTGATTCTGTGTGTGAAGACTCCATGTAGCAATTCATATTTTGTAGCTATTATATTTTTTAAATCCTCAAATGCTGTTCTACTGAGGGTTAAAGAAAATCTAAATAAAGCAGTGTGTAGCTCCCATTATATTCATCAGGGAAGACTGTGAAATCCTTAAGAGTAAGTTCAGATCAATAGGGCTCTCAAAGGAGTAAAGAAGTTCATACTGGCATATTAGTAAAGGAATAAAGAAGTCTGCTTGACTGCTGATCAGAACACACCATTCCTAGAAATTATATTTGATAATAACATCAAAAAATAGATCAGTCTGGCATGTAGAAATCTTATGCAGGTGAGTTTTAAGAAGTGAGATTATCAGATGTGGAGCATGTAAGGAAAGTGTATTGTTAAAGTTATAGAAGTCATCACATGGAGAAGTAAGATAACAAATGATTCCTGAAACACATAAGGCTTTAACAGTGTTTTCCTCAGTAGAAGAATCTTGCCTTTGCCATGTAAAAGACCGTAAGTTTTCTTCTTGCATTTGCTGTTTGCAGTTGTCCTGTGAATACACCATTGACATATAACAGAACTAAAATACTATGCTCAAATATACACATATACATAGTCTCACAGATGTATCTGCTCAGAATGTGATCCTCTAAAAGGATTTGCTTACATTTTTACAGCACTTGCTTGCGTTTATAATATTGTAATTTATTTGAAGGACAAAGTGATTCGAGATTCAGTGTTAAAATGAAAAGGAGTAAGCTTAAGCTAATATATAAATAAGGCAAGAATAAATGGTCACACTTTGTATAGTACCATGGTTGTTATAGTACATTTGTTGATTTGCAGATTTACTCTATGTCTATACTGTTGTATACACGTAATCACAAAACTTTTCTAAGTATAATGCAGATAAAATGTAAGCATTCACTCAGATCAGGTTTTTTTAGACCAAGAAAAAGCCTGCGACCCTTTCCTTTCATATGCTTGTATGCATACTTCAGTATTTTCAGCTACCAGTTTCACTCTTCAAAGAATGAATTTTGTTTAAGCAGTTAAAGAGTTGAGCAATTGAATTAGAGTTGGAAAGTGAAATAGTGGAACAAATTTTGAAATGCTGTGCCCATCAGTAACTTGCAGAACCACTGTGGTTTTGCACCACTGTGGGAGGAATGTACCAGAAATGTGTTAAAAATTCAGTTCTCTTGATATGGTTTTCATATCAGACAAAACAGGCTTTGAGAAGTGGCTAAAACTTACTATGCTTATTTAACCTCAGAATCATAGAATCACTAGGTTGGAAAATACCTCCAAGATCATCAAGTCCAACCATTTCCATCTGTCACTAAACCATGTCCCTGAGCCCAGCCCCTTCACTAGCTTATTTGCTCTTCTCTGGACTCGCTCCAGAGCCTCAACATCCCTCTTGTGGTGAGGGGCCCAGAACTGAACACAGTACTCGAGGTGCGGTCTCACCAGTGCCAAGTACAGAGGGAGAAGAACCTCCCTGGACCTGCTGGTCACGTCGTTTCTGATCCAAGCCAAGATGCCATTGGCCTTTTTGGCCACCTGGGCCACTGCTGGCTCATGTTCAGTCCCTGTCAACCAACACCCTCAGGTCCTTCTCTTCCAGGCAGCTTTCTAGACAGGCTTCTCCTAGTCTGTAGCTGCACAGGGTTGTTGTGCCCCAAATGCAGGACTCGGCATTTGGCCGTGTTAAACCTCATCCCATTGGTCTCAGCCCAGCAGTCCAGCCTGTTTAGGTACATCTGGAAAGCCTCCCTACCCTCATGCGCTTCCAGACATCTATCCCTACTACCTCAGACACTTCCAGCATCTAAGCCATTCCTTGTGCCTTGCCTATATCAGATTTCTGTCGAAGGGCAGTGACATATCCATGGTTATGGTTATGTCTTCAGATCTGTACACCTCTGACTCTCAGTTGTGTGACTCTGCATACCTGTCCTGAGTAGCTCACCATTTAAAACATGATTATGTTATTCTCCAATGATTTTTCTATTTTAACTATATAAAATATGCTGCTACCTAGGGCGTTCAGCCACAAAGATGCAGGCATGTGTCCATAAAAGGCATCTCTGAAAAAGCAATGTGAAAAGATGCAGGTAACAATGACTCAAGGTGTGGATTCAAGTGAAAAGTCAGGCTTCATGTAAGCAGGGATTTATAACTCTGTGTTGTAATTAACTAAAGTAAAACTCACAGTTAGACCAATTTTTCCTTCTGCTATTTTATGAATGTCACCTTAAGGTTTTTATTTGAGGGATGTGGGAGAAATATTGTGGATTAAATGCAAAATTAATTGTTTTACCATTTGAAATATGATTGGGTAACTGAGCAGCTACAAAAAAATGACTAATTAAAGTTGATTGTAAAGGAATATAAAACAAAATGTGCTGGTGTAAATTACAAAGGCTGATGGTTAACTTCTAAATAACCTTGCTTAAAATTACTAGTTTGCTGCAGTTTATCATGAAGTTCACCATATGAATAGCAAGCGTGAAGGTTCCTGATACTTATGCCTTTTCTTTGTTTCCTTGTAACTATCAAATATTTCTAAAATAAATTTAATTGATATTTCAGATTTATGACCCTCACATTTTCTTTTTTGACACATTTATGAGGTAGCCTTTGTCCCATTAAAGCAGGCAGACCAGACATTTCAGATACTTGCATATAAAACATCATCTTTGTCTACCTGCAGTTATCAAAACTTTTCCATCTCAGTCAGGTTTTTTTTAGGTGAAAAATAGATTATTTTGCCTGCAAGCAGTTCTGAATTGATGACTCCAGCACCCTACCTTCATGCATCTCCCTCTGGCCTCTGAACTGGATGCTGGTATTATAAGCTGAAGAAGCACGTCAGTTTAAAGGCAGAGAACACCAGTGTGAGCTCAAGTGTTTCAAAGTCATTACCGAATATAATAAAGTTTATGAAGCTTAATAATTAGAGTACATACTATAGCTGCAATCTGTGACTGAGTGCAAAGAAGGCAAACTTTCACAGCTGCTGAAGCTATACAGTAAACAATAAATCAGGAGCATAACATGCTTTAACTCTGCCAAAGACGCAAATATTGCTGGTTAGAAATGCAGTCAGTAGTAGATGTAGTCCTTGCAGTTTCTAAGGAACACAGCAAGTGAGTTAACGAATGAATGGGTTAATGAATGAATACAATATTAAAGTTACCTTTAACCTCTGGAGACTGCAGTGTAAATCTTTATTCTGTAAACAAGTATGTGAACTCTCACAACCTGCAGCCTCAGGACCATTACCTTATACTTCAAAACAAAGGAAAAATCCAAAATGCAATTCACCATGATTGAAAATTTCCAAGGAACAGCAGTCTGGGTTGAAGATGGGGGGCAGATCAGGTTAGTGCTGTACTTCATTGAGTTTATATATTCATCATGAAGAAATTAGAAGAGGAAATTCATACTTCAGAGATGCATATTGCAGCTTTTAGGAGCTTCAATATTCTTCCACTGTAAAAAATAAAGATATTTTTTCTGGAAGATGAGCATCATGTGGCATTTAATAAGGCTGTAATACAGCAGTATTGATACTGTTACTGGTTTGACATGTGAGAAGTTCAGAGTGGTTTGAACATCTGACTTTCTGTAATGAGACACTCCGCACAAGGAAGCTATTTGATTTTTACTGACATTGGAGATTAACACTACCTATGTAAATACCCAGAGAAAGTAATGTTTATAAAATATGTTAGGCATTAGTCTATCTAAGAATTAGGTGCCAGGGGAGATCTGCAAAATGCCACCAAGATTAGAGCTAGACATGATAAAGATAGTTCTCTGCATATCCACATATTTCTGTATTAAAGGCAGTATAATGCTTTAGGTTAGATATTGAAGGTTTAGGTTAGAAGGCTGAAGGCTGGATTTTATTTTATTCCCATCGTTGTTAGCAATTCTTTCAACCAATAGTAAGAAAATATTTTCCCTTCAGTTTTGGATTACCAGGTTAATGTTTCATTTCATTAGCTAAGCAGTGTGCTGCTTTGTCTGTGCATGGCATTAGTGGTAGCATTCAGCGTTCAACCACAACGCTTTTCTATTGACAGGATTGACATTCAGGGAATATGTTTGAAAAACGTTCTTCTCACAAATAACAGGATGTGTTTATGTCAGTTTGATTGGAGCAGAAATTTTTGGTAATTTTGTTCTTTTCCAGAGTAACTATACAGTCACTTAAGCAATTGAAGTGTGAATGGTGTAAATGTACAACGCGTACTCAGAAAAAGACAAAGAAACAACTACTTTTACAACCTCATACTAAGGACCTCCCGAGAAAGAGAACACTGGAACAGAAAAAATTATTAGTCCAACAGTTTTCTCTGTGCCCACTGATACTGTTAATTAGGCAGATTTGTGATTGAACAAGAATATTTACTCCCCTTTAGCGAGGCTCTTTCTGTTACAGTCATACTACATTCATAAAGCTCTGAAGAGAGACTCCAGACCGTTAAAATGGGCTGTCACAGTGAGAGGAAATAAAGAAACTGTGCTAGGGCTAAGGTCACAGCTTTCTTCAGAACTACCCCACTGATGCTTGCAGGCACTATGATCTGGAAGATAGTTCTCCACCCAACCCCATAGCCTGTGTTCACCAAGAAAAGGCTATTTGGGGATAGCATCCAGTGGATGGAATTTGGAAACTCAAAAGGGATATTGGAACACGTTCAAAATTACAACTTTATCCATCTCTTTACTGCCCAGTGCCAACAGATTATTTGTTATTTCCGCCTACTGTGTCCTTCCTCATTATCTCTTTCCTTCAGGTTCACTCCATAAAACTTTAGCAGTTTTCTCGATTGCTCTGTTCCCTTTCTTACTTTCAAAGTCCTCTGCCTTTGCTTCCTGCAAAGTTTTAGTCACTTTAGTCTCTCCAAAATATACTTCCTTTCCTCTACACCAGCATCTTTCCCCAGAAATGTCAAAAAGCAAGACATTTCAAGCCACTGCATTGTTCATTGAAATTCTGTGTATAATTAAAGATCATCAGAAATATTACATCAAACTGTAATGACATTCTGAAAGTGAATTTTCTAAAACATTCTTCCAGTTTATGCAATATTTTGAAAATATTTTGTTATGAAATAATCTTTAGTTTCAAACAGAAAATATTCAGATTTTGATCTGCTTGTTATATCCCTTTCTTCCATTCCTCCACTCTGAACAGAAACTCTTCTTTGTACAGTACCTAAGACTGGATTTTATCTTTGTTCTCAGGATCGTTATAATAAATAAGATTTGAGTGATAATTATTTGATGTAGAAATACTTGAATGAGAGTGATTGTCCTCCTTAATGCAGGAGGTAAGGTCAATTCTATCATGATACTTTACAGTCATTGATGTGAACAAGCCAGTGTTTATGGCACTATTGAAGAATTGGTAAGCAACACTTTTATGTCAGTCATATTATATAGGGGTGTATCACCAGTTCACTATATCACTTGTTAATGAAAGTAGTCACGAGTGCAAAAAATGTGGTGGTAGAACAGTATATTCTGGTGTAGTATTAAGTAGTGGAAAACACAAAATGCAAAGGAAAGATTATTTTTATTTAGTGATCTAACCATATATTTACTCTGCTTCCTTTTAAATGTGGAACAATTGCATAGTTTTTAAAACATCTCTGTGAAGTGATCTAGACCTACAAAGCAGCTTGTGTTTGGGGAGAATTTTTCTTTTTAGCCAATTATGAGTCAAACTGTGTTCCCAGCATGGACACTGACAACCACATTTCTGTCCATTCTAAAACAGTGAGCTCAATCTTTAAATGACTTTTCACCTTATGTGGTGGTTGAGTAAATTCACTGCAAACATTATTGTTGCCTTGTTCAGTTTGTATGTTATTTTTTATATATGCATATGAAAAACAAAGCATTTCTCATCCTCAATTAAATCTGAACCTCTATAATGGCACAATGTCTGACTGCCAAATAATTTCATGGTATTATTATTGCTCTCATTAGTTTTACTGAAATGGAACCAAATGGAAACAAAAGAATACCTTGGTGACTAAGTACTACAGCTTCCCACCTGGTCTCCGGGTGATCCAGACTGTTATGTGTGCAATAAAAATATTCTTGTTCTTTAGATTCAAACTATGTAAAGAGAGATTTTGTAAGACATAGGATGATGTTAGTAATTTCAAAGTTATTAATTTCATGTATGCATAGTTTTTCTTGTTCTGGCAGATAAATTGCCCATTAGAGCACATCTAGAGTATTTCTTCACAGCACAGTGTAGTCAGATGGGATGATGAAGAACAGTCAGTTACACATAGCGGCTTTTTTGGGTAAAACATTTGATTTTGGCCTTCTAGAGGCAGCTGAATCAGGTAGCCCAATAGATGTGCAGCTGCTGCAGGTTCATATTCTCAGGTTCCACCAACAGTGAAGGTTAGCAGCTGCTATTGACAGGTGTGCACATGGAAACAACACACCGACATCTGCTGTTGCTATATATGTGCATAAATGTGGTTGTGCCTAAAATATAGATCACTTCAGTAGGTGGCTGCAGATACTGTAGTCTCCTCAGTTATGGGGCAGCTGCATATGAGCAGAGAGGTTTGCAGCCCAATCCTTGCTACATAATCCAGCTAAAGGTTCACTAGAATCCAAGTGTACCCACCCAGAACAGGGCACACCCAGGCAAATGACAGAATGAGAGAATACAGGGTAGGCTATGGTGATTAGACACACATCCCAGTCAAACAAGCCTCCAGTTTATACTTAACTGTCCCCTTTATTCTGCTTTTCTTCTTATTTTCCTATGCGTGTTCGTCCCTAGACCACTTTCTACTTTTTCTTTCCTCTTCAGATTCCTTTCCCCCTGCATCACTTCCTGACTGCCTCCTTCATTTTGCAAGGTATATGAAGAAGGGAATTGGTTTGCTTTGCTCCTCCTAGTGGGTTCTACACAAGGAACAATGATCTGGTTAGGTTGCTAGTGTTCTGCCCTCACCCTGACATTTTTAATTTTATCCTGTTCTCCAATTCATGCAGATGGCCTTTAATCGCATAGCCTTACTTGGTCTACCAGTAAATCCAAACTGCATCCTAAATTGCTACAAAATTTTGCACATTAATTGAAACAGGTAATGAAAAGAGTGTACAGTAACACGGTATGTTACCACACTCACTATTGCTCTGAATGTATTGACTTGGAGTGTCAGTATCTGAATCACCTAATATTAAGAGGGATTTTTTGTTGTTGTTATGTTTTAGGATTAAAGTAGTAATACATGAATCCTGGAATTGCTCTTTGTTTTTTCTCTTGCAGATTATCAAGTAATCCATCATTTGTGAAGGAAAGGAACAAAAATCTTCCTCACAGGACTCCTTTAGGTAGGATAATGGACTTTATATTTCATGACTATGCTATTTGTAAATAATACTGAAAAATATAGCAAGATAATGTAGTTGGTAGAGATTAACTTCTATCACATTTCAAGAACAACTTTCAAGTTCTAATTTAAAGTCTAACTTTCAAACTTTTAAATTTCACTCTTTACATCTTATGCTCTTGTTGTCTGTAAAAGACTGCTGTAAGAATAATAATCATTTAAGTATAGGTAAAAGTACAGACCAGCAGGGAAGAAAATAGAATATTCAGAAGCTGTGATACTGGTAGAGGAAGACTGCTATGATTATTTAAATGGTATTTTATTGGGAAAACAAAGGCAGTAGAGATGATGTTCAGAAAAAAAATAATAGGAAAGGATAAGTTTTTAGCTTTTGTTATGTTCCTAGTATGAGTCTGATTAAAACACTTGATTATTTTCTATCTTGATTCTCCATCAGTAAAGTAGGGATAAAGTGTTTTCTTCCTTTGTTGCCTTAGCCTTTCTTGTCAGTTTAGATGCTGAGATTTTTAAATAAAGTTTCAGGCTCAGTTCTGTAAAATCATTAAGAGTCAAGTGCATAAATACTTTGATGGAGGATGAAGTGTCTAAAATATTTTCAAGAATCTGGGGTTTCATGATTTTTCTTTTTCAAGAATTACCTTCTGAGTAATGAGTGCATCTCCATGGGTGAAAGAAGTTGTTCCATTCATCATCACATATTGATTGCTAATCAAAGGAAGGACTACAAACAAAGGTTTGTTTAAAAAAAAGAAGGAAAAAATATATTAAAAAAAAAACCCTGATGACTTTTCAAGTAAAATATAAAAGAACTTGTAGGTGCTTCCAGTTTATACAAGACAGAAATATGAAGTGCCTGGTCCCAAGAAATTAATTGGATTTCTAGGTTCCTTTACATAGCCAAAAGAAGGAATTAAGCATTCCCAGAAAACACTCTACGAAAAGCACTTGCCATCTAGAATCAATTACAAGAAATTCAGATGAGAGACATTTCTGAATTCCCTGTCTTGTCTGGAGCTTATTCATCTCCATGAAGGCTGTACAGGGTGCCTGAAGGATTCATGAGTTGGAGACTTCCAATCAGGTCTCATTCAGGGTGGGGAAGAAGAGTTTTGGACACAATGGACATCTACAGCTTTAACCTTAAGTCACTGTCATTCAAAAACACATCTGATGATAGTGATGCCCCCATCTTGGATATATGAGTGCTGGCATTTGAGAACATAGCGTGGAAATGCAAACTCATGCAGTGTCCACAGTATAGTTGAACATATGACCAGTAGGATTCTGGATATTACAGTGACTGTCATATTCTGGCTTTATTCCTGCTTGGTTTTTCCATACTTGGTTTCAGCAACAGCTGTAGCTTGGTTTCTATGACAGCCGTAGTTTAGCCTTTTAAATGGTAATGAACTGATGTTTCAAGACTCCTTAAAGTGCCTTCCCCCAGGCCTGAAAGACAAACGTTGCTTATCAACATAAGTAGGAAGAATGTCAATCTTGTTCAGTACAGATTGGTAAAGTACTTTGGTGCTCAGATTTCTTTGGCAGCACAAGTAAAGCTTGTGATGCACATAATGTTATTGCCAGTAGGTGCTATACAGTTGCTCCTCTTCCTGCAAGCCTGAAAACATTGCAAAAAGAAAATTGTTCCTTCTGTGCAGAACTGAGTAAAGGCTTCTCTGTCAGTCTCAAAAAAAACCCCTCATCCATCAGTACAGCCAAGAGAAAGAATAGTGTGTAAGAACTTGAACTCATTTGGGGCAGGGACATTTTTCTTTCACCCTTGCTCCACAGCACCCAATTTCAGTATTGATTTAATTTTCAGCTTAGTCTCATGCCACTATAAACACAGTCTTCAAACCTACAATACCACAATGTTATTAATTACAGAGTAGGGTTGTTTTATTTTACAGGAATGTCCAGCATTTCTATGCAAGCTAAAACCTCAACAATCATTTCCATCAAGGCACGTGGTTCTGTGGGGTGCAGTGAGCAGCTGTTCGATACAATAAAACAGCTGTGTTAAAAGGGAGAAATACAACTCTAATGTCAGTGTGATAATTTCACTGGAATTAAATCAAAACCTTCAAAAAGGAGGCATGTGATCTTTTTATTATCAGTTACTCAACCCATGGTTTTGCAACATTCTCATAAATAACTGTCCGCTGTGTCCCTCTTGAAAACAATGTAGAGCCTAAAAGCAAGGCACTCCCTCACAAAATCTTCAATAATGCTATTTACCCTTTTACAAAAACATTTTCAAGTTATAGATAGGGGAGATGTACTTTTGATATAGTTACGACAAGAAGTGTTCAAACTGTTAATAATTAAAAGGATTTAATTTGAATTTAAGCAGTGGCCTGGAAAGCATATATAGGATCACAAAGTTCAGTCCTCAGCTCTCACAATCAACAGTGTCACATACATTTCATAAGAGATCAGACTACCTGGGAAAACTAAATGGAATTTCTGTGTTTGGAATATCATTCCAGAAATTCACTGCTGTGGTGATAACGTTTTTCTTTAAATTTTGGAGCAAATTATGGTCATCTATTCTTGTTCTAAAATTTGCTTGAGTTTTCACATCATTACCTTCCCTAATCCCCTGACTTGTTCATAGAAGACGGCCATGCTTGCATGGAGTTAAGAGCCCAGTTCTTTAAACTGCCATCACGAGACAGCCTCTCTGTCTCCTATTCATCTTTGTGGCCGTATTCTGTTCTAAATAGATTAACTTGGGGTTTTTTGCTGAGTATAGGTGGCTAGATCTGTACATAGACTTCAGTCCGTGGCACCAATATGTCCATATCCCTCCCCTGTGTCTCTTCTGCTCTTTTTCACAGCCACACTACAGAAGTGGTGCATGGTCGTGTCACTTTAAAAAAATAAGTACTTTTAAAAAATGCATTAATTCATCTTATTTCTGTAAATCTGGTTCTTTTAGTCTTCACTTTCCACAATTACACTGTTTTCCTTGCAGAGAGGTCTAATGCAACCCTTCCCTGATGATCTCTCTATTTTGTAGGATTGATGAATTCCATTCTTTTACTCACTTTCTAATCAGTTTCTCTTATGTGTCATTTCTTCACACAAAAAGGATGCATCTGTGGAAGAAATAAAACAATGATGGTACCAGTTCCCTGCAGTATAATATGAGTTTAAGTTTGAAAGTGCTGTATTTTGCAAATGTTCCAACTATTTTTAGAAAGAATAAAATGTTGCTCAGTGGTATCATATGTACATGAAATGGTTTACTGTTTATAGCCCATTATTGCACCTTCACTTGGGAAAAATGTGCCTCTTTATTGAGCTCAATGGTCCATGATAAGCATTATATAACACTAAGTGTTCAGTTCATCTCTGAAGTTAAACACTAACATTTGTGCCTGCCATTTGTTTACAGTAATAAAATTTGCATGTACCAACACAAAATGGAATTTATGTTTAAATGGTCTGCTGTCCACTGACTGAATATGCACAGATTGCTTTAAGTAACTTTAAAATTAACACAGGTGCAATTCTGCAGCCTGTAGCATTATGAAACATGCCTGGATATTTAGAAGTGATATAAGAAAATGTAGCCAATTGATGCTCTCCACAACACTCCGTCCACAATAAATATGTTTTAGATGCAATTAAATTAACTGATGTTTCATTTGCCTTTGGACTTGAAAAACATTTATGTGTTGATAGGTGGATTACAGTTTCTTGATATAGAATATTCATTGCATAATGAAAATTGAGCCATCTGATGAACCACAATTTTTCCTCAGCAAAGAGACGTCTTGCTCCCACACTGTGCTACTCTGAATGGGTTTCAAGCATACAAATACCTGTCAGATGGGCTTGGTAGGAACGGAAAGCTGAGGTAAGGAGTTTACTTTTCAGAGTAATTTGTTATTATTTCATTTCAAAGAATGAGGTTGGATACTGAGACTCAGATAGCTGATACTGATCACAGTTTCCAAGCAGGAAGCATATTGGTGGGACAAGCAGAAGGTTTGCTTCAAGTTATGGTGTCTCTTCCAGCTAAGCAAACATACTTAGCAAAACAGGGACTCCTGATCCCTCTGAGCTGTAACCTGGCTTCTGAGGACATCTAGTGGTGCAGGAACTGGAACTCCACAGCTGGTGGCTTCCCACCCGCACTTCTGTTTCAGAATTCTGCCACGCTGCCTCTGGCCTTTGCAGGTTGAAGAAAGAGGAATAATTGCATCCCGTCCTTTTCATCTGATAAATTAACTGTGAATTTATGCCACTTTTTCCCTGGTCTTTTTTTTTCTCTGATCTTGGCACTTCACTACAAAATTAAATGCAGTAAAACAAATGAGGTCAACACACAAAAAGAGTAGCATTCTTCAGCTCAGGTGATCCTGAATTCAAAATTACCAATCCCAAATATTCAGTTGTGAGACTGGCTCAAAATTCATAAGCATGTTTATAGTTATTTTCTATTTGCCTTCCTATTTTTTCAGGACATTCAGAGTTCAGAAATGTTGAGCTCTTCTTTCTCTTCACAGGGGTAAAAGTGTATATTTTGTTACTAAAAGCCTGGTTACACAGGTAAATTAATAAGCCTAAAGTCAGAACTTTCAGAAATTCTTTCAGTATTCACAAGATGGCAGATAAATATGCATGATTTGTTAATGCTATTGAATTGTAATCCCAGCACTACCAACCATTCAAAGACCTTCAGGAGGACCTACTTGATAGTCGCTGATTTAGTTTCCACTCTGAAGTGGAAATGTAGGTGTTGCCACACCTTTTTGAGAAGTAGCAAGAATTAATTAGCTGTAATTCAAAAAGTACTTTGATCAAACCAAGTGATACGGACTACATTTATCACTTCATTATACAATCATTATTGACTACTGCATGATGGTGTATTTTTCAGTGAGCCCTTGATCTGATATTCTATCCTGAGGAGAGGCAGGCATCATGAAGCAGAAATTGATATCATCAGCTCAAATTATTTTACTACATGCTGTGGCTGTCATGGGTCTGACTGGTAAGTACAACACTTCTGAAACAATTTTTTTTTCTTAAAACACTTTCTTTAGAAAAGTCTCAGGCTTTATCCACTCTACCCTGGCCATGACTGGAGCTTGTACATATTTAAATTACTTTCTTTTAAAGCTCTCTATGGAGATTTTGAAAATGGCTGTGGTCCTCTTTTCTTTTTATAGTATTAATTTAATGATTATGTGGTGGTGATGATAAAGGCACTCATTCCATCCCTGCACTCTCTTCATCCTTGTCACCTTCTTCAGAATTAGCATCATATGCATAGTAACACTATTAGAAACACAGTATGACACTTCAGTGGAATAAACGTAAGTTTAGGTCGAAAAGCCACATGCTTTTCATGTCAAAATATATGTACATTTCTAGTGTGTGTTCTTGTTAGAATGACAAGAAATATTCTTAAATATGTCGCAACTATTAGGGAATATTCAAATAATTAATTGATACATTCAGGTCACCAAAACAAAACCTACTCCATCCAGCCCATCAATTCCTCCTTCTTATAACTTGTCTTGCATGTAATTTACCACAAAAACATGCAAATAGTTGAGTTTTAGTTCCGTTGCAAAGCTAAAGTTGAAATTTCACTTTAAGATGACCTGAAGATAAAAATTTGGATATATTGGGAAAAAACTAAAGGTCATACACTTTATTCCAAGATTTTTAATTTAATTTGTAGATAACTATCTAATATTTAAGTTTAGATATATAATAAATTTAAACAAATAAATTTCAAATGGAATTTTCATTTAAAAAATATAAATTAAAAGAATAGTGGCTATTTTAGCAGTTTGAGGTAAAATATATTTACTTTTCAGAAATTTTTGACCTTTTTTCCAGGCACATTTACTGGCCATACTCAGTCTATAGCTTCAAATAATTTTATTTTCCTTAAAGAAGGATACCTTGGTGCTTTTATCATTCAACAACAACAACAAACCCCATTGTCCATCTCTAATATAACCAGCTGGATTTCTGCACTTCCTTAGGTCAATCATACCCTGGGAAACCTAAGATAATAAGATGTCATTCTCTAGAAAAGGAAACATTTTCTTGCTGGTGGAAGCCTGGCTCAGAGGGAGGACTTCCTACCAATTACACCCTGTTCTACAGCACGGGCAGGTAACAAGCGGTGCATAAGTATTCTGTAAGTGATCAAATGATGATTATTACTGAATGAGGGAATGAGAATATTAATTTATGGAGCCATTTTTATGGATACATCTTAAAACTTAGATAGCCACAAGGGCTATAGGAGATGTATGGTTTCCCCTTCTTGGATGAGAATATGATCACTATCAGCCCCAAAACTTTGGGCTGTCCCTACTAAAACTTACCTGAGCTAACCCCTCCCACAGTCTAAAGACAGGCTAGGGGAAACCCAGCCCCATGCATCGGGCACCTCTATGAGATATGGACAGGTTGTGGTGTGGCTGAGCCAGCTCAGCAAGTTCCGTTGCTGGTCAGGGCAGGGATGTGAGGAGCTGTTGGGCTGAACTGGGGTCCTGAGCTGCAGCAGGGCATGGGGAGGTCTTGGGCAGGCTGGGCAGGGGCAGCAAAGGCTGCTGAGGGGCCCTGCTGAGGAGCTTTTCCATTACAGCAATCCCCCATCTGGAGAAATATAGAGTTTCAGCTTCCCCTTCTGGATTTGTAGCCAACCTTGTAGTTCATAAAACAGAGTAATATCAGATACATCTTTTGTATCTCAAGTTACTGCTGTGATAAAGTCTGTGACACCACCATCTTCTTCAGGAATAAAATGTGTTTATGTTTAGCAATTTTGCTTAACTTGTGCTTCTTTGAGCAACTGCCCTTTCTTCCTGAAAACAAGAAGTTTCAGAACAGGACCAAGTAAGCGGGGAGGCTCAGGGGTTACATCTCTCTAGTAATTCCAATGGGGCTCAGAAGAGATAAGATAAAGACCCTGACTCCCCTGTTTAAATTAAATAAACTCGAAATCGTTTGGTATTAATTGTTTGGGAAAGATGCAGGTTTTAATAACGTTACTACACTCAATGATCTAAGAGAGTTTATGCTTCCCTTTTCTGTAGTGAGCATAGCTGTAGAACCTTTGTTATGAAAATCCATATGTATCAATCCCAATCAGAACAAAAATGTTTGATGAGCATTTTAAGTCATACCTATCACAGCCTGGAACAGTCCTGCTTAGAATAATCATAGAATAGCTAGGTTGCAAGAGACCCACTACAACATCAAGTCCAATGCTTAGACATAGAAAGAAGTGTTTATCCATTTTTATTAATTTTGCTGAACACCCAGTACTGCCAAGTACACTAGATCTGGGCCACAGTTGCCTTTCCTAGCTCATTTTCTCTCAGGTACAGTCCACTTACTCCCATCTTTGTTTTGTGAACAAGGACAAAACTAAGAAAACTAAGAGACCCTGTTGTTCATAGTGCGTAGCAGTGTACCCAAAGCATATCCTTGAACCATCTCATCTGGTGCTTTGGGTTTGCACAGTTTTTCACATGTGGGATAGGCTCTGAGTACATCTCCCACTTCAGATTTAATTAAGTACAAAATGATCCCTCTCCTAAAAAAAGCCAAAGACTCATATGAAGATAATAACTAAAAGACCACAAATTGATCAGATACTATTTGTTGAGACAATTCTGATGATGACCATGTTAAAAGGCATATCATAGAATCATAGAATCACCAGGTTGGAAGAGACCCACCAGATCATCGAGTCCAACCACTCCTATCAAACACTAAACCATGCCCCTTAACACCTCGTCCACCCGTGCCTTAAACACCTCTAGGGAAGGTGAATCAACCACCTCCCTGGGCAGCCTGTTAAAAATATATACATCAAAATTTTGCTGAAAAGAATATAATCAATAATACACTCCTCTGCTATAGGGGCCCATCAGTTTACCTTCCAGTGAAAATGTTATGAAGGTATTTAGAAACTTTTCTTTATCAAAGTGAATGTTTAATTTGCCTTTTAACTTGATTTTAAACATTTTTAGTAATTGCCTTGTGCTATGTGTAGAGATTTTTCTTTCCATTCTATTATCCATGCTCTCCTATGTATAAAAAATGGATAGAAGTCTTCATCCTGGAAAACTGCAGTAAAAACAGGAATAGAGAATTTATAGTAATAGCATTTAACACTCACTGAAATGTTTCCCAGAGGTTAGATTACATATACATCTAAAGTTAAAGATTTTAAAATTCTTTGCTGAACCTAGACCATTACTAGAATACTATCTGCTTTGATTAATTTCCTAAACATTAAACTTTTCAATTAATTTTATTTCAGTGAAGAAAAAATCTATGAATGTCCAGACTACAGAACATCAGGTCCCAATTCTTGCTACTTTGATAAAAACCACACTAATCCCTGGACAACATATAATATCACTGTAATGGCAACGAATGAGATTGGAAGTAACAGCTCAGATCCTCAGTATGTGGATGTGACCTACATAGGTAAAAAGGGAAGAATGAAATGGCAAACAAATTAATTGCAGATGTATGCAGTTTTTAATCCCAGAACACGTAGTAATGAAATGTTTATTTCCTCATAATGTGAAACTTGCTATGCAGGAGTGTTTATCTACAGATCATCTAATGGGTGCATCTTTAACTTACGTGAAAACTGCATTTTACTCATTAATTAAGTAACTGCGTATTTTCTTGTCATTTTAATTTTGGCTGAAAAATGTGATCCAGTTTCTAGTTATCGCCAGTATTTCAACTAGACTCAGTGGAGGTTTTTTGGTTCCTAGCACTGCAGATAATAAAACTTGCAAGGTTCGGATACGTGAAATGTCCCAGACTAAATTTTACAAATGTAAACATCTTTTTGGCTGCTGCCATTGCAGACTTTGGCGGGTAAAAATAGCTGCCTAAGCACTCTGTGACTTTTTGTAGTATTTCATATCCTTAACTCTATTGTACTTTTGGCATACACATCATCTACTCATTGCAATGATGAATATACTTCATATTTTTAGCTACAAAATATCTGACATTTTCACTTTGCAACAGTGACCTCATGAAATTATGATTTGTATTTCCTTAGCCTGACAAATTCAGAGTTAAGTCTAAGATTTGCTGATACTGTGGTAAATCAGTAGCCAGGTAAACGCCACTAGAGAGCAAGGAAAAAAAGGCTGTTGTACTATTCCTTTACCTAAGTGCTATAAGATCTGAAATAAATGTGATGAAATAAAAAAACATAAAAGAGGTACCTTTTCTGAGAGAAAACTAAGTCCCTAATGGCAATTTTTTCATTTACACAGTTCAACCTGATGCTCCTGTGAACCTCTCTTTAGAAAAAAAACCATCTGCTAATACAGTGTATCTTTGGGCAAAATGGTCTCCACCTCCATTAGCAGGCACCAGCTCTAATTCTCATGTGTACCACTACGAGCTACGACTAAAACCAGAGGAAAAAGAAGAGTGGGAGGTAATGGAAAAATACATTTCTTGTATATATGCTCTTTTTCAGTGACTCCTTTTTTCTGAATTTAACGGTATTATAAAATTCATAGTTTCTGTAACAATAGCAAAATTAATACAATCAAACCTGATTAAAGAAAGAAAAATACTGTAGTGGTTTGTAGAGACAGTGAAATTCAAGGTATTTGTAATTGTCCTAGTGTTATATACAAAACAAACCTCTATTGAGTCCACTGATATAACATTTAATTGTAATTTTTATCAATGTGTCTGTTCCCTAGGGTCACAGTAAAAGTCTGCTCAGTTCATATCATTTAAACCGTATCAGGCTCAAAACAATTTATTGGTTCATTAAGATGTAATTAACAAGCAGTTAACTGTGCAGTCAAGGTCAGTAACAGAAATACAGCAGATAAATCAGAATACTGAGCTGTTTAAAGAGTTAACAGACATCTACAAGTTTATAAATACACTTTTGTAACAAGCCCCAGAAATATGCTGTATACAGAAATTCCGCTTTCCCAAGCATGTAAGGTTACAAGCACACCCCACCCTCCTGGAAGGGCAAATTCCCCCATTTACGCTTGCTTCTGCAGGGGACATGGATACTTTGACTTATCCTGAGCTCGCATCCCCTTTTAAAATGAGATACAATAAAACACATATCAGTGAGAAAGCACTCCCCACCAATGACAAATTTTCTTGCCTCTTTAATATTGCTTTTTGAGCTGATCCTTTTGTTTCAGAAATCTCTCAGTCATTCCCCATTGGGCTGAGAGTCATCATCATCATCTTCTAGATGAACAGTTAGGGACAACCTCCTCTCGGGAAGTTTGGGGTGTCCTACTCGCACATGCTATTTCCATTGACGTTCCCAGCTGTTGCCATTCTGCTAGAAGAGAACCACAATACTCCCACAGCTGAGATAACAGGATAAAATATAATTTTTAAAGGCATAGTGAGATGGCCTCAAGGATACCTAAATTATTGTTGCCTTGCTGGTGGAGAAAGCTGTGTGTCTTGAAAGACTTCTGAAGAGAGATTCAAAGACTCTGAGGAAGGCAATAGTAGGCACTAAAACTAGCCACTAAGAAGCATTACACAGAGGATTTGTCATATCCCTTGCGCTGTGGAGCTGATGGAGTACTAACGTATAACAAGTCCACCATGAACTATATGTTCTTGTGTACCAGAACCTTGGTGTTGCTGAAGTGAGTTTTTCTGTTAAGGCAATCACTACCTTTGCTTCACAAGTTAGTGACACAACCATACTTCTTAATGCTTTGCTTGTTAAAATGGCCCAATTCTTTATTATTTTTCCAGTTAATTTTCTTTTCCAGACAATACCTGTTGGAGTGGAGACACAGTACAAAGTAATTAGGTTACAAGCTGGGGCAAAGTATGTTGTTCAGGTCCGTTGCAAGTTAGACCTTGGAGAATGGAGTGAATGGAGCTCTGAAAGATGCATTCAGATTCCAAATGGTGAGTGCATGATTGCTGTTCTGTCAATTGTTTCTAAATTCTATGCAGTTCAGTCTTGTGAAGGATGCCTAAATGGCAGCCTTGAAAACCCTGTTCCTCACACAGGTACTTCCTAGTGCTGCAGGAACAGCTTAGTGCATCTTACTATACTTTATGTGTAACTGCTTATTTAGTCTTGTTGATCCACTCAGGATCCTGTGCTGAAACTGGCTGTGACAAACAGTCTGAGACTTACTAGGAAATCATATCTGATACAGGTGTGCCTAAATAATTTCTTATTCCTGTCCCTCTATTTAAAAATCACATTGATTTCATCTGTAGCTGACAACTACCTGTGTAAAAATCATTCATTTGTTCCTTAGTAACTGGACTGGAAGAACTGCCACATCTAACAAAGCGTTACACTTGCATCTACCATTCCATGGAAGTAGCTATCTTTTTTTATTGATCTTGAGTGGACTCATTAAAGATGCATGATATCATATCTTCTTAGACACTTTAGCCAGCTTGCCTTAGATCTTCTTCTCTCATTAATTGTATTATTCATTATTTGACATGGAGATTGCTGAAGTACTGCTAATAGAAAAGTATTTTTAAATGTCCCATTTTCAGATCTGCCTTAGGCAATTAGAAATTTGGAAAATCAATGTCACTGCTCTAAATAGTAGAAAATATATATTATTAATGTTACAAACCATATTTTGCCAAATACATAACTGCAAAAGTTATAATTACATCAGGGTTTTGATTAGCACCATCCTATCCAAAATTTAAGCCTTTTCCTCTGCCTTACTCAAAGTGCTTTACTTGAGTCGATAACAACACCCTCAGAAATTCATAAAATTATAAATTCCTTGGCAGCAATCAGGCAAGCAGCCTGAGTACTGAGCATAAAATCACTGTACATGGAAATTTAAGAGCTGCTTCTTTGTATCTTAGGGGTCAGCTCAGTACAGGTATTTCAGAAAAAAATTACTGTCAAGGACATAAACAAATGTGCTAATGTTCTGCTTAATTTTTTTCCTGTAAAAACAAAAAGAAATTACAGCATATTTTTAATAATCAGAAACACCTTAAAACACTTTTTTTTTAAGAAAAAATGGTTTATGAGGAAAATAGATGGGATAGCAGAGTATATTTTAAATCATTTTGTAGAACCTGTTATGGCAGTATTTCAGCACCCCCAAATTTCAAACTGGGGGCAGAGAAAAGAGACAGCTTTTCTCTTAACACGTAGAACCTCAGAATAGCTGAAATTGAAAAGGATTTAGAGTCCAGGTAAAAGTATCAGGCTGCTGCCCCAAACACTGAATCATCCTTCCTTTCCTATTCTAATATGAATTAGATTTTTTTTTAATTTGTAGAAAAGAGTATCTTCCTGTGCTTTGCATGACACTGTTTTCTAAATTCAGAGTTGACCCAATGTATTAAACTTACTTATTAGTTGATTTCTTTATCTCTTGCAGGAGAGTCGCCTCCTGAAAAGCCTACAATAATAAAATGCCGTTCTCCAGAAAAAGAGACCTTTACTTGTTGGTGGAAACCTGGTTCAGATGGAGGACAACCAGCTAATTACACTTTGCTTTACAGCAAAGAAGGGTAATAAGCTGTGTATTACTATTCAGTGTTTTATCAGAAGGACCTGGAAAATCAAGCCCAATTGGGTTTGCGTTTAGAAGCTGTTTTCCATCGGCCATGCTTTTGTGCAGTTGACATATTCTGGAACAGCAGTAGCAGCAACATAATAAAGGGTGAAATAGGATCACTTTATAACGTCAGGTTTTTCAAATTTCTGTGACGTCTGCCTTGAAAGTTGCCATGGTGCAGCAATTGCATAATAGTTTGCAATACAAAGACCTCTAGTCCTTTGGCCACACAGCTCCAGAAATAAGGCTTTCCAAAATGACCAGATATTAAAATGTTCTTCTTATTTTGCACAGGTATTCATAGGCCATGATTGCCTCCTGGCCACTGCAGTAATCTTGGGTCTGGAACTTAGGTCAGGCATTAATTTTAATGGAGTAATCAATATTTTGTTAATATTCTGTGAACTATTTTGGGTTCACCCAGTACTGCTCAGCCTTCAGTGACCTAACTGGATTCTAAACCGTACTTGTCAGTGGAGAGCCAATCTTAGTGGAAAAAGGCAGACTCAATTCCAGCCAGCCAGGGAAGAGTGTGAGGTCCGCATCCACAACTTTCTCTTTTGCTGTTCTGCATCTCAGAGGAATTTAGGAGCAAGTACTACATGCTCAAGTGTCCCTCCTATCCTGCTCACTTTGGGAAGCTTGGGAACGGATTTGGAGGAACAAGTGATGAGAGACAAAAATAATTTCTGAAAGCATATTAATGTAATATGCATAATTCATGTAAGCATGTAATGAACACTGGAAATACTCAATTTTTAATAGAGTGTTTAGAAATGTCAGCAATCAGTTCTGATGACTCTCTGGAACCTGTAAGAGCTATACAATGGACAGTGGTATTCAGAAAGTAAGAGCTGCACTCTACTAGCCCACTGCTGGAACTACATCAGCCTAAATTCTTCAAGCTTTGGAGTATCAATCAGTTCTGAGGGGAAAGTCATAGTCTCTGGAATTGTCCAATGACTCTTTAGACTTACAGCAGTTTTCTGATTTTCTTCAGATTGCCAGGCATAAAAACCCTGATTCAGCCCTAAATAATGCTGAACTACTAGTAATCAAGGCCAGGCGTTTTAGTCTATGTAACCTTGTTGCTGTGATTCTTTCATTTCAGAGAAGAACAAGTTTATGAATGTCCAGATTACAGAACTGCAGGCCCCAATTCATGCTACTTTGATAAAAAACATACCTCTTTCTGGACTATATACAATATTACTGTGAAGGCAACTAATGAAATGGGAAGTAACATCTCTGATCCTCATTATGTGGATGTGACTTATATAGGTAAAAAACTATTTTCTGCGGAACCAAATAATTTAAACTGATAGGTTTTGTCACAAGAATTTTAATTCCAGCTCTTCTTGTATATAGCATTATATCCAAGTTAAAAACATGTAAAAACAAATAAAATCTTATCTACTGTAATAAGAAATCAATATTCATCCCTTTACCGTTTTATTTTCAAAGCCTAAAACTTCTAAAAGCTTTAAAACTGCATTCAGAAAATCATTTACTGTTTTTTTCCATAGTTCTTTCAGCCAAGTGCTAAGAAACACCATCCAGCTAAAATCCTTTTCCACTATACCAGCAACTGAAATAAAATTGATCATTTTAAATTTGACCACCTACAATTAGTTTCCAGACTCAAGAGGAGCTGAATCACTGCTTTTTATAGCAGTGTACTGATAATGTCTTTTCTGAGACTTTTTTGTGGGCAAATATTTAGGCTTTTTTCTAAGGGAATGAAACATTACCACCAAAACCCATTTTTTTTATCAAGGCTGTGGCTGCCAGAGCCTGGCAACTGGAAAATACCTCTGGGAGAAAAGGCTTTACACTTTATCTCCATACCTTGATTACTTACTTGATGAAGCTTTGCATCAGACCGTAATATGCAGAAGCTCTCAGAAAGCTGCACGCCTGGCTATGGCAGGAACCTGCATTCCATTTTCTTTTATTTTTGAGAAACAGACAGGGCTTTAATATTAGTAGTTTGTTTTATTTTTAAAAATCATTAGGTATGCCTATAGGGATTATGCTGCTTGTTTTCTTAATGTAAAAGTTGGGGGGAGGGGAGCAAGTTTTGTCTGCTAAATCTGTGTTTTCAGCATTCCTAATTGTATATGCTAACTTTGATAAGACTATGGTAAAACACAATTTTCATAACACACAGCATTAAAAATGTTAGCTCTGAAACAGTTGCGAAGAAAAGAAACAATAAATGATATTGTAAGAAAAATTACTTTTGGTGATAAAAGATTAAGGCAAATCTCAACATGACTGCAATACGTTTACTGTTCTTCAGGTTTTTCAGATTCATAAATCCATGGTTGCTTTGTCAGGAAATTCTTGATCCCTGTATTCCAGCACCAATTCTAAATTACTAGACACAATGGAGGTGACAGCTCACCAATAACACCATTTTATATTTCCTCCTAAGGTAAAGGGGAAAATCATTTAGAGTCTTATTGTCAATTCTCTCATTTTAACAGTACAGCCAGATCCTCCTGTGAATGTAACTCTGGAACTGAAGAAAACAATAAATAGAAAACCATATCTGGTCTTGGCGTGGTCTCCACCCCCGCTGGCTGATGTCAGATCCGGATGGCTTACCCTTGAATATGAGTTGCGACTAAAGCCTGAAGAAGGAGAGGAATGGGAGGTAGGGATGTTGCAGGTTTTTGCTAGCTGATGTTTTCTGATCAATTAGGTTTTGTCAGCTAGGTCCCATGCCTGAATATAATGAAGCAGACACGCTAAATAGTTAATCCTTTTTCAAAAGCAGTGCTTGTGTGAGCTACAATATCCTACTGTGAAAACTGGTATCTCAGATGCTGTTGTGTGATAGCTGGTGATAAAGTACTTATTTTCAGTTGTGTCCATTTTATATTAATCATATTGGCATTACAGTTTAAATTGTTACTTCTCATTTAATCAGGTTACTTTTATGATAATTTGTTCTTAACCACAAGCACTTCTTAGGTAACAGAAAGCTCAGTGGTATTGTGTAAAATCATTTAAATTTATACAAATAGTCATTAGATGATGGTTGTCATAGCCACATAATAATTTTTTATACCTGGGATCTGCAACTCCTGAAGCTGAGTAGTAAACTAAAGACTCTAGCTATTGGTATTTTCATACCCTTCCTCTCTGCTGCAATGCTTCCCAGCCATCTCTATATGTCCTCCTTCCTTCCCCATTCTACTGCACTTCCCAACCCCCTGGTCATCACAAGATCCTGGAGTAGTTCCACCAACTCCATATTCCTTCCTTTCTCTCTGCATTTTCTGTTTCTCGTCTCTCACTATTGCAGTTCTCACTATCACCGTACGACCTCCCTCTTTGCCAAATGATCATGATGTGTTTTTGTAGTAGGTTAATTTGCACAGTGTAGCCAGGCCAGTTCTAATTCGCACTGCATTATGTGAGAAAAACAAACTACAGAAACAAAATAAAAGTACTGCTATTCAGTGCCTGCATAATTATTATTAGTAAGCTTCCCAGAGTCATTCTATATTTCCAACTTGGTTATCAAGATTTGAATCTAGCTGTGATTTTCATAGAAAAACGTCTCCATTTTATATGCATTTTACCATTTTTATTTCATTTCCAGACTATTTTTGTTGGACAGCAAACACAATATAAAATGTTTAGCTTAAATCCAGGAAAGAAATACATTGTACAGATTCACTGCAAACCAGACCACCATGGATCATGGAGTGAATGGAGCTCAGAAAAGTATATTCAGATCCCAACTGGTGAGTGACTAGGCATCCTTTGTTGATTACTATTACATGGAAGTGAATGTAATACTTTTGTTAGCGGTTTGTGGCTAGTTTCCGTAGGCCAAGTAAGAACTGAATTTTCAGCTTCCCTGCGCCATACCGAGTTAGCTTTCCCCTTCATTATTTTTTGGAGTTAAGAAGGTGGATCAATTCCCTTTCTTATTTAAAGAATGCCCTTTCTGTTTATTGCCTCATTTGTTCTCATGATGGTAGTTTTTAATTAAAAAAGGAGCAGTAACTACATCGAAAATATTACATCAACAACGAAGAGTGAGCATCTTCAGGTAATAACAACACTTCATTAGTCTTTGTCTATCTGGAATGAATTTAAATATAGATCTATATGTCAAAAGCATCACGTTAAAATAGAAATCCTTAAGCATTTCTAGTTCTAGATCATTTAACCCACTATTTAGAATCATGGAATCTTAGAATAACCAGGTTGGAAGAGACCCACCATATCATCGAGTCCAACCATTCCTATCAAACACCAAACCATGCCCCTTAGCACCTCGTCCACCCGTGCCTTGAACACCTCCAGGGAAGGTGAATCAACCACCTTCCTGGGCAGCCTGTGCCAGTGCCCAATGACCCTTTCTGTGAAAAATTTTTCCTAATGTCCAGCCTAAATCTCCCCTGGCCAAGCTTGTGGCCATTCCCTCTTGTCCTGTCCTCTGTCACTTGGGAGATAAGGCCAGCACCCTCCTCTCTACAACCTCCCCTCAGGTAGTTGTAGAGAGTAATGAGGTCTCCCCTCAGCCTCCTCTTCTCCAGGCTAAACACCCCCAGCTCTCTCAGCCGCTCCTCATAAGGCCTGTTCTCCCGCCCCTTCACCAGCTTCTATACAGTTTGTATTTGATAATGAAATGATATGGCATTGGCATAAGTGGATTTGAACACAACTGCTATAACTGTCTGTGACAAATTTTCCCTCTTTGTATATTTTTGTATAATTTTTCCAAGAGAGTTAATTTCCTGCACAATGCCATTTATAAAAAGTATATTTATTATCTGATATTAATTATTTTTTGAGACTCATTTGTGCTAGTAAAGGCATCTAGATTTGATACCAAACCCAGTGGTTTTGACCAATTTTTTAAACAGAAGTAAATTGAGACTTTGTCTGTATGCTGACAATGTATATGCTAGATGCATGCCCTTAAATAATTCTGTTTGTTTCCTAGACTTTAGGGTAAAAGATATGATTGTGTGGATCATTGTGGGTGTCTTGTCATCTCTTATATGTTTAATCATGAGCTGGACAATGGTTTTGAAAGGGTACAGGTAAGCCACCAGTTTCACAATTGTATGGAGTTGAGATTCTCAGCAAACTTTTCAAAAACAGAATTCTAACATTTTATTTAATTTCTGATAGGTTTTGTGTTGTCTTATAAACTAGAAGCTATAGGTATTTGACTTCGAAGTCTGATAGAGAGGTTTTTTTATTCTTTAGGGAAAACAGGATAAGTTCTCAATTGGTGAAGCCATATCTCTGTTAGATCTGACCATCTTGGCTACTACTTATCAAACATCACTTGGACTATCCCTGCTCCTAAAGAAGACAGGCCTTTTAGTTTTGTCCTAATTACCTGAAGGAAATGAGGTTATATTACAGAATCATAGAATGGTTTGGATTGGATGGGACCTTAAGATCTTATAGTTCCAACCCCCTGCCATGGGCAGGGACACCTCCCACCAGACCAGGCTGCTCAAGTCCCCATCCTACCTGGCCTTGAACACCTCCAGGGATGGGGCATCCACAGCTTCCCTGGGCAACCTGTGCCAGTGCCTCACCACCCTCATCATGAAGAATATCTTTCTAATGTCTAATCTAAATCTTCTCCCTTCCAATTTAAAGCCATTCCCCCTGGTTCTGTGACTACATGCCCTTGTAAAAAGTCCCTCCCCAGCTTTCATGTAGCCCCTTCAGGTACTGGAAGGTCACTATAATGTCTCCTCAGAGCCTTCACTTCTCCAGGCTGAACAACCCATGTATCTCAGACTGTCCTCATATTGGAGGTGCTCCAGCCCTCTGATCATCTTTGTAGCCTCCTCTGGACCTGTTCCAAGAGTTCAATATGCTTCTTATGATGGGGATTCAAGCTTTTCATCAATCAGCACTCCCAAGATCTTCTCCTCAGGGCTGCTCTCAATTATTTTGTCCCCATCCTGTATTGAAACTACCATTTGCACAAACACAGGTGTAGGACCTTGCACTTGGCCTTGATGAACCTCACAAGGTTCACACAGGGCACTTCCCCAGGTGGTTGTTCTGCCCATCTGTCAATTCAACAAATTATTTGTTAGATCAGTGGCTCATTCCAGTCAAATCTCAAAGAGGCAGATGTCACAAAGATTATCACTTTTGTAACAGTCTTGCGAAAAAATACTAAGTAGAAGAACGAGTTGTAAACTGTTTTTGGAAAAGCCATCAGAAGCCATTCATCATAAATTTTGCTTAGTAGCAGTTGACAGTGAAATATGTACATACAGACCCTCTAGTCCCCCTGAACACTAGTCCTCCATAGCTGTTTCTTGGCCAGTAGTGAAGTTACAGTGATATCAGAATCATAGAATCATAGAATCACTAGGTTGGAAAGGACCCACTGGATCATCAAGTCCAGCCATTCCCATCAATCACTAAACCGTGTCCCTGAGAAATGGAGTTTATGGGGCAAAGACCAGTTATTCAATTCCATTGAATAATTTTCATACTGTTCTGTTTCTTATAACTACGTCTAAGGATAGCTTAGGAACTATAACTGGATTTGTAAATTACCTGGCTTGAGAGGCAGACAGGAATCAGAGGTCCAACAGGGAGGCATCAGATATGACAGAAGTGTTTAAAATGTCAGGCACTTTCTGAGGAAATGGAGGAACAAATAGAGATGTAGGGCCATGCCTACACCTTCTTGTTTTGTTCTGTTTTTTAAAGAATGATTGCCTTTATCCTACCGCCAGTTCCAGGACCAAAGATAAAAGGCATAGATACACATCTGTTAGAGGTGAGTACCACTGATAACAACAAAAGAATTTACTGTTACCTACTTTTCTAAATTATGTGCTAGCATTATACCAAAATAAAGTGTAAAATAACTTCAATTAATTTAATTAGTGTTCAAAATAAGTGACCCTTTCATGTTGATCACGTGGAGGATATGTGTGAGGCAGAGTCCTGCTTTGCATCAGCCGGAGAAGGGCATTGGAGAACAGCATTTGTGACCACAGCTGTTCCCTGAACACTACAACAGCCAATGCCTGAGTGATCCTCCTGGTAGTTCTTATGGAAGTTGTTCTCCACAGTCTATTGCCATGCTGAGGAGACAGGACTTGACTGCTCCTTTATTCTCCTCCACTTCCTTCTTGCTAAACCCATGAGACCCTTACTTGCTGAAATCTCCTTACTCCTCCCACTTTAGAAATATGAATTCTGGGACTGTGTCTTCCCACTGAGGGAACTCAAGAAATGTTCACCTGTTCTTCCACTGTTTTCTGCAGCAGTAGAAATCCAGTTTAGATCTCATGATACAGCTACTAAGGCACTTGCATGTTAATTCTGTAGATTGTTTACAATTGTTCTAGTCAAATAAACCCTAAGGTTAACAGCGAAAAAATATCTTGTTTATTATGCCCTTAGACAGGAAAATCTGAAGAATTATTGAGTGCTCTTGGTTGCCATGGTTTCCCTCCAACATCAGACTGTGAGGAACTACTGATAGAATATCTGGAGGTAGAGGACAGTGAGGATCAGCAGCTCATGCCAAGCCATCACAGTGGTCATCCCAGTAAAAATGCAAAAATGACACCCAAGGAGACAGACAGCGATTCAGGGCGAGGAAGCTGTGATAGCCCTTCTCTGCTTTCTGAGAAACACAGGGACTCTTGCGCCCTTCAAACCACACTTCAGACACAAGATGTAAGAGAGGCTCAAGAAAATAAAGAAGGAAAAACGAGGTGGGAAACTCAGTGTATAGTCTCAGAACAGAAAACACTCCCTTTTAACAATGAGAGTACAAAATCATCCACATGGCCTGCAGCTCAGTTACCTAATAATCAGCCTCCTATGCTTGCCTATCACAGTGCTATGGATGCACGTGAGATAACACTGAATAACACAAATGCGAACATTGCACCATTTTTGGTGGGAAATGAAGAAAAACATCAGTCACAATATTTTATCACTGAAACTGCCCATGATGGCATGGAAAAGCAAAGTGAAATGGAGAATTTGCATTCCAAGACTACTGCAGTGCAGCTCAAACAAAACAGACCTAATGACAAACCACCTTTTTTCAATTCTAAACTGATGGATTATGTAGAAGTTCACAAAATCAGACAAGATGAGCGGCCTGCAGTATTACTGAAGCAAAAAGAAAATAGTGGGAAGACTGAAAAGTACACTGTTCCAGGAACCAGCAAAGAATATACCAAGGTCTCAACAGTTGTGGACCATAATATTCTAGTATTAATGCCAGATTCACGCATCCAGCACACATCTGTGTTTCAAGAAAGTCCAAGGGAAACATCCCAGGACCTTCAGCAAGGTCAAGCTGAGAAAAATGTGAGCTACTGTCTAACAGCTCCAAGCAAGTGCAAAAGAGAAACCAATGGATCAGACTACATGGACCCATCTTCCTTTATGCCCTCATTTAAATAACTTTCACAGAGTGAAAGTTTGATCACTCTGTAATGCTACAGAATAAGTTGAATACAATCAGTACAGTAGTGCTAAAAATTGTGGTTTAAGATTATGCTGCTGCATCATAATTGTAGTTTACACCTTTTCCTAGCTGACAAGTCTATAATTTACCTATTGAATTTGTTAGCAGTTACATATAGTAGAACAAAATCACACAGCAAATTGTTCCTTAAGAAAGCCTAGTTTGTATTACACAAAATAAAATAAACTGTGGGTTGAGGTAATAATCATGGAAGTAAACCTTGGATCATTAACATGTTTCTAGCACAGCAAAATTAGGAAATAGGTATTATCTGCCATGAAAAACACATTGTAAACTAATAATTCAGCTCTGCAGGTCTTATATTAGTTGATTACGCCTGAAGGAATACTGCAGATTCAACAAAGATTAAAATCGTTATGGGTCAGTCAGTACTGCGTAGTGATCTGAACTGTTCCAAAACCAGATAAATCATTGCACAGTAGCATTCTGACACTAGGTTAAGTTTTCTTTTTATTTTTTCTCCATTCTTAAGAAAAAGGGAGCTCTTATATATGAAAAATCATATATAACAGAGAATGTAAATATATTGAACTAATTATAGTAAAATAACATAATCTATTTTTGCTTTGTTTCAGTGTGACTGAAAACTTTGCATCCCATTCATATCCTAGTCCAGTAAAACCAAAAATGAAAAGAATAGCAGGATAATGTTTGATATATTGCCTTACTGTAGATTATATGAAATTGTACTTTAATATAAGCCCATATGTTTAACAATGCATTTTTAAACACTATTTTTCTATTACCAAAAGAAAGCAAAATAAAATATTTTTTAATTTCCCAATGCTTTTTAGCTACTTAGGAAGTTTTTTGTTTTCTTCTGCTGAGACAGCAGTAACAAGTAAAGATACCATTTCTATACAAAGCATAAAATTAAACTTTATACTCATTAAGAATATGAAGTAACTTTTAAACTATATTTCTAATATACTGCAGATATGTTACTATTTGAATCGTGAATTATTTATTTCACATTTTTTATCAGCTGTATTTATAAAATTAAAATAGAGTTTAGGTTTTGAGAGCAAAGCTTCTTTCCCACTGAATTTGTACTCTAATGCCAACCATGAATGGAACTGTGTTCTCCTGCATCCTAAGACACTGCACTTTTCTCTGCACCTGGAAGGAAAATCTGAAGTTAGATTTTTCATAATGAACTTACCAAAATTATTTTCTGAATCTGCCCTCAAATGTCAAAGATACAAGGCATAAAGTCTAAGCTAGAGCTCTGCTGGAATAGTGATGGCAATGAGGCAAGGAGTCTGTGTACTTTGGCTGGACAGATGTCCCCAAACAGGAGTGGAATTAAAGAAATCCTCCTTTCCCACGTAACTGAGGACAGAAGCAACATGCTATTGTAATTGCTGTGGCCCTTCCTTCTTGAAACAACAGTTTAATTTACTCCAGGAAAAAAAAAGTACAATCAAGTGGTGATAGATTAAAACCACTGCCACTAGCTTCAGGTAAATTGAAAACATAAATTTACCGTACAATGTATATGTAAGGGAAAATGTATTTACTACAGATGACCTCTCCTGTTCCTGTCATTCCTGAACAGCATTAAATTTCTCCAGCTTTTCATGATTTTACACACTGAGCCAGCCTTCCTGCAGTATCAGGTAACCTGCTGCAGCACCAGCCAAAAGATACTCCCAGATCTGTAAGGTCCCAGAAGGCCACATCTAATTTGGTAAATCAGATTGTACCTCCATGCCATGAATCTGCTCAAGTCCAGGTCAGTTGAGCTGCTTAGCCCTTCTGCTAGCAGGACTTCAGAATTTAACTGTGTGTCTGTAAATATATGTGTTAAGGGTATGCCGTAAAGTTTCCTTTAAGCTTCAAATTCAAAGGCTGCATCCTCTATACACACAACACGCTGCCCAATTGTAGAGGCTGATCAGTCTGGAAGCATACCATGTTGTTCAGTTATAAGTAAAGGGACCATCTTACTGTAGCATTAGTAGTATATTTTACAAATTTTCTAGAGATACTAGAAGTACTGCAGAGAGACCATCAAATTATCAGTCAAAATGTGAATGTTTCCAGGGTAGGAACTTGTGTGTGTGCATGTATGTAAGCCTGATAATGCACTCTTTCTGACAGTGCTTCATTTATACTACCGTTCTCTGGCTGTGACAGAGTCAATCTGGACCAGGCACATTCTCTTTCCACACAGAGAGCCAAACCTGAGCAAAGCAGTTGTTTTCTACTCCCAACAGTGTGCACAAAGACATGCTGCTAAAGGCCTTTTTTGATGCATGTGGTGATGCATAGTGGCTATAGAATCTTATCAAGCCACAGCCTAAAGATCTTCCTTTTGTGGTGGATTTCTTCGGGTAAGATGCAGGTGGCTAGATGGACCTGATAAACTAAAGTACACAAGTATAAAGTATCAGCAGCAGGCTGTTCCTCTTATATAGGTCACTTTGGACCAGAGGCAGACAAACACAGCTTTTAGAGATTTTAACTGTATGATTTATCCTGCCCCAACTGTATGCATCTATACGTGTACCCCAGTAATCACACGGAAAGACAACTGAGTGGAAGAGTTTCTATGCTTTGCCATAAACTGATACTGAAGATGCAGTCTAAATTATGTTGTGAGTCATAGATTCTCTCCCACCTTTGCCAATGAATGTCTCATGATGCCACATCATCATGGCTTTCTGTGAAAACAGTAATTCAGCCAGAGTGAAAAAGGAGTGTTTGCTGCTTGCTCTGAGATATCTAAGCCTTTTGAGGGGTCTTCTAGCTAAATACAATTTGAACACATTTTTCATAAATACATTTCATTCTTTTCAGCTGAACAGCTGTGCAGGTTCATTATTTTTCCTTTGGATTTACATTTATTTTCCAAAACACCTTTGTTACTCCCAAGGTGGAAATAACATACCCTGAAAGCATTCTTTAACGTTCTAAATTTGGAAGAGAATAAACTGATGTTTTCTAAAATCAGAAGAACTTCCAGCTTAGTGTGCAGACTTCTGGATGCTCAAATATTTCATTCTTTCTATTTGCAACACTATTTTTGCCCACAGCTCTTTAAGCTTCTTATTAGGAAATTAATGAGAATTTGTGACAGATGTGCACAGCCAATTATTGTACAGTTATTACACTCCAGTGGGAAACAGCAGGCTCTTGATACTTCCTTTGATATACAAAGGGGTAAGGTGAGTACTGGAATTTACCCCAGGAAGGGGCATTAGTCTGGTAGCTCTTGCACCATTAGGTAAATTTTTCACTTAGAAAAACTATTTGAAAAGTTTGAATGATGGTTTCAATGTCAAATAATGCACGTGTCACAATATGAATTACCTTTTAGTGGCATAAAAGCTCTAAAAGAAAGCAAAAAGGCTCTTCAGAAGCAATTAGTTTTATAAAATTCATAAAATTGAATATATATTTTTGAAATTAATTACCTGTCCTTTGGAATCAGATTAATTTTATTAACAGTTTTTCTTCAGTATTGTCAAATAAGATTCCTTATCTTATATTTTCTATTTGGACTTTTTTCTTTACCAAAGACACATTTGATGTACAATTTTAGTATTTCAGTGTAATATTCCTGACTTCTAAAGAAATACGAATTCTTGAAGTGGGACATGTGCTCCCAAAACTCACTGTCACATAAAATGCAGGCCTGGAAAATGGTCTTGATGATAACATGTAACTACAAAGATTATATTTAATAAACATGCAGTAAACTGATTTAACAGAGTACTAATAAAAGGATATACGTGTTCATGGAACAAACTGTAAAACAAATACGTAATGATTTATGTTAAAGTAGTGAATTCTATGGTAAGCTTGTTTACATGTCTGTGTTGAGATGGCTGGAAAATCTACAGTTGCTTTAAATGTCATTTAAGTATCTAAAGTGTAGTAACAGTAGATGTTCAAAATTAATAAGCAGAGGGTTTTTGTAATCTCTGAAGCATTGTGTATGTGGAGTTCACATCATTAAGCTTGTAAATGTATTTCATAATTTTTCATTAACTGTAAACAATTTGAAGGTGGTGTGCAAGGAAACCAAAGTCATCTAAGCCAGTTGATGGGTACCTTATACAAAGCCATAAAAGTAAATGAGAATGAAAAGTGTCATGAAACCATCTACCATATTCTCAAAGAATTACTACCTCAGACTATTTTCTTTGCTCCCTTTAAAAAGGCAGACAAAAGTATTTTACTTTGTGCGTCAAACTGCAAAGAGTTCTATTGATTTAAAAAAACTTATTTGCAATGTTAAAATTATTTTTTAACAGACAGAATGTCATGTAATCATCACTTGTGTTGCACTAATAATACTCAAAGGGGATACTAGAGAAGTGTAGCAAGATGAAATTAGTTTACTATAAGAAAATAACAGCAATTTTAATCTTGTGGGGAAAGCCACATGGACTGACTTGGCAGCAAACCATCAGTCCCTTGCCTGGGCCAAAAAGTTTTTTGCCACTGCCTAGAATTAAATGAGCCGAGTTTGTCAGAGATGCTGTGATTCTGGAACTCAGCAATAAGGATTTATGAATACTGGTTATTTAGAAAGACCTGTTTTCAGCTGAGTTCCTGCAAAGTAAATCTTCAAACTCTGTCCCTAAATAAGTGAAAATGGAGTCTAGCCCTGCTCTCAACTATCTCAAACCCTGATACTAAATTCAGACTCCAGTTCTTGTGGGTGTGGAAAGATGAACTGAATTGCATTATTTGGAACTATCTCGTGGCCCTGCCTTGAAAGCCATTTTTAAACAAACAAGGGAATTTCTTCATCTTTCCTGTGGAGGTCAAACAGGAGATTAAAGATAAATATAATACAGAAAAACATAGTATGTGTGTATAGTAAGAAAGCTTAATAATGGGAAGAGGGGTACAGTTTTTGCATGTGGCAGAATGGAAGAGTAGTACAGTGACTATAAGATGCTGCATGGGTAGATAAGTAGAAATATCAGAGGGGAGAAACACACTTCGACTACAGATGAGAACAGAGGGAAGGAGAACAGAACATAAATGCAGAAGAATCAAATGCAAGAGTAGACAGGAAAAAAATCATAGAATTGTAGAATGGTTTGGGTTGGAAGGGACCTTAAATTATCATACAGTTCCAACCATACCTATGAAATGAGAACTAGTAGAACTGAGAGGTGTGATAAATGAGTTTGTGTGGGAAAAAAAAGAAAGAAGAAAATTTTATATCAAAAGTGGGAATATGCTAGGCTACATGAGATAGTCCACAAAAGTAATAAAACCTAATTAAATGCTAAACAGTTGGTAAAATGCTGAAATTGGCTATTACAGATCAGCTATCATATACAAAAAAGTCTTATATATGAGAACGGGTCATTTGCTTTCCAAGAATTTTTCTTCCAAGAATCTGACAGGAGTCCTGAGCAAACAGAATACTTGAGGAACTAGACCGCTCATCTGTTCTGCTGTTGCATTTCCTACATTCGTAAGGAAAAAAAATCAAAAGAAATAAAGTGTACCGTATTGTTTTAAAGGGAACTTTAATTTTTTCAGACAGATCTAGAGATGAGGTGTATTTATCCACTACATTGTCTCACACAGATGCCTATCATACTTAAGCATTCTTCTATTTTTTATTTATTAAATGTAACAAAATTATCTAGAAGTTCCAAAAGAAAAAAGACTTTGTGAATACTCATAAATAGTCTTTCGGCACTTCTGGGCATTGTTTAATTTGTACCTGTGATAATATATCTGTTAACATTTTTCTTCATTGGAAAGTCCCTGTCTTGGTGATAAATTTTGTACATTACCATGTCAGGCTTAAATACATCTCTCCTACTTAGGGGGGAGTTTTTAAGAGAAACTATTATATCTGTCAGAAGTAATTTTTTAAAAAATACAAAAAACTGAACTAGTAGTGTGGCCTCTTGCAGGGCTGATGTTAAAAACTGGGCTCATAATCAAGACATTTGAGTGAAGAGAAGTTAGATATAAGGAAGTCTTGTTTCACACCTTCCTTTTTTATTTTTGGAAGGTTAAATGTGCTGTTCTTCTTTGTGATGCTGCTTGTCTTGGATATTGTCTTTATTTTAGTTTTTTTAGGGGGGGCAATGCTGCTTCTGGGTCTGTTTTTGAGAGCTGCTAAGTACTTTCACCTCATTTTGGTATGACTATGAAGAGGCAGATTTTTCTATATGCAGAATAAATGTGGTAATACAATGATGTCAAACCATATTTTTTAATATTCATGATGCTGTGGACTACTCTTAATTCTGTGTCCTTCATTCCAAAAGGAAGAGGAAACAGCTGCTCGGATATACTCGGGAAGAGCTCATGGGTTGCTTTAGTGTTGTTTATGTTTCATCTTGAAAGTAGTATTTTTCTATTCCAACTACAAATACCATTCATCATGTGGAATTATAAATACAACGGTTAGTTCTATATATGCATTATATGCTCAGAGATACTCAGCACTATCAGGGCTTTTGAAATCTTTATATTGTGCTTCATATATATTTTTCAGTCATTGTGTAAAGCGCTGCAATATTGGGGTGCTGGCTGCCAAAAAAAGTACTGCCCAGAAAAAAAACGTATCAACAGTCATTAAGTGTATTTGTTCAAATTTCTGCCATGCTGCTAAGTGCAGGTAAAAGTCTCTAGAACTTCCTTGCCTTTTAATTGTGCCATCAGGTCTCTCAAAGGTACATATTTATAAATTAAATTGCATGTTCTGCTAATATGCACAAGAAATAATATACTTTCCAACAGAAAAAGAAGTGGTCCAATATTTATAGCATTAATTTCCATCTGCATAAATCATTTCATTGCTAGCCTTGCAATACAAGCTAGGCATTACAGCTTGAGGATTTGTATGCAGTGTGGAATATCCAAGTTATTGTAGTGTCATTACTGTAGCAACAGAATGACTTGAAGCACAATTATTCTCTGAACCAGATCTTAGTGTTCTGTAAGTTTCTAAAATTTAAGAAATTACAGAAAGTAGATCTCATATGCAGTATGTACATTGGCTGGAGAATACTGGTCTAAAAATAGTTGCTCAGGAATTCTTTATTGTTTCTAAGTGTGTTTGAAGGAAAATGCTTTAAAATGTATTTTTTAAGTTCTTAATATTGAAAATGCTGGCTTTAATAAAAGCTTTTAGCAATTTCACTCGTAAGATCAATATTGTTACTGAAGTCTGTAGCTTTCTGATGGAGTTTTCACTCTTTTGTCATTGTAAAATCTCTTTGCAACGGTGTTGGCATTTCAATTTAATAAAAGTTCTTGAACAAAATTCACAAAGTCTAGCTTTCTTCATGAAAAATAATAATTCCCAGATATAACAGAAAAGGGAAAGCTGGCCATTCAGCACAGCTTGTAGGATGGTCTCCCACTGTTCTGTCTGTGGAAAGCCCAGTGACAGAATTGTTTAACCCATTTTGCACACCTGAAGCCGTTAAGCCAGTTAATGCATGTGGCTCACACACCAGGTCACAGCTTTTAAACTCATGCTTTTTTTGGGACTCTATGTTTTGAAGAAAATTATCTTCACTGCTGAAATTCAGGGATTGCAAGTTATCAAAAGTCAAGTTTGATTGAGAAAATTCGAGCAGGGACAACTATCCTCATGATAATCATCATCAGTTATCCGTCTCCTTAAACAACATCTTTCTGTTTAACAGAATCATTAAGGTTGGAAAAGACCTCCAATATTTCCCAGTCCAAACGTTAGCACAACACCACCGTGCCTACAAAACCATGCCACGTTCACACGTTTTTTTAACACCTCTAGGGATGGTGTCTCCACCACTTCCCTGAGCAGCCTGTTCCAATGTGCCACCATTCTTTAGATACAGGAATTTTTCCTAATATCCCCTCTAAACCTCCCCTTGTGCAGCTTGAGGCCATTTCCTCTCATCCTATCACTTGTTACTTGGGAGAAGAGACCAACATCCACCTCGCTACAACCTCCTTTCAGGGAGCTGTAGAAAGCAATAAGGTCTCCCCTCAGCATCCTCTTCTCCAGGCCAAACAGCCTCAGGTCCCTCAGCTGCTTCTCGTAAGCTCCAGACCAGCTTCATTGCTCTTCTCTGGAGACGCTCTGACCTGTCAATGGCCCGAAACCCAATGGCCCAAAACCCAACACAGGATTCTAGGTGCAGCCTCACCAGTGCCAAGTACAGGGGCAGAATATCCTCCCTGGTCCTGCTGGCCGTGCCATTTCTGATACGAGCCAGGCAGGATGCTGTTAGTCTTCTTGACCACCTGGGCACACTGCTGGCACATATTCAGCTGCTGTGGACCAACACCTCCAGGTCCTTTTCTGCCAGGAAGCTTTCCAGCCATACTTCTCCAAATTAGTCCTTACCCACTCACCTGTATTTAAAGGTCGCATCTCCTGCTGCTGTTTGTTCTCCCTTGAGTTTTGCTGGTGTGCTTCACATCCATGGTTGCCCAGGTTGTCTGCCGCTCTCGGCCTGGGGAGCAGCCACGCTCATGCCAGCTACTACTGCCCTGTAACACACGCCTTCTCAGAAATGCTTTTCAGTTAATGTTGAAGGTGGGATGGAACAGGGTTATGCCCAGAGCTGCAGAAGCAAACAATCGTAGAATGGTTTGGGTTGGAGGGGACCTTAAAGACCATCCATTTCCAACCCCCCTGCCATGGACAGGGACCTGCCACTAGATCAGGCTGCCCAAGTCCCCATCCAACCTGGCCCTGAACACCTCCAGGGAGGGAGCATACGCAGCAACCTGTGCCAGAGCCTCACCACCCTCAGCATGAGGAAATTCCTCCTAATGTCTAACCTAAGCCTTTCCCTTTCAAATTTAAAGCCATTCTTCCTCAACCCATCACCCACGCCCTTGTAAAACATCCCCTCCAAGGCTTTCTTGTAGCCTCTTTGGGTACTGGAAGATGCTCTAAGGCCTCCTTGGAGCCTTCTCTTCTCCAGGCAGAACAACCCCAACTCTCTCTCAGCATCTCAGCTCAGGTTTTTGCTGGTTCTTGGTAATAGTAGCTTTGTGAGCTCCTTGGAGGCTCTGCAAAGGGATCTGAACAGGCTGGACTGCTGGGCATGAGGTTTAACAAGGCCAAATGCCGGGTCCTGCACTTGGGGCACAACAACCCTAAGCAGAGGTACAGACTAGGAGAGATCTGGCTGGAAAGCTGCCAGGAGAAGAAGGACCTGGGGGTGCTGGTTGACAGCAACTGAACATGAACCAGCAGTGGCCCAGGTGGCCAAAAAGGCCAGTGGCATCTTGGTCTGTATCATAAACGGCGTGACCAGCAGGTCCAGGGAGGTTATTCTCCCTCTGTACTCGGCGCTGGTGAGACCGCACCTCGAGTCCTGTGTTCAGTTCTGGGCCCCTCACCACAAGAAGGATGTTGAGGCTCTGGAGCGAGTCCAGAGAAGAGCAACAAAGCTGGTGAAGGGGCTGGAGAACAGGCCTTATGAGGAATGTCTGAGAGAGCTGGGGGTGTTTAGCCTGGAGAAGAGGAGGCTGAGGGGAGTCCTCATTGCTCTCTACAACTACCTGAAGGGAGGTTGTGGAGAGGAGGGTGCTGGCCTCTTCCCCCAAGTGACAGGGGACAGGACGAGAGGGAATGGCCTCAAGCTCCGCCAGGGGAGATTTAGGCTGGACATTAGGAAAAACTTTTTCACAGAAAGGGTCATTGGGCACTGGCAGAGGCTGCCCAGGGAGGTGATTGATTCACCTTCCCTGGAGGTGTTTAAGGGATGGGTGTATGAGGTGCTGAGAGGCATGGGTTAGTGTTTGATAGCAGTGGTAGGACTCCATGAGCTGGTAGGTCTTTTCCAACGTGGTGATTCTATGATTCTGATTCTATGATTTTCCAGGTTGTTGTTCTTCCTATCTGCCAATTCCCCAAATTCTGTGTTAGAACACTGGCTTATTCCAGCCAAAGCTGAAAGAGGCAGATGCTACAAAGATTATCACTTTCGTACGAGTCTCGCAAAAACCTACTCAGCAGAAGACAGAGTTATGAACTGTTGTTGGAAGAGCGGTCGGAAACCGCTCATCCTATAGAACGGGGTCTCGGGGTAGCAGAGGGGCGGCCTCCCCCCCTCGGCCTGCGGGCGGGGAAGGCAGCGGGCGGGCCGGACCCTCCCCGGGGCGCCCCCCGGGCGGCCGTTGGCACCCCCCGCCCCCCGAGGCGGGCCCGGAGGGGACCCTGAGCCCCGGGACGGCGGCGGGACCCGGCGGCACGTGGGGCGCGCGGGGCGGGGCGGCGGACGGGATGGCGGGGCGGCTCGGGACGCGGATGCGGGGTTAGCGGCGGCGGAACCGGGGCCGCGGGGAGCGGGGGGGGCGGCCGGGGCTGCGGGGAGGGTCGGGGGCGGCGAGGTGAGGGGCTGAGGTGCAGTCTCGGCCGCAGAAACGGGACCGGGGAGGCGGGATGCGGGGCTGAGAGGCAGCCTCGGCAGCAGAAGGAAGACGGGGAGATGGGGATGCGGGCTGAGAGGCAGCCTCGGCCGCAGAAACGGGACCGGGAGATCGCGAGGGAGTCGGGTTGTGGATGCGGGGCTGAGATGCAGACTCGGTAGCATGAGTAGGACCGGGGTGTCAGGATGCGGGGCTAAGATGCAGTCTCGGCAGCAGAAATAGGACCGGGAGACCGGGATGCGGGGCTGAGATGCAGCCGTGGCCGCAGAAATAGGACCTGGGGATCAGGATGCGGGTCTGAGATGCAACCCCGGCAGCAGAAACGGGACCTAGGGGTTCGCCAGGGGATGGGATGCGGCTGCGGAGCTGATATGCAATCTCAGCCGCAGAAAGAGGACCAGGAGGTCGGGATGCGAGGCTGCGATGCAGCCTCGCAGCAGAAGTAGGACTAGGAGGTCGAAGGGGGAATCGGGATGTGAATACGGGCCTGCGATGCAGCCTCGGCAGCACAAATAGCACCGAGGAGTCAGCATGCGGGTCTGAGATGCAGCCTCGGCCGCAGAAATAGGACCAGGAGGTCGGGATGCGGGGCTGCAATACAGCCTTGGCAGCAGAAATAGGACCGGGGCGTCGGGATGCGGGGCTGAGGTGCAGCCTCGGCCGCAGAAATAGGACGGGGAGATGGGGATGCGGGTTTGAGATGCAGCCTCGACAGCATCTATAGGACCGGGAGATCGCGAGGGGATCGGGATGTGGATGCGGGGCTGCAATGCAGCCTCGGCAGCAGAAACGGGACCAGGGGGTCGGGATGCGGATCTGAGATGCAGCCTTGGCCGCAGAAGGAGGACCAGGAGGTTGGGATGCGGGTCTGAGATGCAGACTCGGCAGCACCTATAGGACCGGGAGATCGCGGGGGGATCGGGATGTGCATGCGGGGCTGAGATGCAGCCTCGGCAGCGAGGAGAGCGTGAGAACGATCGCGGGGGGATCGGGATCACCGATCCTCGGGGTCCGGGGAGGCTGGGGCGGCTCTGCCCGCCCTGGAGCCCTGAAAACCTGCTCCCATTGGGATTCTCGGTGACGTCGCCGTAGGGCGATGGGAAGAAGTACTTTCAGCGTAGCCATAGGTCCCTTTGAAACAGATCCAACGGCAGAACTTCTCTTAATTATGGTTTTTAACTGGCATTTCAGGGGGTGGAAAGGGTGTGGCTGGATGATCGCTGTCTTCGTGCTGTGAGTGGCTATAGGGGAAACAGTGCTTTTCATTCATTTACATTTTAACGTGGTTTAGAAATTGCTTAAAATCTTAAGAGTTTTAACTATAATTGTGTGGTTCTGAGTAGATAAGGTTAAGGATGCAGAAAGAGAACGTATTTAAATTATAAATTCATGATACCTGCTTAGTTGCGCTTCCAGTTAAATGAAAGGTAGGACAGGATGGTGTGTTTAGGGCCTTGGGCAGAGGACAGATGATGGCAGTGAGAGCTGCCAGAGCCTCGAGCACACTGTGTCTGCCCTTGGCAGCCTCACCTGGGGCTGTACCTGCGGCCAATGCCCAGGAGCCACTTACTGGCATGGTTCTAAGCCTGCAATGTGTGCTCACCTGTGCCACAGCTGTAGCCTTGCCACCGTTCCAGCCTCTGGCCCTGGATGGACTTTGGGTCTGTGCTGTAGTCTGGCTCCATCTCCTGCTCCTGACTGGACTCCCTGGTGGACCCTGGCCCCGATTCATCTTCTGCCCTGATGTGGGGCACTGTGAGTGGGCCTTGCTTTGCCCAGCTTGTTTGAGTGTGTTGAGACTGCACCCTGGTGCCTGAAAGAATCACCTGTGCTGTGATCACTATGGGCTCCTGCTGATGCCCTTCTGGAAGATTCCTACTTTGCTGCCCCCAGATAAGAATTTGTATTGGGAACTGATTATTTTTAAAGTCTCTTTGTGTTAAAATAAAAGCATAAAGAAAACAGTTTCAGCAGATAAGAGAGAGGCACTTTTTTAAAAATCAACATATATTTTCACTTTACAGAGATGTGTTACTTAACAATATTTTCCCCTAAGAAAACCTCTCAGATAAAAAAAGCCCACACCTTACTTTGGCTGTAGCTTGTGTGTTCTATGAACAAGATTATTGAGAAACTTTCAGATGTACACTTTACTAAGTGATAATTCTCTTACTTTTTTTAGTTGCATTTGGACAGCAGAAATGGAAAAGCTCCATCTCTACTCAAGCAAAAATGCCTCCTTGTGATTTTGTGCCTGAAAAATACAATGTAAGTCATACATGCTACACTGAATTTAAGATTGCATTACTAGATGTGAGTAATAGGTCTATCTGCTAAAAATAGTCAGCGCATTAAATATGGCTATAAAGTTTGCTTGTCTGTACAAAAAGAAATACTGTTACTACCAGGATATAACCTATAGACATACCTGTGTGACAATTATATAATTTATGGCTAAATAATTGATTTGAAAAACTTTAAGGAACAGATGAGTGCAGAGTAGGAGTATTATTTCAAAGGTTGAGTTTCAGAGGTTTGTAGTACCCTCTATGGGCTGGAATTTGTAAAAATCTTAGTTCTGTGAACAACAATTGTAGACAGCCGCGTAATCTATATGAGCCACTACAGCTCCATTTGTCTGGAAATTTAGAAAGCTGATAACTGACTTGTATTCTACTCAGTCCTATCCATATGAGCGTATGCTGAAGATTCGTGAAAAACATGTTTCTCCTTCACTGCGAACGTATTACAAGAAGCCATTGTTGCTGCATCAAGGACACATGCAGTGGCTGTTTGATCATGAAGGACGAAGATACCTTGATCTCTTTGCCGGAATTGTCACTGTGGGTGTTGGTCACTGTCACCCGTAAGTTTCTTACTGTTTGATTTCTGTTATAAAACACAGGAAGAGAGTCATAGAATCATAGAATGGTTTGAGTTGGAAGGGACCTTAGAGATCATCCAGCTCCAGCCCCTCTGCCATGGGCAGGGATGTGTCCCACTAGATCAGGCTGCCCGAGGCCCCATCCAACCTGGCCTTGAACACCTCCAGGAATGGTTCAAGAGAAACCTGGGTTGCTTTTGTTCTTTGTTGATCTGTGGCACTGTGAGCCTAGAATCAGGATGTAATTCATTAAATGGTGGTGTATGTCTTACATTAAGGTCAATTTCCTCTGCATTTTGAAGAAATCATTAGTTTTGTCTGTTTGTTCAGCAATGTGGCCAATGGCAAGATGTCTGCATTTTCAGAATTAATAACAGGTGGGTGTTTGCCTGTATGTGTGTGTGTGTGTGTGTGGAATTGAATCTCTTGTCTCTTCTTGTGCTACATGCAGGAAGGTAACTATGGCTACTCAGAAACAGCTTGCTCGCCTGTGGCATACAACTAACATCTATATGCACCCATCAATTCATGAGTATGCTGAAAAGCTAGCATCTTTTCTTCCAGATCCACTTAAGGTACTTTGCTTCTGACAGGGGCTGGTCAAGGGGCTGTCTACTTGTAAGAGGTATTGAATGTAAAAGTATTTATTAAATAAATAATAACCACAGTATCTGTGAAGAGAAGACTCATATGGGGACTACAAGACTGTCAGATAAAGAGAGCATGATGACCCTCAAGGGCTTTCCTTTAGACCCAGATGTAGACAAGCATAATCTTCCAAGCTCCTGTTCTGTTTGTTTTCTCCCTCCATTTGTCAATGTGAAGGGGCACTGACAGCCTAAAAATCACTGGAAGAACCAAGATGATGTTAAATATTCTTAGCTGTAGCCAGCCTTAATTTGCTTGATCTAAATTAATGGTGAAAATTATTTGACATTGCTTTGTGTAGTGAGGTTTTCTGACATTTAAGTAAATAAACCACACAAATGCCACATTTCATATGCCCGGAAACAGTAAGAAAAACATTGTGTTTGTTTTCAGATAAAATAACCTGAATTCATAAAATGAAATAGAGTTGGCAGAAGACTGTAAAGTTGTTGCAATCTTGAAAATGAGAGGAGAGTTAAAAAAAAAAGATTTAAAGCATCTGCAGAGTTTAATCAGTGGAGAATCTTAATCACTTCTGAAAATTAAGTGGATACTGGAATTAGAGCTGCTTTAAAATCTCAGAATTTGCCTGCAGGATATCACCTCAATTCTCATTTGCTCCCAAAAAGCAAGCTTTGCTTACCTTTTCTGTTACACAGTTGTGTCTGTGTATGTAACTACTAGTAATTAACATGTAGGGATGCTGTACAGCCCTTTTTACCATTGTGAAAGTGCTTTCTACTCAATTGTAGAATCAGAGCATGGTTTGGGTTGGAAGACACCTTAAAGATCATCTAGTTCCAACCCCCTGCCATGGGCAGGGACACCTCCCACCAAAATGACACCAGTCATACTCAGTTTGATCCAGATACTTTCACTTTTCTTTGAATCACTGTTCCATCTTTAGAAAACCTGAAGACTCTGAATCTTTAGAAGATTTTCTGTACTCTCCCCAAGTAGTTCAGCTTGATATTAGTTCTCATCTGTAGTGTATGGGCATCACTAAGTTTATTGTGGTGAAGTCAACTTGTGGTAGTGGTAGATTATAGCTCATAATGTTATCGAGTGACGTGGTCTGATGCTGAACATGAAGGTGGTGGTTGTGCTCTGTACTCATCCTAAGCATTCTCCCACAGGTGGTTTATCTAACCAACAGTGGGTCAGAAGCCAACGACTTGGCTGTGCTCATGGCAAGGCTATACACTCGTAACTTCGACATTGTCTCTCTCAGGTAATGGTGGTACATCTTGACAAAACTCATTTGTGTGTGTCATCAGTTTCTACATGACTAGACCAAGAAATAAGAGAGAACTCTTCAACCCCAGATCTGCTGAGGAGAACACTATGAAGTTATTTACTTGACAAAGAGGAGTGAAACAGGAGTTGAAGATTGGATACAGTATATTAGGACTAGTTTGCATACGAAACAGAACTGCAATATTTGCTTTTGCTTCTTGGAAAAGGGTCTAGTCTGTGTGTTAAGGATGTGCTTTGGTGGATCTTTTGTTCAGGGCCAAAGCAAGCTCCAGCAATTACTACTTTATTCCTTCACTCCACCCACGCAGACCCCACTGTGTAGGGGTACAAAGGTACCTCTGGAATAGCGGTGCAGTGAACCACAGCAGGGAACTGCTCTGGATTTTTTGTTTTGTTTGGTTTGCTGCCTTGTTTTTCTGCCAGATCCCTGAACCATAGTTCACTGCACAGATACACAAACAGCTCTTCTGGCGTAACAACAGAGGTGGTGCAGGGGTGAGTGCTGTGTAAGCACCAGTGTAAGCAATTCTGCTCTTTGCTATGCATCCCAGGCATCCTCAAATATTAGTATGAAAGGCATCGTAATAAAGAGCTGTACTTTTCTGTTATTCTGTTCAGTAGAACATTGGGTACCCACGTAGCTTGAGTGTTCTCATTAATGAACTTTTGATTTGTGTATAAAACTGGCAGCAAACCACCCTGTAGTTTAATGATTGGCAGCATCTGTTGAAGAGAGCAGCAGCTCCGAAGATTCAAAGAACAGAAATGTTTGCTCTGTAGGGCTCAGGTGCTACAGCAGAACTTTGTGAGGCAGTGTTTGAATTGCTGTTGGTCCCAATCATTATTGTTGGTTCCAGTCATTACTCTCTTCTCCTTGCAAACATTACCTCACAATTTTAACGTCTGAAATTTCAGGAAAGCAATGCAGATGAGCAGTCATGGATTTTCCAAAACCAGAGCAAAAAATGGCAGTTCTTCTTGCGTCTTCTTCTTGTGTAACAATGCATATTTTTCCTAGTAATTTGTAGCTCAGAAGTATGCCTTCTCAGAACTAATATTGTTACAGCTTCTTGGAAATCAGTGATGTTCATGTTTTTGCTTTGTTTGCACAGAGGAGGGTACCATGGAGGCAGCGCTTGCACATTGGGAGTGACATCTGTTGGTCTTTATAAGCATGCTGTCGCCACTCGCTTTGGCTGTTCAACAGTGAGAATTTTTTTTTTTTTGTTTAACAATCTAGGTTACTAACAGTTTATTTTAATATTTCAACAATTGGTATGTTTTCTGTCCTCAAGGTGCTTTACTGTTACTAACTAAACTGCAGTGAACTGTTCCTGATGTGTGAGCACAACAAAAACTGGAGTCCCCATTCCTTTTCCATATAGTTACTTACACTAGTTTGGAGTCAGGACAGCCGTAACACAAGTGGTCATGATTTACAGTGATAGAGTCATGCGTGGTGCCTGTGTGGGAGTCTATGTAAGGTGCAAAAAGATAATGCTCAGAACCCCATGTCTCAAGTTTGTTTTGGCAAATCTGTGCAAAGCTGCTTTCAGGTGGTCTGAAATAGATTCTTCTCTGGAAAGAAAAAAATGTGTTCCTCATCTCAGCAAGACAGGAGACATAGCTGTTTAGGATATCCAGTGGGAATAAATGGCAATATGTTAGCTCCCTGCTCTTGAGCAGATGGAAATCACTCCATTTACTAGAAGCTGGTATTGGCTACCCTGACCTTTAGTGGTGATAGCTCAGCCACAGCACTGGCTGTAGGAAGATTTCATAGTAGACTACCGAACTGGGTCAATAAATTACTTGACTCATCATTTGGTGTTTCATCAGCAGTCAGGATTAAAGGGTTGGAGCTGCCAGTTTCCAGCTTATCATATTCTACTGGATCCACCTACCACCTTGTATTTTGCAGATTTTAGTCGTATTTTGGATTACTGAAGTGCCACCAGCAACTCTAAAAATGTTGCTATTAATCTTAGATGACCAAAACTGATGACTGACTTAAAGAACAAAACAAAGGGAATCATCAGTTGAATGGCTGTTGGCAGAATAGGCTAAACTTGTTCATTCCAAAGCTATCTCTGTTCTACCATTTCTTAGGGGGGATGTTTGGTATTATTCCACAGGTGTTCTTCAGACATGTCACTTGAACTACGTATGGCCTTTGACTCTTAGCATATTTTTTGAGGTTTGATTCACTAGTCATCCCTAATCATGATCAAAGCACCTCATAGAAAGGTGTCCCCATATCTGTAGCTGTTTCTTTTATGCTTGACAGACAATGTTGCCAGATGTTTTTCGTGGTCCATGGGGAGGCAGCCATTGTAGAGATTCTCCAGTGCAAACTGTTCGGAAATGCAGCTGTGCTGAAGGTTGGTCAATGACAAGAAGTATTTTGTTTTTAAATTAGAGAATACTAGAGGGCTGTGGAAATAGTTTATATTTACCTCCTCAAGAAAGACAGACCTCTGTTTACGATTTGCAAGGGCAGCCAAAGCAAATATTGCAGAGAACCCCAGGCACCTGCTTCCCACTGAAGAAAGTTTTGTGCAGGTAACACCTCATATTCTCGGATTTCTTCTTCGTATCTCAGCCTTTGTTTCCAGCATTTGTCATGATAGCTCTGGAAGCTGTGGAACTCTGTTTAGTACATCCAGAAGAGCAGAAATGTTGTTTGCTATTTCCTGCTGCTTCCTAAGTTTTGACAGCTCTCCAGCTTTCCTCTTGGAATAATATGAACACTAAGGACAACCTGAAGTCTGTGGTAGGCAAGAAGTCTTCCGTGAGGCAAAACATTCCATACGCATTCAATTCACATACATACATAACAGAATGTTTTCCTTTTAGCTTTGACCTCCCTAGTGAGTGGAAGCATTAAACTGTACTAATTCTCTGTTCTTTATTTCAGTATTTTCATTATGCAGCTGTATTTTCCAGAATCTTCATACCTGCTCTAACCTCATGATTCCTTATGTCTTATGCTGGTGTTTATTAACCCCTGAAAAAGTATGTGCTTATTCCTTCTGCTGATATAGGGTAATCAAATACTTTCTCTAACCTACAGCTTACTGCCCTGTATAATGTGTAACATCTTATTGTCTGTCAGCTTTGCTTTGCTGTTTTAGAACTGGCATTCCTTCGACTATAGAGAAAATAAGAGACAGTCTCCTTTTATTGTGTGTTTGAGAGGTGATAGTTACCATACAGTCAGTTAATACTTCTTGTGTAGATGTGTAATTTCATGTTTTGAAGCTAGTTTTGTGTCATTCTAATTCCCTTTAAATTATGTCTCCTGTAAACAGGTGTCTGTCATGCAAATGACCGGTACATTGAACAGTTCAAAGATACCCTGAATACCTCCTTGCCAAAGGCAATAGCTGGATTTATTGCTGAACCAATTCAAGTAGGTAGTTTGCCATTTCTCAATTGTAACAGTGTGAATAGTGTGAAGCACTCAAATTTGATCTTTAACTACATCCTAAACACAGACTTCTACTGATTTTTATTATTTTTAATGCCTTGAACACCTTAAGTATTTGGTAGAATGGATGCATTGTCTTAAAATTTCAGCTTTTGTCACTGATTTCAGTGAAGCTAGAACTTGTCTTTATGAAGTTAAGTTAAACAGAGAATCCCAATTAAACATACACACTTCTGCATTTAAACAACAAGTATGGAGCATGCTATTGTTCCCCTTCTACCTTTTCCCAGCCATATTGTCGACTACATTTTTAGGAGCAGTTCAGCAAGTGGTGGCCATAGGACTCATTCTCTTGGTGCTTCCCTCAGGTTTCAGAACTGCTGTTGATGTGGTTCTTACATAGGAAGAATGGAGAATAGATCTGGGAACAGTAAGACGAAGGAAAAAAAACAGAATTGTGACCACAGAGAAAATTGGAGCTGTTCTTGGGTTTTGCTGCCTTATAATCCTTTACGTCCCTTTAGACATAAGAAGATATTGCAGTCCAGAATTTGTAATTCAAACGAAAACTGGCAAGGTAAACAGAAATTGAGGAGACAGTTCTTAAATGAATTAACCAAAGCAGGGATGTGAATTCTCCAGTTAACTTTGCCATCAAAGAGTTCCTGGATTTTTCAGTGTGTTGATTTTCAAGGTGCTTTTTTTTTTGTCAGTTTAATCAATTCTGTCTTACAGTGAACCACTTTACAGTGTGGCCTCATAAACATTTATACCAGCACAACTAATGGAACAGCAAACTGCTTGGTGGAATGGGAATAAGTGACCTGAGCAGGAACTTTTTGAAGCAGTTTCACTGCTGAAGCCAGAAACTCGAGACAAGAGTCTTGCTGTTATCTGAGCACTGCTGGTATTTTTCCTTATTGTAGCATAATCACACAGTTGAATTCCTGTTTTCTTCTCTGTTCCTGAAGACATTGTAATTTTTTGTCTTGGCAGGGTGTTAATGGAGCTGTTCAGTACCCAAGAAATTTCTTAAAGGAAGCTTATCGGCTCGTACGGGAAAGAGGGGGCGTTTGTATTTCAGATGAAGTGAGTTTTCTTGACATAACTGCTCTAGAGTTTGGGGTATCTCTTAAAGTTGTTTTAAAAGAATCCAAATGAACACAAATTTAAAACTTGGAAATAAACTAAATGAAATGTTACGCTGTTTCATAGCATAAGTTTAATGTAGTGTATCTTTCTAAGCATAGCAGCCTCCCAGATTTTACAGTCTGTATTCTGCTGTGTGATATTCTTATTTGAAACACAAGTAATATCACTAGCGTGCTTCAGACCTTACCTATTGGGAGCAGTAAATTTAAACAAACGTGCAGCTAATAAATGCCAGCTGTAAGGTGAGGTTTGTCACAGTAACTGTGGCTCTTATGGGTGGTTTTGGAATAAATAAACTCTAGAAGGGAATGGATCACTGTACCTCTGCAAATATATTTTATAAATATAATTTGCCTAGCTAAAGCTATTTTGAAATAGTAGCAAACACTATAAAGTGACAGTGGCATGTACCTCAAGCATTGCAGTAGTAGAAATCAGCAGTCATTGTGTTGCAGTTCTGAAATATGATTCCTCTCCGGTTTTAAATGGAAGGTGCAGCCTGTTTGTGCATCACAACTTGCCTAAGATGTGGTAACACGTTATCTGTCACGCAAAAGAAAAACCACATACAATAAATAGTATTTTGTGCAAAGCCACCTGAATAAGGATCCTAATACAAATTGACTCCAGATATGGTTGCAGTTTAGAATCATAGAATCGTTTGGATTGGAAGGGACCTTAAAGATCATCCAGTTCCATTCCCCCTGCCATGGGCATGGACACCTCCCGCAAGGCCCTATCCCACTGGGCCTTGAAAATATCCAGGGATGGGGCAACCACAGCTTCCCTGGGCAACCTGTGCCAGAGCCTCACCAGTCTCATCATGAACATTTTCTTCCTAATGTCTAATCTAAGTCTTTAATGCAAATCAGTAACAACAGGAAGATGAGAAAAAGGAACCATATTGCAAAATGTGAGAAAGTGATAAGGATTTCTCTGGATTTTTGTTTTGAAAGATACAGACAGGATTTGGACGTACAGGCAGCCATTTCTGGGGATTTCAAACACACGATGTAGTTCCTGACATTGTTACTTTGGCGAAAACAATTGGTAATGGCTTTCCAATGGCAGCTGTTGTTACAACAAAAGGTATGAGTGTTCTGTTCTAATAAGAATTAAAATAGAGCAATTACAATATACAATAATTACTGGAGAGATGTATGTTTGAACAGCTGAGCTTTATTAATAATCTTTGTCCTATCTTTTGACAAATTAATTGAATTCTCATTACTGACTTGCTTTACCAAGTGCTATACTGTACCAAGTCAAAGCTTAGTTTAAACATGGTTAGTTGTAAAATATAACTGAAGCAGGGGTGACCTTGTGAGTCATTGGGAGAGCTGTTAATAGATGCTGGAATTCCTCAAGAATTCACTCTTTTACTAATAAACGTACTGTCAGGGTGTAAGGCAGCATGTTAACCAGCTACCTAATTCATTCAAATAACTGGCTGAAGCTAGTGAAGAAAATCTATAGATGTTAGTGTAAGGGAACAACTGACAGCGTATGTTAGAAGTGTGACATCCCTTAAGAAGTCTGGGTTTAGCATCTGCTAGACATTGGAGGTTTAGAAATAGTAAAAAACAAAAAACCCACCACTTTCTAATGCACTATCTCCAGTAGAAGAAGAGTTGAATTACAGCACATTAACTTGCTTAACAGTTAAGTTCAAGAAGGTGGGTAGTGTTACCAAACATAAGGCAACTGTAAGAGTAATGAGTGTTCTTTTTCTTTCAGAGATTGCAGGTCCCTTGGCTCAAAATCTTCACTTTAATACATTTGGAGGAAACCCTTTGGCCTGCGCAGCTGGAGGTGCAGTTCTTGATGTAAGGAGAACATTATGTAAATCTATATATTCCACACTCTTCCTTCTAGCAAAATATTAAAAACTTTTTGCATTTATTCTTACTATAAAGTTATATGTGGGCAATTTTTAAAATAACCGTATCAAATGCATTAACATATGCATGTATTATGCACACATGGCCAATGTTCCCTGTGTATAGGAAAAAATAAATTCCTTGTTCATTCATTGCAAAAATTTCATCCCTCCAGCAAGAATAGGAGTCCTCTAACTATGTTTTCATACCCATCTTTCTTTGACTCCCTTATGTTCTTTACTTATTAATAAAAATATAGGGAAGCACTTTCTCAGAGCTTTAACTAACTTTTTCATAGGACTAAGCAAATCCTCATCTAAACTGAATTTATTCCATGGCATATGTGCATAACTAAATTGTTTTAATTCCATAGCTTTTATCTTATGTCTAAAAAGCCCTAACTACCAGATAGTTAAAAATATCTAGGGTCTGAATTATTTTTGAAAAACTTCCCTCATGAAAAAGACGAGAGAAAAATTTGCAACTTATTTCACTTATTATCCAGTGGAAGATCAGTTAGTGGGCAGTAGGTCACTATGCAATTTGTCTTGATCATGTACAGACCATTTTGCTTTTAATCTTATCTCATTACAGTAGACACTGTTTCTACTCATGTTTCTTTCCTGACTATTTCGGGACTTTTTAAAGTATTTTATAAGACAGCAGATCATATAAATAAAAACATCCTTGAAAAACAACTAACAAGTAAGAATTCTGAACCCACGCTTTGGAGTGTTATTGCCTCAGAGGTAACTTGGAGCCTGGATCTGAAATAAGTACAAAGAGGTTGTCAGAGTCAGGAAGAATAAAATGGAGTTGAAAGAAAGGGGAGGAGGCAGAGGGGGAAACCCACTTTAACTTCTGTAATTGTATTTTTTGGGGAAGTTATGTGAATTTTCTTAATGCAGATTTAAAGTTCATAAAGGAGTTTGTGCATGTCAGTGCTGATTGCCGGCTGCATGTCAGGGCATTGGTTAAGGAGAGTGGAGTAAGGAACAAGAAAACCGATTGTGATTAAGAGGCATGGTGTTAATGAATCTGACAAACAGATAGACTAAAATGAATCTAATTAAAACTCTCAAGTGGTTCCCTAAAAGGCAGCCTAGAACATATTGTCAAATTATATTCTTTTGATGATACTGGAGAAAGAACTAAAATATCTCAGGTAAGATTTTGAAAATAATCCTGGTGCTCAGGTATTTTTCAGTTTTGACTACACATGAGCATTACTGGATTATATTTATGGAATTATAAGTAAAAAGTTACAACAACATCAAAATATTGTATTTAATTGTACTCAGGTGCCAATAGAGAATTGTAAGATAACAAAAATCTAAGGACCATAGTACTGCAGAAACATAGTCTGCGTGGAAGTGAGATAAATATAATGTGTCATCAAGCTAAACGGAGATTAACTGATTAGATTGAAAGGTTTTCTTGAAAAATTGTCATTGTACATCATTTAACCAGGTTATTGAAGAAGATGGTCTACAGAAAAAAAGCAAAGATGTGGGGACGTACATGCTACTGGAGCTGGCTAAACTGCGGGATAAATTTGAGATTGTTGGAGATGTCCGTGGCAAGGGACTTATGATTGGAGTAGAAATGGTAACAGATAAGGTTAGTGGTTTCCTTTATTTTCAATTTACATTGTGAATTGAAAGTTTTATAATATTTTATTTCAGAATAAATAAAAGGAACTTAGTTTTATTTAAAGAAAAAAAAAGCTAGAGAAGTGAGAAAACATTGTTCTGGCTAAGAATGAGCCAGAACATTCCAGCATTTCAAATATTTCACAAGCTTTGAGTAAACAGTGACTTTGTGTACCTTAATTGCATAAACTCATCTTAGAAAGGAGATAAATGCTACCTCACGTAGCTAATGTTCTACCTCTGACTAATGTTCTCAGCCAGAGGTGGGGCTGGGATTTACTGGAGAGACTGGACTATATGTAATTTTCACAGATCTATTTTAAAACATCTAAATGAAGCTTAATGTTCACATTCCTTAGGAGAGTCGCCACCCCCTTCCGGCAGAAGAAATTAATCAGATCTGGGAGGACTGTAAAGACATGGGGGTTCTGATTGGCAAAGGAGGACTCTACGGTCAGGTACTGAATCTCTGGATATACATAAAGCTTATTTTCTGTCCCTGTGAACTACATCCCATTTCCCTCAAGCTGAATTAACTTTAGTTTAGTAAATAAACTACAAAACATATTCTCTTAAGAACTAGCTCATGATTTTGCATAATTTCAAAACTGGTAGAAGCTATTAGTTTCTTTTCAAGTACTTTGAACTATCTCTAAGCTTGCAGTTCCCTGTTAGAGGGACAACCTGCCCTAGAAAAGCAGTGTACTATAATGTGCATAAGAAGAAGTGAGCAATATCCAGGTCTGCTAAGTCTTTTCTACTGTTCAGGTTATCACCTGACCTGTCAGCACAAAACAAGTTGAGGTTTACTAGTTCTTTCGTTCTGGAGAGGTGGTAGCATGCCACTTGGATGGTAATTTAAAACAAACAAAAGTCTTTAATAGCAAGTTTAGCAGAGCAGCACGAAAGTGAGGATTGCATGTAAATGGACATCAGCCCATGCCAAGTGAAGATGCACCATGCTGTACCCAGGACACTGTGTCCTCAGCTTCTTACCGCATGGGAGATAATAGCAGAGAATTGCCTCACTGCAGGGCTGGTCAGGTCAGTGCAGCCCTCTAACACAGGGGAAAGAGCTTCTGAATGAGGCAGTTGAAGGATGGCTAAAATAAATAGGATGTTGCGTCTGACCCCTCATCGATTCTTCCACAAGTCACAGACTAACAGGCTGCAACTTAGGGCAGTGAAATCAGATTCTGTCTCATGAGAGTGCCGTTGATCACTGAGTTTATCTATCAGTTGGGTGCTGTGGGTAGAAGGACCATTACTCCATGCTTCCCGCATAAAGTCCTTGGATATGCTGACAGAAAAATTTAAACTAACAGATTTCTGTGAGAGTGTCCCTGCCCATGGCAGGGGGGGTGAAACTAGATGATCTTCAAGGTCCCTTCCAACCCAAACTTTTCTATGATTCTTACAGAAGTTAAAATACTCTTGAAAACATAGTACAGATCAAACATTTGGATCCAAGAACCAAAGTTCTTGACAAGTTAAACTGTGCATATATTCCATCCTGATCAACATGCATTCAAGCATTAGCACCTGACCTGAAAGTTAGCATTCAGTGATTCTTTCTTAACACAGGCTCTTACAAGCCCTGAAGAAGCCTGTAATATAACAGCAAATCAGCAGACACAATGTAAGAGGCTGCCCCTCTCAACAGATATTACTCCTTCCTGTGGCAAAGCTGTGAGAAAGTAAAACACCCCTACATCTCTCTTTTCTTTTAGTACAAATCCATCTAAGGTTATACTAGCGGTAGCTGGAATAACAGAGCTGCAAACATGATTAGCTCCAGTCAAGCCTCTTTTGGAGGCAGCTGCTTTGTCACCAGTGGAGTGGGGAGTTGAATGAAGTCACGTACAAAATCAGAAGTCTCACTGCCTCCTTTGCTGTTCTCCTGTACATTATTTTTGACACTTCTGGTTAGACTTTTTGGGGCAGAAGGCAACTGCTGTCCTAGATGGCTGCTAGAAACTGTATTCTTCCCATACAATGTTAAGTATTTCTTTAATTTTTTTTCCCCCTCTCTTTTCAGACTTTTAGAATTAAACCTCCTATGTGCATTACTAAAAAGGATGTTGACTTTGCCATGGAAGTGTTTCATTCTGCATTAGAGAGACACATGGAAAGAGCAGCTGCAAAATAGACTTGATGTGTTTCCTTACACGAGATGCACACAGAACCCCTGATACTTGCCACCCAGACTGTGCACTGATCTACGTGGGATAAGAAAATCATAGTCTGAAAATTAAATACTCGCTCAGTATCATAAGAGAAGTCTGACAGATCCAATGTTTAATATAAAATACGCTATAATCTGTTTTGTAAACACACAGTTCATTTCTACAGCGGTGTTGTGCATTAGCTGCACACCTATTCTAGCGTTAACATAAAAACCCTAATTGCATTAACAGAGTATGAGATGAAGAGGCAGGCACATACTCATCTTTATTCTGTGAAAGTCATAACAAATTTTTGGTAATTTTTAGCAAGTAACAGCAGATTAATAAAGTTGTTTTGGTGAAGTACCTGCTATTTTGATTTTGTAGCATCCATAATCCCCTTGGAGTGGTACCTGCACTGCCACAGGAGTGCCCTCTGCTGCTCTGGCCATGTTCCTGTGCACCACAGCAATTACTGTGGTTCTTAAATACAGAAGCATCGCAGACTCTCAAATGGCTGAGCACTTGTGTGCAGGGAGCAGTGCAGGGTAGTTCCTGACTGCCTTCCCTGGCCACCCAGCTACCAAAACCTCACCATTTATAGCCAGTACAAGAATTTGTAAAACACACAAATGTTAAAAGCATTTGGGTTTATTTAAAAAAGGGGAAAAAAAACTAGTACTGCAGGGTTCAATCTGTGAGATTTCACTCATATAAGCATGGTCAATCTCTGGCCAAGAACTAACCTGATCAGAGCAGAACCTGAGGTTACAAGCCGAGTTAAAACTATTTACCCTTACTACAAGGATACACTGTTAATTAGAGCATGAAAAACATTGTGTGCACACAAAAGTTGAAAAGTTTCTAATTACAGTAACTATCATGGGCTTTAATTCAACCCTCATCCTCTCCAAAATGGGCATTTCTTTTCCTCCTCCTGCTCTTGAGACTGCACAGTCATTGGTCATGTAGCAAAGATGCAAACTCTGGCTGTTGAAAGAAGATGCTGTCTTTGTTTTCCCACCACCCAAGAATACATGAATTATGCATTTAAAAAGAGGTGCAATACCAGTTCCCATGCTGTTTTTCATTAGAAATCAGAAGAAATTTAATTAATTGTGTCACTAATATAGTTCTCCTTTCACTTGTCCCAGCAAGGGACAAGACTGATTTTGCCAACAGGTAAATGTACAGAAGCAAAAGGAATTGTCAAAGCTGATTAGCCAGCTTTCCCATCATACTTTTTCCCTTCTGTCTGCTGCTTAATGCAATGCAGTAGCTTGAAAGGGCCTCTGAGGATGGCAGAAAAAAGCCTGTGGTTTTCCTTGCCTTGGTGATGTTTCACCTTTGATAGATGATTGAAGTAGCACAGGCCCTCCTGCTGGCTCTGCTCGCCTTGAGCTAAGCTCTCTCAAATGAAAAGCAACACACAAGGCTCAAATAATTTATTATTTCCTCTGTGTGGGTACTTTATCCGTGCTAGTTTCAACACAAACACAAAGTGAAAAGCTTTGAATTAATGCTCCCCCCCACCCATCAAAAAAGCTGCTGACACGTCAGGTCAACTCCAGTCATTAAAGAAAGGCTGTTAGAACAAAAGAAAGCACGGGACCCCACACAAGAGAATATCCCCTTTATCACATCTTCCTTTCTTCACAAAATTAGGACTTGCCTTCTCTGTTTCAATAATGAACACAGGCAATGTGCACCTTTAAGTTTTGGGAGAGTTTTCATGTACAATTCTGAATGCTGTCACTGTAGCGAAGTTCTATCTGTTCTTACGTTTCTCTTTTTTGCTTCTGCTGTTTACAGTGCCATTTATAGCTGGTGCTTGTGTTGCTTTTGCATGTCCTGTGGCTTTTAGGTGTTCAAATAGTTTATTTCGGGATGGAAATACACAGTTGCAAGTTACACAGTGGATAGGGACTTCATTCTACAATGGAACAAAAAACAGAATGCTTCACATTCATATATAATAAATAGAATGCACCAATGTGTTGTATGCAATTTCTCTTACACAATGAAATGTGAATAAGCTGTTTGTTTTAATCACAGATATTCCATTACTGATTAACAATTAAATACACATATTTTGAAAAAAGAAATCACAAATATGACTTCTTGAAATTTTAAAGAGCACTAAGTAGAGCTTAGAAAAGCTTAGTAGAGCCTTGCAAATTGAATACGAGATAGAGAATAATTTTGATCTCACCTGACAATACACATCATAGTTTGGGCTCTGAGATTTAGTGGAACCCATATGTCTTAGCTGTAGTTATTACAAGATCTTGAGCTTTCTGGGAAGTATTGGGAGATAGGCCAATGTATTGCCCGTCACCTGTCTGATGACAGCAGCTCTGTCTTCAGCTGTTTGAGTTATTTGAACTACCTTGGATACAGAGCTCTAGCAACTCCCTTAGAACTGAAATTTACTCCAACTCTGCAAGGACAAGAGCTGATGCTCCAGTCTCCTAGTTTCTAATAAAATCACAGGGATAGAAATACCTAAGTAAGAAAAAATGGCAACAGAATTTTTAGATTGGATGAAATGAAACAACCAGCCTTGTTTGTTGTCATACAACCACCAGCTATCACATAGTGTAAGTAATTTGACATACCGTTGTTGAGTGCTCTGCAGATGCCTTAGCAGATTTCTTTGCATCCTTGGCTTTTTTCCCTTTAAGCTTCATGCTGCTGATAGGCAAAAAGAAACCAAGATCAGTGCACAGGAATATTCAACATAGCATTAAAAGTCTTGGATGATTTTCAGTCATCAATGTCTCTGCTGCTTCCCCTGTTCTTCCATCACACAGTACAATACAATTGTTTCCAACAAAAACCAAAGCAATTGAATTTATACGATAAATTGTTGATCTCAAGATTCTGCTAGACTGTGAATCAGGTACTGGCAAGTGACGTGGCAGGGATCTTCATCCAAATGCCATTTCCGAAGTAGATGCGCTCCTTGTTTAGTATCATACTTACTCCACTGTGATTTGGCAGAGGAGCTAGTTCACATTCATGAGTAAATCTAGACTTGGGTGACAGTACCAAACATGACACAGAATGACACAGTGACTGCAGTACTATAAGTCAGCACACCTTTTCACTTCAGTTCTTGCTTCATTCACTTGGCTGACATCTTCTGTAGCGTTTGTGTCCTCTGACTCAGCACATCTTTGGCCATCATTTACCAATTCCTCTGCTAGGCTACTGTCCTTGTTCACACAGGACACCTCCTTTTGTTCAACAGTTTCTTCATCAGCATTCTTATCAACAGAGTTCTCGTAAGTCTGTCCAAACAGAAGAAATGCAAGTTAACTACTTGAAGAGTCATTACGTTTATAGCATTATACTCATATACCTCAAACATGAGTAGGTGGGGAGAATGCAAAGCTATAGAGATCTTAACAAGTAAAACCTTAGTTCTCCTGTTTTGAAAGGTGAGGCCACATGGGATGAAGGAAAGAAATGCCAATAAAACAGCCTCTAGAACTATGAAAGAGGAGAACAAAGGTAGCTTTTAATTAAATGCAGAAGTCATTCTGTTCTGGCTACTATTTCACGTTATAAGATAATGGCTTTGTTTGTAAGTTGTAAATAAAAAGCTAATTACATAGGATAAAGCTTTCTGTGTTAGACACCAGCGCTAGTACAATTAGGCCAAAATAACTGAGCTGACTGAGGCATGATTGACAGTATTTTCCCTCCCTAATGCCAGAAACACTGGCAGCCCTTTCCACATGCCAGAAGATAGAGTAGATCTAATATATGTGGTCCAGCAGAAGATCAACCCCTGAGCATGCCTGAAGGAAAACAGCTCAGCTCATAAAAGCAGGATGACAAATTTGACCTAACACTATATTAATGCAACCTGGTCACCTCTAGTGTCTTACTACCTGAAAAAAAACTTGGCTAATCTATCTTCAAGAAAACAATAAAAACCACAGTGATTACCTGCACTGTATAGTAGAGCTTAGTAGAGAACTGAAGTCATGCTTCCAGAGGAATCTCTCTGCACGAGATTCCAGCTTATGCCATGCAAGAGCGGCACCTACTGTCTGTTCTGCAGAAGCCCTCGCGACTAAACTGATGGGGAGCAAGGTGCCTCACCGCAACCTATACAGTGAGAAGAACTTCGCATTTCAAACTGAGGAGGCAAGAGCTGAACAGCAGTCTAACGGCCTGCATGGAAGCAAGAAGGACATGACACAGGCAGGTCAGATCTGTTAGAATGAGTCCAGAGGAGGGCCCTAAAGATGATCAGAGGGCTGGAATACCTCCCATACAAAGACAGGCTGAGAGCGTTTGGGCTAGAGAAGAGAATGCTCCAGGGAGACCTTATAGCAACCTTCCAGTACTTAATGGGGACCTACTGGAAATCTGGGGAGGGGCTCTTTATCATGGAATGCAGGGACATGATGAGTGGTAACACTTTCAAGCTGAAAGAGGGGAAATTTAGATTAGATATTAAGAAGAAATTCTCTGCTGTGAGGGTGGTGAGGCATTGAAACAAGTTGCCCAGAGAAGTTGTGGATGTCCCACCCCTGGAGGTGTTCAAGGGCAGGTTGGATGAGGCTTTGAGCAACGCAATCTAGTGGAAGGTGTCCCTGCCCATATGGGCTTCAAAGTCCCTTCAAACCAAAACATTCTATGATTCTAAGAAGACCAAGCCAGCATTGATGGACTACACAATATCAGCTGAAGGGAAGCAAGAAAAATTCAGTTCCTTGAAAGTCTCAAGGAAGTTTCTTGAGAATGGGTTGAGAGAGGGCAGAGAAGGTTAGCACGTAACAGGAGACTACACAGGTAAGGTTAGGGGAAAAGACAATACCATCCTGGGGAAAGGATGTAAGAGGCAGGACCTGGTACGGATAGCTTACTGGGGCAAGGCTAGGACTGAAGTATTGAGTAGAGATAAGACTTGAAAAGATCAGGCTTGAGGAAGTCAGACAGAAGTTTGCTCACCACGGTGGTTCTGCTCCTCAAGCCTGAAACAGGTCACTGTTCTTGAATTTCACCCTGCTGTTGCCAGCACAGATCTGTCCTATCACAGAATAGTTCGGGTTGGAAGGGACCTTAAAGATCATCCAGTTCCAATTCCCCTGCCATGGGCAGGGACAATGTCCCACAAGATCAGTCTGGCCAAGGCCCCATCCAACCTGGCCTTGAACACCTCCAGGGATGGGGCAGCCACAACTTCCTTGGACAACCTGTGCTGTGGCCTCACTACTCCCATCATGAAGAAATTCCTCCTTATGTCTTGTCTAAATCTGCCCCTCTCCAGTTTATAGCCATTGCCTCGAGTCCTATCACTACAAGTCTTTGTAAAACGTCCCTCCCCAGCCTTCCTGTAGGCCACCTTCAGGTACTGGAAGGTCGCTGTAAGGTCTTCTTCGAGCCTTCTCTTCTCCAGGCTGAAGAAGCCCAACTCTCACAGCCTGTCCTCATATGGGAGGTGCTCCAGTCCTCAGATCATCTTTGTAGCCCTCTTCTGGACCTGTTCCAACAGTTCCATCTCCTTCTTATGTTGAGGATTCCAGAACTGGACACAGTACTCCAGGTGAAGTCTCACAAAAGAGAAACAGAGGGGTAAAATCACATCCCTTGATCTGCTGGCCACGCTTCTTTTGATGCAACCCAGGATACGGTTGGCCTTCTGCGCTGCAAGAACACAGTGCTGGCTCATATCAAGCTTCTCAATCAACACTCCCAACTCCTTCTCCACAGGGCTACTCTCAATTGTATCATCCCCCATCCTGTACTGAAACTGCAGATTGCCCCAGCCCAGGTGCAGGACCTTGCACTTGGTCTTGTTGAACCTCATGAGGTTCTCACAGGCCCACTTCTTGGGCTTGTCCAGGTCTCTCTGGATGATATCCCACCCTTCTGGAATGGCAACTGCACCACTCAACTTGGTGTCATCTGCAAACTTGCTGAGGGTGCACTCAATCTCACTGTCTATATCATTGATGAAGATATTAAAGAGCACTGGTCCCATGCACAGACTCAGATCCTGGAGTACAACAGACTAGTGTTAGTAATGTTTACAATGCACACGCAAGGCGGGATGGATGTGCTGGTTTCTACAACTACTGACAGCAGGATACCAATTACATGGTTGGGTTTTTTCCATAAACCGGAGATTTACAAACAATCATGTTAGAATTAACAACCCAGCAACAGAAGCAGAAAACAACCACCAAGCAACTAAGCTTCTAACACACAAAGCCATGACTTGTCCTTCTGATCGATTCCTTGCACTCTCCCTGTCTGCCTGTTTCCATCTTTTTTTCCTTACATTTCCAGCTGTAGCCTTTTTAGCAGCACAGATTTATTATGACATGCATACAGAGAACAGAGTGAGGTCTGTGAGATTATTACCATAAAATATGATCACAATAAATGTAATAAAAATTATTTTGCAGTCAAAGAATAATTAAAAGTATCTGAAAATGGCCTTCAAGTTCTGTAGAATTTCAAGTTCTCTTTTAACTGTTTTTGTCCTGAAAAATAAGTTAGGAGATAACAAAACTGGGCTGGTAAGGTCCCTAAGTATCATTATATGACTACATACCATCATCGTTTTCTGTTTCTTCCTCTGCTTCTTTGAGAGTCTGTAAAAATAAGAATTTTAAATTATCTCTTTTCAAGTAAAGGAAATGACAAACAAGTACGATTTCTGAAAAGGTACCAAGTTATACTTTTGCTTATCATGATACTATGAAGACAGTAGCCACAAACAGAAAATGATTCATGCCTGAACTGAAAACAATAGTTCTCCTACTCATTGCATTTAGTAAAATATTTATTCTGCTTAGATTGAACTTGAAGATCACAGAATCAAAAAACGGTTTGGGTTGGAAGGGACTTTAAAGATCATCTTGTTCCAACACCCCTACCATAGAACCTAGTGAGATTGTTGATATTATTATATTATCTAATAATATTATAGTATCTAATTTTCTGTGTAACAGCATCCAGCTGAAGTACCAAAGAAGTAACAAATCAATAATCACTAGCCCTGTGCAAGTTTCCCTTTTCAAAAAAATAACTACTACTTTTCTGTACCATGTAACTTGATGAAGGAGAGAAAATATTATATTATTATCCTACAACATTTGAATCCAAGCAAAACTAACCCATGCATTTTACTGGAACATTTTAAACTGCACACTACCATGAGTTCCAATACAACTATAAATCATCAGAAACTCCCTCTGTGGGTCTCTCAAACTTATTAAATCATTAATCATGATAAAATTAAAACCAATTAAAAGTACTTCTGCTTGGGCATGTCATCTGTTTCCTCCTCCTCTTCGGTATGTATTCCATTTGCATCATCCACAGAAAATTTCTCCTCCTCTTCTTCCAGTTGTTGTCGTAACAGAGCTACCATCTCTCGATGCTTCTTTGATTTTTCATGATTTTTCATGCTGCGAAGACCAGTGAATCATGACTGCAGGTACCTCTGAGCAAACATTGTTGTATTTATGTATAAATTAATAACAGGCCCATTATCCATCACTACTAAGTATGGAAAATTCTGCCCTGACAATCTCTCTACTGGAAGGACAACACTGACTTACATGAAATTAAAATTTCCTTAAAATGCATTTATTTTTAAAAAGTAAGAAGCCAACACCCCAACCCCCAAATCCCCAACCACAAGCACTTACGCTTTCTCAGTTTTTAACCATTTGTCACAAGCAGGGCAGTACAGACCATCAATAAATTCAGCCTCTTCAGTATCATCATTCAGTTTGTCTACAGAGATCGGTGGGAATCAGAAAGAGAAAGCCAGGTAAGAGATTTTTGAGTAAGCTGCTCTTAAAGCGTCAGCAAACAGGCACAACATGGACATTCAGCTTCTCTGCATTATTGGCATGCAGACAGATCAAGACCATCTCACCAAATCACACATTAGCATAAATTAACTGTAGCCTGATTCAGTGGAGAACACGAGAAGCTGGACTCTATCCTGGCATGCCCCAGCTGGAGGCAGGGAGTTGCACTGCAACCAGAACTGTGAATCTAGTGCTTTAAGTGCAGTGAGCCAATACTCAGACCACAACAACTCATTACAAATCAGTTCCCACACCACACACCTTCAATGACTTTTGTCTCCTGTTCTTCTAATTCATCTTCATCCTCTGATCCATCTCCAAATTCCTTTTCATATTGTGCCTCCATCTCTTGCAGTTCTTTCTCCAGATCTGACATAGTCATCCAGCTCTGCTCTTTATACTGCTCAGCAAGCCTTTAAGTAGAACAATATCATAACTTCTACATTGTGTTTATGAGATGGGAATTACAAACCCAGTATGTTTTAAAAGATAACTTTTTCTTCTGTGGTATTTTATGTTGGAATAAGCAATTGCTTGTAAGGCCTGGAAATCTGGGCAGTTAATCTATGGGCACATCTATGCTGCACAAGGTATTAATGTAGGTGGATTCTACATGAATTTTAGGCATAAAATGCTATGAAGCATGGCCAATATCAAGCTGCTATCAGGCAAGTCAGCTCAGTCCTTAAAGCAGTACAGCTGCTTTTAACTGCTGCAAGAGCCAAGCTCACAAACAGAATAGGATCAAAAGGAAAAACAAGCCACAAGGAGACAGTACTCAGTCACTCAGCAACATCGGAATGTACCAATACAGTTTTCTAGATCTAAGTGTGGCCCAGGTTATCAAAAAGTGCATCACTGTACAGCTGAATTCTGCTCCAGCTAGTGCCTGGATTCAGAACTGTCAGTACAATGCAGAGAGATTTGGGTTTTAACATCCTCAGGCTTGAAATCAAAACTAATAAATGAGATCTTCAAGGATGTTTAACACAGCAAGTGGAGCCACTATTAGAATCTAACTCTATATGGTACCCTTATGGAGAGTTTTTCCAAGTTTGAAAGAAAATATTTGTTCCATGTTTACATACTTGGCTTGTTTGAGCTTCTGCTGCCTCCGAAATTCCTCTGCTTTCCTAGTTTTTTCTGCATTTTGTTCTTCTACAAGTTTTCTATGAGCCTGTACTCTTTTATCTCTTTTACGAATAAAGGCAACTAGCTGACGGACCAGTTCATTCCTTTCTTTCCTTGCTTTATCTCTCGTTTTCTTGTTCTCTTTTTCCATAGCTCGTTTCTCCCAGCGGTTTGAGGCATGTCGTGTGTCATATTCTTCTTTCCAAGCAAAGTTTTTCTGAGTACAAAAACTCTGCCAATAGGCATAGAAAGGGTGGACTACCTACAAGAAAAAAAGAAAAAATTAAACAAGTCACTTGTTTAGAAGGGGATGAAATCTATGCCAAATAATTCAGGACTTTTCCACACAGCCCACAGTTTTTCTCAGAGTACAGAGAAAATATTCCGTATTTATCCTCCAATATCATCCTTAAAATTTCAAATTATGTTGAGTAATAGCATTGCCTGAACTACTCTAAACTGCAACTTTTAAAGGATATACCCTGGCAGGACTGCATTGTGCTAATGCTCCTGCCCAATTACTTAGCTTTGCTGTACTTTTCCTGTCAAACTGAAAAGCAGAGTCAGAATCAGATAAGCTGTCTGCAAGCAGGCATTTACATGTATTGCCCAAGAACCACCATACCACATTATACCATCAGAAACAGATTTCCAACAGCAGACAATGATGTGCACAAAAAGAGCAATAAAACAAACAGATGTAACACAATGCTATTTCATCCATGTGCAGCCTTTCTGCCTCCAGAGAAAGACAGAAATTGGTAGCCCTTGTTTCACATTTCTTTAATTAACTCACGTAAATTGTTGGTATATACGATAATATGGAACCATGACTTGCACAGTTTAACAAGGGGCTACATGAAGAGGCTCTTACTCCTGTTTTGTCAGTAAATTAAAGGGCTGCAGGTTAACTGCAGGTTAACATGATGCCCTCTAGCTTTCAGACTAAGGAAAACAGGAAATGACCTTTCCTACTCCTTCCTTTTACTGCACTTGAGTAAATGCTGGATTAATAGAATGGATTAATTATTTTTTGTTTTATTCTCTCTTCTCCTCCAAATAATTATTAACCTTATGCATTTTGCTTGTTCAAGAAACAAAATATGCCTAAACTCCTTTCTTGCTTTACTTGCCCCATTAAGCTGCCTTTTTTACTACCTACTCCTATGTGCACCACTGTTTATATTTTGGAATACATCACAGAAATATTCAACCTAACATTTTTATAACTCTTACGGCATCTCCTCTTCCCCTCTTTCTGCCACTGGTATCCACACAGACTACAACTATCAACATCTCAATACTAATTTCTCATGGCCTATCTACTTGCCAAGGTTCGTGGCTGTGGCTTCAGGCAGGTACATCACTACACAGTTTTTATCTGATGTCACAAAAGCTATGACTTTCCTCTTCCTCAGCAGCTACCTGAAATACAAGAACATCTCTGACAATCCCCATAACACTGTATAGCAGCTCTTGCAGAACTCCCGGGTGGATTTTGTTTTGCCTGTTACTTATACTTTGAGCTAATTTCTTTTGTTTATGCATCTAATTGACCTACAATTTTTCTCATCCCACAAACTATGAAGTCACAAACTTAGGAATATCTTCCCTGGCTGCCTGGCACTGATCAAGCCACCTCTCAAGTTTCTTGCGAATGGATTTAGCAGACCAAACCAGAGAGCATTCATGGGGAACCTCTCATGTGGAGTTTTTGTATCTCCCTTCTGAAACTCTTTTCCCACAATACACACACTGCTTTACCCATGGATGGGTAAAGGAGTGGGCATGGCAACACTGGAGTCTGACAGTGTAATCTCTTTGTCTAAATATAAAATAACAGAGCTAATGACTTTCCCACTTAACTGAGGCTATTTCCCATAAAATACTAATATGAATCCTGTTTTTAACAAAAAAGGTGAGCATTCTGCTTCCAGAACAGCATGAACATCTAGAATTCCAGCAATTTTTGTTGTTTTTAATTTACAGCATAAAAACTCTTTTAGGTCTATAATCACATCTATCCCATAGCCTCAAAACAAGAAGTTTCATAGAATCACCAGGTTGGAAAAGACCTCTTAGATCATCAAGTCCAAGCACTCCTATCTGCCACTAAACCATGTCCCTCAGCACCTTATTCACCCATCTTTTAAATACCTCCAGGGAAGGTGACTCAACCACCTCCCTGGGCAGCCTGTGCCAGTGCTCAATGACCCTTTCCACAAAAAAAAGTTTTCTGATGTCCAGTCTGAACCTTCCCAGGCAGAGCTTGAGGGCATTCCCCCTTGTCCTGTCCCCTGTCATCTGGGAGAAGAGGCCAGCTCCCTCCTCTCTACAATCTCCCTTCAGGTAGTTGTAGAGAGCAATAAGGTCTCCCCTCAGCCTCCTCTTCCCAAGGTTGTACAACCCCAGCTCTCTCAGCTGCTCCTCGCAAGACTTGTTTTCCAAGACTTGTTTCAGAAACATGTGTTAAGGTAACTCCATTTAAAGACTGATTTTAGCAGTTTCAGGGACACTAAGTACGCTCCCTGGGAGAGATTTCCATTTGTTAAGCCATCCTGTAATTTCATCTAACACTTTAAAACCCATTCTGACACTTCTTAGTTTGGCAAGTTTCATACCACTGTTACTCAGTTTTAAGGTATATATCTATTTATAGTTCATAAATAATTAGTCATACTACACAATTCTTCTAAAAGTGACAGAGAAGTAGCAGACTATGAGCAACAGTTGAGTACACCAATGCTGTGCCGCTACTTGCTGGGGGAACTGCTATCACTTTACTATTTAATCACAAAACAGGAATACTTATCATCTTAAAAAAATAGTCTGATAGAACACCACAAATAGCTAGAAAACCAGATTACAAGAACTGAAGTGTCTCCAACACATTTTCTTTTCTTGCTTCCCACAGGAAAGCACGCAGGATGTTTGAAATTAAGTTTCACTACAGAATAACTGCAGATAACGACTATCATAGTGGGAGCTCACAGTGCAGGTCAACCACATCTCCCATTTTCTGCGGGCTGTGTTATTCAGTTTTCTTAAATAAGCAAGACATTTCAGTTCCATTGGCATAACTGATGGTTAGCCCCATGAAGTGTTTGACAACGCACTTTAGGAGCTGGGCTAATAACATGGTACAACAGGAAGTAACAATTTCAAGTCACCTAAATATTATGAATCAGAGCACAAGCATTTCCTTTACAGTAATGGCCTGCAGGAGACAAACGGGTTTGGATTTGCCTCACATATCAGCAGGAGCTTTTCCATTGATTTCAACATGGGACGAAGAACCAACTTAACTGTGTTACTTTCAGTTCAGATTTACACTTGCTCTTACCGTATCATAGTCACTGTGGGAATATCCAAACATAGGGAATTCTTCAGTACTCTCATGGGTCGTATATTCCGTCTCTTCTTTTGCAATCTTCTCAAAAACTTCTCGATATACGGTAAAGAATCCCTGAAATTTCAAAAGAAATTTTAAAAAACACCTATATTCTGATTCTTTTTGCATGGCTCAGTAATAGATGTACACACACTCAACCATAGCCGTGTATTTTAGAGAAATACTACAGTTTTGCAACAGCAACTCCGAATCAGGTTTTGTAAGCTCTTGCTCTATATAGCAAGACCTTTCTGTTTAAGAAAGTTCCTATTCTGCCCCATTGCTTTTATTTCTCTTTCTTTTACATGGCATCTCTCTCTCTAGCACATTAAGTTCTTGTATTCAATTTGAAATAAAAAAAAGTTTCAGCATGCTGGAGATAATTGCACACAGGACCCAGGCTGGAGGATGTTCCAAGTACAGAACTCCTTATTAAGTACCTTAACTACCTCTTCGCTTTCTAAATTAAGATATTACTAAAAGACCCTGACTACAGTAGCCCAAAGACAAAGAAGGATCCTCTTGCAGGGGTTTTTCTAATCACCCAGAGCTTTTTTTAGTTATGATGACTGCCTTAAAATCTAACAAGGAATTCAATTCTAGGAAGCACAATTCCCCCAGGCAGTTATTACACTGTTTTTCCTTAGCTTGAAGCACTCTAGCTTGTTAAAAGTTATTTCTGAACAGACAGATGGTACTGCAATGCATTGGAATGCTTCACTATAAAGCATACATTTATAACGTACAGCCACACACACTCTGAGGTTGTATGGTATAGCTGTAAATCATGACTAAGTAATTGTTGGACAATAAGCAAGAACTAAAGCCTCCCTAAACGTTCAGTTTAAGTTTTGCCTTAGAAAGATTTGTGTATTATTACTACTCATGTTCAACAATTCCACGTGCAGCTTTTCAACACAAAGAAAATGTTGATGCTTTTCATGAAATTTAAATTGATTCATTGGATATGAATAAATTCACTACCTTTTCATCATCGCCATATCCAGAGTAACAGCTAACAGTGAAGTAGCGGAGCAGGTCTAAACTATCATCTTGATAGTCTCCATCAACTCCTCCTTTCAGCAGAGCCTCAATGTGATTATCATACCTAGAAAGAATTCACAATATCAAGGAGGTAATGAAACTGAACATCCCAAGCGCTTGTAAGAGACAGCTAACAGTACATGTGTCACCTCAACATACACCTTTGGCAGGTGCCTGGAATCTGTGTCTCATAGCCAAACATGTCAGAGAGAAATGACAGGCTCAGTAAATATTCTCTCTTAACCTTTAGTTTAATATTACTTCCACCTGCAACATCCAGAGCAGCAATTTCTTAACAGGAAAGTAGCGAACACATTTGAACCAGATGCTTCAATAAGCTTTCAGAAATGAGAAGGACATTATTTAAATAATCCAATACTTACATACACACCAAGAAAGACCCCAATTTTACATTAGTATAAAAAAACTGAAAAACAGTACTTTTCTTCAAAATAGGACAAACTTAGTACAGGTGGTTTGGGCTGCATAACCTGGTATGTGCTTCAGCCCATCTTAAAATGGTGCTGGAACAGATTGACCAGAGAAGCTGTGGATGCCCCATCCCTTGATGTGTTCAAGATCAGGCTGGATGAGGCTTAGAGCAACCTGACCTAGTGGAAGGAGTCCCTGCTCATGGCAGTGTGGTGGGACCAGATGGTCTTTACAGTCCTTTCCAACCCAAACCATTCTATGATTTTATGAAAAAAAAGCGTGACACAGAGCATTTAATGTAGCAATGTCTTAAAAAGATAAGTGCATGGGTATTTCAAATTAGGACTGCTATAGAAACAGGACACTGTGTCTGCTATCATCAGTGCCTGGCTTGCAACCATGGCACAGCCTCAACCAAAGCAACCCATGCTGCAAGGCCCAGTGAAAAGCAAACCAAGGCACTGTCTGAACCAAACCCAAAGGATCACTTTCCAGGCCGCTACTGAACACAGGCTGCTCACCAGGCTCTTTCCTGGGGGTCACTAAGAACATCGTACGCTGCCTGGATTAACTTGAACTGTTCTGCTGCTTCTTCCGCATTCTCTAGGTTTTTATCTGTAAAAGAATTTGGTGGAAGAGTAAGTGACACATCTAGAATGGCAGCATCTGCTGCAGGGGCCAAGGACAGCCACCATATCGTACCCCTTGCCACCAAGCCCCGCTCCATACACCCAAACCCTTAGTACTGACCCGAGAAACAGGGGCTACTCCACGCCCTCCAACCCTTGACCCCAAAGAACAGGGGCTGCCCTGTCCCCTGAGCACTGACTGCAGGGACAAGGACTGTCTGAGGACAAGGGGTGTTGCCCTGTCCCCCCCAAGCCCCAATCCTGAGGAACAGGGGCTGCCACGTACCCTCCCTGGGCACTGGGAACAGGGGCTGCCCCATAAGCCACAGTCACTGACCCCAAAGACAATGGGGGCTGCCCCATCCCCTCGAGCACTGGAAACCCAAAAAATCATGGGCTGCCCTGTTCTCCCAGAGCACTCACTGAGGGGACAAGGGGCTGCCCTGAGCCCTGGAAACAAGGACAAGGGGGGCTGTCCTGTTCTCCCCTAGGAATGAGAGCTGCCCTGTCCCTCTGAGCACTGACTGCAGGGACAAGGGGTGGGGCTGCCTGAGCCCTGGGGACAAGGGGGGAAAGGGGGGAAGGGGGGCTGCCTTGGGGACAAGGGAGGGCTGCCCTGAACCCTGGGGACGGGATGGGGGGGGCTGCCCTGAACCCTGGGGACGGGATGGGGGGGGCTGCCCTGAACCCTGGGGACGGGGTGGGGGGGGCTGCCCTGAACCTTGGGGGGGGGGAGGGGAAGGGGGCTGCCCTGAACCTTGGGGATGGGGGGGGGGGGGGGGGCCTGCCTCGAACCTTGGGGATGGGGGGGGGGGGGCCTGCCTTGAACCTTGGGGACGGGGTGGGGGGGGGCTGCCCTGAACCCTGGGGACGGGGTGGGGGGGGGCTGCCCTGAACCTTGGGAACCTTGGGGGGGGGAGGGGAGGGGGGCTGCCCTGAACCTTGGGGATGGGGGGGGGCCTGCCTTGAACCTTGGGGATGGGGGGGGGGGGGGGGGGCCTGCCTTGAACCTTGGGGACGGGGTGGGGGGGGCTGCCCTGAACCTTGGGGACAAGGAGGGAGGCTACCCCGCACCCTGGGGACAAGGGTCTGCCTGTCCCGCCCATCCTCGCCCGTACCCGGGTGCCAGCGCAGCGCCAGCCGCCGGTACGCCCGCCTCAGCTCCTCATCCGAGGCGTCACGCTTCACCCCCAGCACCTCGTAGTGGCACTTCATGGCGGCGCCGGCAGGAAGCGGGCGGGCGGGAGGCACCGCCCCCGTGGGAGGGACCGGGGCGGAGCGGGGCCGGGCAGCTTCCAACGGGCCGGGGACGCCTCCGGGCTGCCCGGCTTCACTGGGCGAGTCGTAGCGGGGCCTCGCCGCCTTCTTTGGGAAGAAATTCCTCCTTATGAATTTCTCCTAAGTCTAAACTTAAACCAAGTCCAGTTTAAAACCGTGTCCCGAAGTGCCACATCCATTAAGCTGAGTGGAAGTGTGGATCTGCTGGAGGGCAGGGAGGCTCTGCAAAGGGATCTGAACAGGCTGGACTGCTGGGCTGAGACCAACGGCATGAGGTTTAACAGGGCCAAATGCCGGGTCCTGCACTTGGGGCACAACAACCCTGTGCAGCTACAGACTAGGAGAAGTCTGTCTAGAAAGCTGCCTGGAGGAGAAGGACCTGGGAGTGTTGGTTGACAGCAACTGAACATGAGCCAGCAGTGGCCCAGGTGGCCAAGAAGGCCAATGGCATCTTGGTCTGTATCAGAAATGGCGTGACCAGCAGGTCTAGGGAGGTTATTCTCCCTCTGTACTCGGCACTGGTGAGACCGCACCTCGAGTACTGTGTTCAGTTCTGGGCCCCTCACCACAAGAAGGATGTTGAGGCTCTGGAGCGAGTCCAGAGAAGAGCAACGAAGCTGGTGAAGGGGCTGGAGAACAGGCCTCATGAGGAGCGGCTGAGAGAGCTGGGGGTGTTTAGCCTGGAGAAGAGGAGGCTGAGGGGAGACCTCATTGCTCTCTACAACTACCTGAAAGGAGGTTGTGGAGAGGAGGGAGCTGGCCTCTTCCCCAACCTGATGATTCTTTGACTCTATGATTCTATGATCCCTGGGCAGCCTGTCCCCGTGCTTGACAGTCCTTTCAGTGAATAATTTTTTCCTAATATCTAATCCAAACCTCCCCTAATGCAACCTGAGGCTACTCCCTCTCCTCCTGTCACTTCTTACTTGGGAGAAGAGGCCAGCATCCCCCTCACTGCAGACACCTTCCAGGGACTTGTAATAAAGGCTCCCCTCAGCCTCCTCTTCTCCAGGCTACCTACATTAATTTTTACCTGGATATTCATTTCACACAAAACATCCTACTTTCAGGGAATGTTCTCTGCCATTATCCAGAGATCAGCCATTATACTGGTACTAAACCCATAACATGATATGCTCGCAATACATTAAAGTACTGTGCCAGGATACGGGTGTGTTCTATATACATAATACTTATGGTTACAGAACTAAGCACGATGCATCTCTCACCAAGCCAGTTTCTAATATTTATTAAACATTCACCTCACATGAAATCAGCAATGCACCACAGATAAGATCCCAAGATACTAGCTTCAGACCCATTCATTGCCTCTATAACCCTCACACTACTTGCTCTTTTGCACCTGTGGGTCCTTTTTCAGGACTATAACACCCATTAATCCTCTGACCATGTTATTCACAGAGATGCTCCTATTATTTCAGATACATTCTACCTTGCAATCATGACATCTGGGTGGGTTTTTTTCTTTTTTTTTTTTTCTTGGAATCCTCCCAGGCAGCCCATGGTAACTAGAGCAGTATACAATCTAAGACATGGGCTACGAGCGCTCCAGGTCCCTCAACTGCTACTCATAAGACTTGTGCCTCAGATGCTAAGAAGCCCAGGAGGCCACTGTCCCACAAGATCAGGCTGCCCAAAGCCCCATCCAACCTGGCCTTTAACACCTCCAGGGGTGGGGCATCCACAGCTTCTCTGGGCAATCTGTGCTAGTGCCTCACCACTCATGGTGAAGAAATTCTTCCTTATGTCTAGTTTAAATCTGCCCCTCTCCAGTTTATACCCATTGTCCCTTGTCCTGCTACTACGAACCTTTGTAAACAGTCTTTCCCCAGCTATCTTGTAGCCTTCTCTAGGGTATTGGAAAGTCACTAGAAGATGTCCTTGGAGCCTTCTCTTCTGCAGGCTGAACAGCCCCTGACTCTCTCAGCCTGTCCTTGTATGGGAGGTGCTCCAGCCCTCTGATCACCTTTCAAGCCCTTTGTAGGTCACCTAGTGGTGGACTTTCTGTGACCAGTTGGGTCAGAGGGGCAGCCAGCACAGCTCCCTGCCTCAAATTATCAGCACCAATGTATTTTTTTGAATACCTATGCCCTTCAGAGATCCCAAGTTTGGCCCATGCCACATTTCTCTCTAGATTTGACGTATGCCAATTTGCACTGCATGAACTGAGTTTGGGGAGTGATGAGACTTGGTCTTGATGTCAAGTTGAATATAAGTCATCTAGGTGCCATAAGGGCCAGTGGGGTCCTGTGGTTCTTCAAGCACAGCATAGTTTGTCAGTCAAGGGAAACGACTGGCCCACTCTACACTGCATTGGTGCAGCCTGGCCTCCAGTACTGTGTGCAGTCTGGGTCTCCTTGGTGTGAAGACATCACACTATTTCAGTGTCTCCAGAGGAAGGGACCAAGACAGTGAAAAGTCTCAAGGACAGGACTTCAGGGGAGTAGTTGAGGTCACTTAGCGTGTTCAAGCATATAGAAAAGGCTTAAGTGCCCTCAACACAGTCCACAGCTTCCTCAAGACATGCAGCAAAGTGGAAAGCAGATTAAAAGAAAGGTTAGAAACAGCCACAGAGAGGTCTGTAACTACTTGCTGCACTCAAGAAAAAATTATTGGAATTGGACTTCTACTGAGCGCTACATAGAAATTCTCACCCAATTATGGTTGAAAATTCTTAGTCTGCTCAGAAGCTGATACCTCAAAGTCTCTCAAGAAGACTTCTGTGAGAGAAGTTGTAAGCTCCTTGACCCAGCTGTTAGCTTAGAAACATCGCAACTCATCTAACTGAATCTGGAAAATGGGCAGAACAGACAATAACTTCCTAAAAGCAAACTCGATATTCTGCTGTTCAGTGTGCAAGGAACTCAGCTGCATTTAAAGTATGAGCATTAGCCACAAGCAAAATCAAAGCTTTTGGTTCTAATGACTGTTGAGCAATACTGGAAGCTTATTTGCTACCTTGATATGGAAATATCTGTATGGAATCACTCTGCTTTGAAAAACAAGACCCAAACACCACATACAATTGAACCAAGAGGATAACATTTCTGTAAAAAAAGAAAATGTAAAGATTGCTTGCACATGTAAGCATGTAGAAGTGGAATTATGTGCTTTTAAGTACCATTGCTGAGACAGAGGACCATGGGCAATCCTATTTCAAGCTACTGTAGTATTGCTTTGGTACTCAATTACAGGTAGCATTGTACCTCTTCCCTGCAATTAATTTGGTATTAAGGGGTAGAACCCTACATTAGCCCATTTCTCCCAAAAAGCTATGCTTCAGATCCTAAGAACCTGGTTAGGTATGAGAATTACCACAGACAAAAGTCACAGCTTTTTTACTATTAAGGAAGAAAAGCAATTAAAAGGCCAGTAACCCTTAGTATTCCCTTGGGATTATGAGGAGGAAAAAAATAATCACCACCACTCCCTAAGGGAGAATTCCTATAAAGTTTTAACTTTTACAAGGACTTTATACCGCTGTCAGATTGAATTCCAGTTCATTATGAGCATCAATGACTACCCAGTAATTTTTATTCCTTGTACATGTTACAGTGAGTTGTCTCCCAAAGGTATCCAAGTGTAAAAGGCCAATTCTCAAAAGCAGAAACATAGTATCTCTGTTCCCATGTTGTTTCTCAAAATCCAAAAGCCTCTCAAAGAGATGAAGACAATGAGACTACAAACTCAAGCCTAATAAAGACATCGATATTTTATTTACTTAAAACTGAAGTCCTGTTAGTTTTGCCTGTAAAGCAAGTATTTACAATATTATGTCATATAGCTAGTTTCACCACTTGTAACATTTATGCTGATGCTTCAGTTCTGAAAAGCTTTTTTTGCTTCTTCCTCTGAATTTTGCGTGGCTTCTTTTTATCTTTAACAATTGGCTTTGACTCTGGCTTCACAAGCTGTATTTCTACTGGCTTTTCTTCAGTGGGGGTCTCAAAGACCACTTCGGTGGGATCTTCTTTAATAAGCACCTTGCTCCCTGTTTTCTTAATCTTTTGTGCTTCCCTCACTTGCTGTTTCTCTCTAAACTTAGCCGCCACCGACAATCTTACCAGTCGTCGATGCTATAAAAATAAGAATATAATTACATCGGGTTTCAAATAAGTGAGATGGAAGAAATCAGGTATTAAAGAAATAGGTATCAATTTCTCTGCCTAATTTTCAAAATTCTAAGCATCATGCCATCTTTTCAGTGACATGAATCTGGGATTCATTCCATTTTTACACACTCTGTTCTCAAATGGTGATCTGTTGAGGCATTCTTTCCTATGAAAGGTCCCAGGGAATGGCATGCATGATTCTACTGCACAGAACACGAACTGGTTTTCAAATGAGTTGCTAAACAAAAGAGAAGACAAAGCTGCTTACCATATTTGGGGACTGGTAATGGGGATTTTCATACAGAGTTGGTCCTCCAAAGCTACCCTGGAAGATTTTTATGAGGTTCAGGACAAAACGAGGCCCAATTTCTACTAGAGATGCATCTTCTTCTATTATCTGCAATAAAAACAATATTTTCCCAGAGATTGAATCGAAGTGTATGACCTTGTAGGCACCTTGCATACAGTGATACACAACTGTACCTAAATTCAAGATACGATCCTGTCGAAGCAGATAAACTGGACTCGTACAAGCATAGTTCTGCATAGAAAGCAGTTCTTCTGGGTTCGAGTAAGCACTTGAGGATTACTAGCTCTTTGTGAATTCCCCCTTTAGAAAGTAAGCTCTAGCACACTGTGGGCCAAAACACCAGATAACGTTAAAAGACAGGTGAAGCTTAACCTTTGCCTACTTATTCCTAAGATAAGCGTCACCAAAAGGCAACTAGAAGAGTGTCAGTTGAAGTACACAGAGCTTAAATCATCTGACTCCAGAGACAGAAAAGGAAAGTAATTTCAGGACACCGAAATTTCTTTGTGGAAGCACCAGGCATTGCCATGTCCTGATAATAATGGTTCTCCTTTATTCTTGAAACCTAGTATCTTCACAAAAACACTCATTGGTTAAAACACTCATCATGAGGTTAAATTTTTTTCCTGGCAATCAAGAAATCTGACTAAAAGCTAGTAAGCTAGCTAGGCTGGGAAAACCACGACATGTAACACTGGAACTCAAAACGTAGCAGGGCTCCAGACTCTCTGAATACAACATTCCAGACTAGTTTCCATAACCTTGAAGAGACCGCTGGGGCACTCACATTACTGTTGGGAGTACATGGCAGCTGTAGCACTAGGTCTCAAAGTTGTAATCCACTTCTCAGAGAAGAAGAGGTATTAGTATCTCAGCATGAGTTTGTGTTGCATGGTAAGAGTGCAGCATTAATTCACATGCATGAATTATGGAGGAAGACATCACGAGTATGTCCAGAGAAAAGCAACTAAGCTGGTGAAGGGGCTGGAGAACAGGCCTTATGAGGAGCAGCTGAGATAGCTGGAGTTGTTTAGCCTGGAGAAGAGGAGGCTGACGGGAGACCTTATTGCTCTCTACAACTACCTGAAAGGAGGTTGTAGAGAGGAAGGAGCTGGCCTCTTCTCCCAAGTGACAGGGGACAAGGCAAGGGCGAATGGCCTCAAGCTCCAGCAGGGGAGGTTCAGGCTGGACATCAGAAAGAAATTTTTCACAGAAAGAGTCACTGGGCACTGGTACAGGGTGCCCAGGGAGGTGGTTGAGTCACCTTCCCTGGAGATCTTTAAAAGACAGGTAGATAAGGTGCTGAGGGACATGGTTTAGTGGTTGACAGGAGTAGTTGGACTAAATGATCCTTTGGGACTTTTCCAACCTAGTGATTCTGTGAAATGGATTTGATAGGAAATCACTCCACTGCTGTTGAAGTTTGAGCTAGAGCACAATCAGGCTTCTAACTTCACCTAAGTCCTGATTAAGTAACTTCATTTTCTGAAAGGTAACTGCGTGTTTTTCAGTCAGTGTTTCTCTTCAGCAGTGACAACACAGCAGAGTGGTATGTGAAAGGCCATTGCTTATACTTACTGCTATAGTAACCAATGCCATCTTTAAGCTACCAGAGTGCGGCATGTTAAGGACAAAGAAGGAGTGCAGGGAGTAGTGGACAGGCGAGGTGACTCCAAACTGACCAACAGAGTATTCCATCCCACAGACACCATACTCTGTATAGACTTGAGAGATCATGAACCCCTCTCCTTGGGGAAAACTTGCTCTGCAGCATCTGTGGTGATGTATAGTCATTGACGGGTGGGGGCACAATTTCATATTTATATATCCTTTATTATTATTTGCTTTATTATTATTATTACTATTTTACTAAAGCTGCTACAGTTTAGTTTCCAACCCACAAGTCTTTTTCTTCTCATTTCCCTTCCCCTAGGGGTTGGGAGAAAGGAATTAGGAGCCCAACTGCTCAGTTTTAGTTGCTGAAATTGGCTGGAGCAAGGCTAAACCATGACAACTGAGCACCACCTGAAAAGGTAAAAGACAGCACCAACCTGGTAATTCCGAAACCAGATCCTCTCGTCTGTAATGGTGAAAGTGAAAACATGATCTACAAAAGGCTGGCTTTTGGGGTGATACTGTGGTGTGCTAAAAATCTGTAATAAAAAGACAGTTATTTCTAAGTAACTGTGATTGTAAGAGGCCAAACACAAATGGCTCATTTTTAATTAATTGTAATTTACTAAGATCCCAGGTTATATTCCAAAACTTGAGAACATGTGTCCCTGTGATTTTAAGCACACGACCCCAATAATTTGACAATATTCTGCAAGATCAGAAGTGTAAAATAACTACTGAAAAAAGCATTTGAGTTTTTTAAGTATCTTGCCAAAAACACATTTCCAATGAGGCAGAAACACGGAATAGCAGAACTACAGACTGACCTGTATAAACAACTCTTTTAGCAGGGCATAGTGCGGCTCCTTGTCAAATGCCTACAAAGACAAAAAGCAATTTTACATACAAAGCTAAATGCAACAGTCACATAAAGAAAACAAAAGTATATTGATGAAATAAAACCAGTACTTACGGGATCAAAAGACAGAAGGGGCCGTGAGCCCCTCAGGCAGTTTCCGGTCATCTTCAATTCAGCCAGTGTGTGAACTATGGTGAAAGATCATTTTAGTATTTACAGAGAACTGTACGGACAAGAAAGACAGAGTCTAAATACTAAAGTCAGCCAACTTACCATTCTGGACTAAAAATTTAGCTGACGGCCCCTGTGGTATGTTTGAAAACCTGTACAGGACAGGAAGCAAAGAGAGAAAAGGAAAATTTTAACAGCAGCCAGAAAGTATACGGGTTTCTTACAGTGCAACAAGTTATTTCAGTATTGAAATAATTTCAGTGGCCTTTAAGGCATTACAGAGTTCCTTTAACATACTTATAATTACTTGCTTTCTAAACAATTTTGTAAAAAGCTGCTGTAAACAATACAGAAAAGCTGTTCAGACATTGCACACTTGCACTACCCACAGAAGTGCAGAATTAGTACAGATTTAACTAAGCCACACTATTTCATGCATCTTCATTATCACAGTAAGGAACTTTGGACAGAATGGAAGCATCCACAGCTACATATGGAAATCTAAGAAAATATAACACTTCCTTACCACATGTAGAGATCCTGTTTCTTTTTGGCTTCAAAAAAGATGCACTTGTTGCAGTTTTTCATTTCACATACCTAGAAAAGACACAACCAATCAGCTGTTTACAAAATTCTGAAGACATTTTCAAAAGCTTTCCACATTAATCTCTAACACTTCCCCCCTCCAAAACAGCAAAGTTCTTGCCCTAACAGATTATACCTGCTGATGCCCAAACTTAAGTTGGAGCACTTGTTTTGTTGAAATATATCACATATCTATTACCAGAAGTAATACCCTCCCTAAAGCTACAAGCAATCTCAAAAGCTCTCCAGGATATAAACACCAGAGCAGGAGCTGTGAGGTTACATTCTAGTTTCAAAACTATGCATGTCTTACAATGCCATCTGGCCTGGCTACGTGTTTGCTCCTTCCTTTCTTCCAAGTTTAAAGTGTAATACACCTTTCACCTATACAGGAAAACATGTTGCTTTGTTTTTTCAAGACAAAAGTCCATGCTTAATTAAAGGTTTCACTTTGGATTTATTAATCAAAAGTCAACCTCCTGTTTTAACATGAACGCTTTTTGAATATCAATAACTCTCATCTATGAAGTTACACCACTCCTGTAGCTGGTATGGGATCCTTTGAGCTTTGTTGCCCTTTTCTCTTGGACACTGAATTTTCAGAGAAAAATAAAAAAGAAGCACTAGTAAATCCTGGATTACCTCATTAATTACAAACAACTGGTCTTTACGATCCATTTTAGTATCTAGAAGACAAAGAAAAACATTCAGAAGGCTGGAAAACCAAATAAGTTCTTTTAACAGTCAGTCCTTTTGCAAAAGTTTTACTGGTTACAATAAAAGATTAACTCTCAAGTTGTTTCAGTCATGTTAGTCAATAAAGAGAGCATGAAAAGTATCTGTGTGCTTACAGGGCTGAGGTCACAGGAGTTATCACCAAGAAAATATTAGGATATAACGTTCGGCTGTATTTGTTGGCTCAAAAAGAGATCTGGTGTTTGTTGAAGATAGAAGTTTCACCCAAACAGTTATGTACCAACCAGGTTCCTGGTTTAAAACTATTCTGAAAACATAAACGAGGGATGATGCAAAACGCCACCTGCTTTAGAGTGAGGCATCAATGTCCTTAAGTCTTGCATCAGGTGCCTTGTTCTGAAATTGATTCCACGAGATGAGAAAATAAGTACTCGCTCCTTGTTTTTCCATTTACCCTAGAAAAAAGACACAAAAGTTAAGCAGGAAGTTTCTGGCCTTAAAACTACTACAACACAGCAGCAACAGCAAAGACAGAAAGACATGGTAAGAATATTCATCATTAACTTCATCTGCCCACCTGCAGAGTATCAATCTCTCAGCAAGCACAACGACTTCCCTACAGAGACAGGTCTTTACATGAAGAATCACTGTTCATCCTGCTCCTGCATAAAGCCTTGCTGCTTGTCCAACACATCTAGGTACTGAGAAAGCCACAGGAGCTACTGATTTACAGCAGGACCCCTCCTTAGTGTGATGAGAACATGATTTTTTTTTTCTTTTAAGGGAACAATGAGACAATAATTGACACCTTCTCAGGATGATTTCTAAATGAAACCAGCATTAATTTATATATATACTTCTTACAGGCTGAATGCAGGGATAGGATAAGAGGAAACACTTTTAAGCTGAAAAAGGGAAGAGTTAGATTAGATGCAATTTGTTCCTGCGAGGGTGGTGAGGCACGGGCACAGGCTGCCCCCTGATGTCGTGGCTGCCCCACTTCTGGAGATGTTCAAGGCCAGGCCGGGAGCAACAGAAGCTTGGAACAGGGCACACAACATATTTTCACCGACTAGAATAATGGCTTTCACACATTTTCACTGAAAAAAACCGCGCGCCACCGCACACCACTTTGGTTTGCGTGTGACTCCGGGAACGCCCCTCTGTCCCGGCTCAGCCGCCGGGCTCCCCCAGCACCCCGGCTGCCAGCACCCCTCCCCCGGGAGGAACCGAGCCGGAGCCTCCTGACGCACGGCCTGGGCCCGGGGACGAGGTGCCCCCGAGGGGTGCGGGTGGGGCCGGGTTGTACCTGCGAGACGGGCGGCGGGACGCTGTACTCCTCCGGGCCCGGCCTCGCGTCGGGCTCGGGCGCGATCGGCGCCCTCTTAGCGCGCTTGTTCGGCCGCGCCTCCGAGGGGCCACGTTGCCTCTTGGCCGCCACCATCTTCCCCGCCTCACGTTCCCGCACTTCCGCCAGCCGTCGCGAACTTCCGGTCTCGCGCCTGCCCTTCCGCCCTCTCTCCCGCACTTCCGCCCTCTCTCCCGCACTTCCGCCCTGTCCCCATCGTTTCCGGCCGCCGTCCCGCACTTCCGGTCGCCATGCCGCTGTCGGCGCAGCCCGCGGCCGCCGCCGAGGCCTCGGTGCTGAGCGCCAGCCTGGACAACGCCCGGCACCTCTCCAGCATCCTCCGGGCCGTGCACTTCCAGGACCACGCCACCTGCTTCGCCACGGCTAACGGCCTCCGCGTGACGGTGGAGGCCGCCAAGTGCGTCCAGGCCAACGCCTTCATCCAGGTGGGGCGGCGGGGCGAGGGGGCTCCGGCCCCGCTGGGAGACACCACAGAAGGGTCGTGTGTCGCGGTAGAGCGGCCTGCTCCGCCGAGAAAGGGGCGCTTCGGTGAAAACGTGGCGTGAGGGAAGCGCTCTGAGGAGGCTGGGGCCGCCTGTGAGGTGGCTGTGCTGGTGAAGGGCCGAGCTCGGCGCCTGGCGTGTTTATTGCCTGCTTGCGTGATGAGCTTGCAGCCTTGTTTCATGTCTTGATACCTGCTGAGTCTGCTGCTCCTTCCCACCGTGCTGTCCTTGTATGTGTGAGCGAGTTCATAAAGTATCCTTAAGTATTCTTTTTTTATGTTTCATCCCAACGCCAAAAAGGTGAAGGAGAGTGCAAATATTCAAGAAGCATTTGAACAACAAAAGTGAAGAAGAGTGCACATAGTCAAGAGTCGTTATGACAGTGCCCTCATGCATACGGTGTGAGTGTTGGGGTTGTCATGTGCAGACTGGACTCGGTGATCCTTGCGAGTCTCTTCCAACTCAGGACATTTTGACTCTGAAATGCACCGATGCTCATGTGCAGTGTAGTGGCTGGGCTGAGCTGAGGACTGCCAGCCATGAAGCAGGAGCATGCATTGCTTCATAGGGCTGGGGCAGAGTTTTGCCCCTCTGCCCTTCAATCCTCCCTGGGTTGAACTTCATCTAGAAAGGGGGCTTGAGACGTAATGTATAGACAAAGTGTCTCAGCTGCACCAAGCTGTCTTTATAGGCAGTTTTAAATGGTAATCTAAGTTGTTTCTTATTTTCTTGCATTTATTATAAAATCAAAAGCAGCCTTCCTCACTCTTCTCCTACTTCTTTTGTTGCTATGACTGCTGGCTTGATTTCAGTTTTCTAAGGAGCATATATAATTTGTCTTAAAATAGTTTACTTTCTGAGTGTATTTGTTTTGATTTAACGCATATCCAGCTTTTACATGCTTTGTTCGTAAACACATGTTTTGCTGGTTCCTGACTTTGAGAGGGTAGATGATACTGGGGATGTAAATGGGAGGGTCGAGGACTATTTTTATGATAGTAACTCAAATGTAACTTCACCTTCCTTTTGGCCTTCGAGAGTTTTTGTCTTTGCTGTCTGTGAAACTGCAGCCTAAGCTGTGTATGAAAGGGGAGAAGCCCGAGTCTCCCTGTTACTGCCTCTCCCCTTGCTTTCTCCTGCTCCCTACTGCACAGACCTTTCTTACACTGGTGCTGCATTTGTTCAGTTAGCTTTCTGCTGTTTGGATGAGTACATGAAGCAGTCAGCATGTGGTGTGTAACTTCAGCTGTGGGCAGGGGAACAGTGACTGAAGGCTCCTTTGGAAATGTTGAGCTGTTAAGTATAGAATTGTTACACTTGGAAGGAACATACAATGATAACCCAGTCGACTTGCCTGACAAAAAGGGCTGACAAAAAGTGCGTATTGTTAAGGGCATTGTCCAAATGCCTCAGTAATGCTTGACAGGCCTGAGACATCAACTACATCTTCAGGAATCCTGTTCCAGACCACTCTCTCAGTAAAGAAATGCTTCCTAATGTCCAGTCTGAACCTCCCCTGGCACGGTTTTGAACTGTTCCTACGCATCCTGTCCCTGCGTTCCAAAGAGAAGAGCTCAGCACCTCCCTCTCTACTTTCCCTCCTCTGGAAGCTGTAGAGAGCAGTGAGGCCACCCCTCAGCCTCCTTTTCTCCAAACCAGACAAACCTAATGTCCTCAGCCACTCCTTACAGGACATTCCTTCCAGCTCTTCCACCACCTTTGTTTCCCTCTTCTGGACATATTCAAGGACCTTCAGATCTTTCTTAAACTGTGGGACCAGAACTGCACAGAGCACTTGAGGTGAGACTGTACCAATGCTGAATACAGCAGGATAATAGCCTCTTTTGACCAGCTGGTTATGCTGTGTTCACGGCACTTCAGGGTGCTGTTTGCCATCTGTGGCTGCCAGTTCTGTGCCAGACTGTTCTTTCAAAAGCAGCTCAAATCTTTCTGCTTTATTTCTCCAATATCCTGTTCCTGCAGTTACCACAAGGCAGCTGGTGCTCTGGGTAGCCAGGAGTAATTTGCCTGCATAGGTTTAGTGAGAGGTGTGTTTCATCATGTTTCAGTGTGGTGAACTCTATCCTGTTCTGTTCTTGCATATTTTTATTATTTGAAATGCTTATTCGTACTTAAAATGAAGAAAATTAAGTAAGTATTGTTTCTGGAGGAGGGCAGCACTTAGATTTTATAGTTCCCTGAATTTTTACTCTTTCAGAAGTAAGTGGCTTTAGGCTTTAACATTTATGGCTTGTTTCAATTTGGAGAAAAGAAGGCTCAGAGGCTGAAGGGAGACCTTATTGCTCTCTACAACTCCTCGAAAGGAGGCTGTAGTGAGGTGGGTGCTGGTCTCTTCTCCCAGGTAACAAGTGATAGGATGAGAAGGAATGGCCTCAAGTTGCACTAGGGAAGTTTAGATTGGATATCAGGAAAAAAATTTTCCCTGAAAGGGTTGTCAAGCGCTGCAACAGGCTGCTCAGGGAAATGTTGCAATCGCCATTCCTGGAGGTATTTAAAAGACACACAGATGTGACACTTTGGGACATGGTTTTGTGGTGGGTTTGGCAGTGTTAGATTAGGTATTAGACTCTATGGTCATAAAGGTCTTTTCCAGACTAACAGCTTCTGTGATTCTACCATTTTTAAGCTACAAAAGACAAGTGTTCAGGTTTTCATGCTTATGCTATCCTACTTTGTTTCAGCCGTAACCTGATTTTATTTTACTAGTTTTGGAGGATGAAGACCCATTTTCCTTTAATTGATAGTGTTACATGTAGAAATCACTTCGTATTGCACTGACCTCTGAAAATGAAGGCACTGATTTTTCAGGAAATAAAACTGTAAAATAATGCAGAAACTCCCCTCTCTTCACCTCTTTCCTGTGTCTTGCAGGCAGAAATTTTTCAGGAATTTGCTGTTCAGGAGGAATCAGTGACATTCCGAATCAATTTGTCCGTTCTTCTTGACTGCTTGACCATTTTTGGTACCAGTTCTTTGCCAGGTATGGTGCATATTTACCTTGACAGTATATGTGTATCACGTGTAATCACATGAAACCCATACATGCCTATAGGGCGATTACAGTCCTAGCAGAATTTCTGACTTCCTCACCTTAAGTCATCCTGAGCGTGGCAGCTGCTGCTGTTGAGCAGGGTCCACCCTGTTTACTTAGCTGGTGCAAGTGTGTGCTGAGGTACCTGTCAACTGGGAGAGGGAAGGAGCTGATGGATGTGAGCCTAGCCAGTGTGTCAAGCATGACTGCAGCAGGAGGTGCTAAAAGAGTCTGACTTAGTTTGCAAGGTGGAAGAAGGAGTGGAATAGCATCTCTGTGATGCTGTTGGGTAGCTGAGAAACAGAGTAGTCTTCTGATAAGTTAATGTAGCCTGACACAGAAGAACCACTTGTTTTGGGAGAGAACCCTTTTGTGTCATGAGGTCCAGTGAACAGACCCAGCTTGCAGCTGAGCTGTAGTTTAGGGCTGAAGATGATTGTGGAGTCACAGAATGTTTTGGATTGGAAGGGACCTTAAAGATAATCCAGTTCCAACCCCTCTGCCATCGGCAGTGACACCTTCTACTGGATCAGGTTGCTCAGAGCTCCATCCAGCCTGGCCTTGATTTCAAACAGTTTCTGTAATCTTGGTAAGAAAACATCAAGTTATTTGTTCAGGCATCTCTGGCAAATTTTGTCTTGTGTTTAGGTTTTAGTTCTGATGCTGAAGCCAATACTGTACCCCAGGACTGACACATGCTGTGACTGCCTTTCTTGTCAATCTCTTCAGTTCAAGGCCTAGATCATCCACATCCCATGAACAGTAATTTGTTCCTGAGTGCCCTGTACTTGAGGGGAAAACGTGGGCACAGCTGGCAGAATAGTTCCTTTGCAGCCATTTGGGATAGTCAGTATGCATGTAGAAAGTGCTGAGGTCCTTCTGCTATGACCTGTGCGTCACGCTGTCACATGCTGTTAGATGGCCAACAGGGCATGCTGCGCATACCCTTGGCATCAGGCTAAAAAGTAGCTGCTTGGGTAAGCTGAGGCAGCCTCTCTTCAGAGCTGTCAGTGTGAGCTGAAAAAGTACAAAAGCTGTCAGCACATTTTAAGGCCACAAGGGAACCCCACTAGGCTTACAGGGGACTTGCGCTGAGTAATTGCTGTGAGCTGTAGCAGAAATCGGCACACTGAGAGGCAGTGGAGGTGCAGCTGGGAATTTATCTAGCTAATAAAAAAAATTAAATCGACTCAATAATGAATGTGATCTCTTTTCCAATATTTCTGTGGCTTGTACCATCCTCGAACATCCAGCTGCCTCAGAAGCAGTAACAAACGTATGTGTGAATTAGGAAATGTTCTGATGTGGATATACTGGGCTTGGAGGAAGCCTGCAGGGGTTCTGAGTAGCGTTGTCAGTTCATTGTGCTCCTGCTGCCAGTGCAGTAGCTGTTTTGTGGCACCTTCTGTTCCTTCTTCTCAGGTTACACGTGCATCTGTTTTGTGAGTGTTATCTCCAGCTTGCAGGTATGGTACTGAGGAATGATCTTAACTCACAAGAAATCTGCCCCTGGACTGGATACCTCTTCGGGTGCTGTAAAGACACTGTAGGTCTTGTTTATCGGGTGTATGAATTAGAAAAATTAAGTAGACTGTATTACTGATGATGTTTATATAGTCTTTTCAGTGACAAGAGGTGTTACTGGGAAGCTGCCTTCACAATTACATATACCAATATTGAATTACATGAACCCTTTTGTTTAAAAGAAAACCCAGACCAACAGTTCTTAGTGAACTCTACATCCTATAATTTTTTCTTTTGCTTGGTAATTGTGCAAAACATATTTTCCCAAGCAAAAAAGAACTACAAGTTAGCATGATTGTGAGAGTGCTGCAGGATGCACTGTGTACTCATTTGAAGCAGTGACAGTTTTCCCAGGCTGTTCTGCCGTTGCAGTTGTGTGTTGTACTCCACATTCCCCTGCCATTTCTGTTCTGACTCCGACCTAATGACCTAAATTGACTGTACTAAACAGCACTTACTTTGGCATTCAGACTTTGATTCATATTATGAATACCTAGCAAAAGGAGGATGTGACTGTGATGCAAGCTAAGCGGTGTTAATTTCAGTTTGGGTTGTGCAGGTAATGAGAGTAGTAAAGGAGGATGATGTGAGCCCGAGAGAGCCTCAGGACTGTGGAGGATTTTCTGGTTCCATTAAACTGTTTGTGGTTTATGTGGCTTTGTGGCACACTAGTGTTAGCCGTTTGGTACATGACACTTGTTGGATTTGAACTGGTGTCTGCATATGCATCAATTCATTTTGGTGCCAACCATTAGTGTGCCACAGCACTAGGAAACTGCTCTAAGCCTGCCACATTGGTATATTGGAGGCCAGACCAAACATGCTAAATCAAATGCAGTAAAACGTGCCAGTAAAATGTGAGCTTTTTAAAATGATCAGATGTGCTCGCTGGCTCTCCAAAAAATCTGTGTTTCATTCTCTTTATCAGGAACATCAACAGCCCTTAGGATGTCTTATCGTGGTTATGGTTATCCCTTGATGCTGTTCTTGGAAGAAGGAGGAGTCGTGACAGTGTGCAAAATTAACACTGAGGAACCTGAGGAGTTGTTAGACTTCGATTTCTGTAGTACAAAGGTTGTTAATAAAATTATCCTGCAGTCAGAGGGTCTACGAGAAGCATTTGCTGAATTGGATATGACCAGTGAAGTTCTGCAGATTACCATGTCTCCAGATAAACCCTACTTCAGGTAATGAAAACAATGCTTTCAGCTCAGATGTTCATGCTTGGCCTCTGTTGGTAAGAACTGGAAGTTTTCAGAGTGAAGAGAGGCGAGCTATTTTAGAATATTGCTTTAGTTCAAGAAGAATTGTAAAGAGTATAGTAAATCACAACATGTAATCCAGTTAGCATAGTAATGATTATATCAACAGACTGGGAAATGTGGCACTGGCATGGACAGTGTAGTGTATTTAATTAAATAAAACAGCCATTGAGATATGCAAAATAACTGATCCTGATGAGGTTTAGAGAGCTGTGCTCAGGTATTCTGACTCAGTGCTTTTTGTCTGCCAGGTTATCCACTTTTGGAAATGCAGGGAGTGCACATCTGGACTACCCTAGAGGCTCAGATTTGATTGAAGCATTCCACTGTAACCAGACCCAGACGAACAGGTCAGTAATTCTGTGATCGGTGCCTTTTGTGGCAGATGATGTGTTCTTGGTGGAAAGTATTAAGAACCTGGTTTTGCATTACTGTAACTTTTATTTTGCAAGTCCATGGAAAAAATATTCCCCATTCGATAAAATTCTTATGTCTGTGATCAAAAGCTAAGTGATAACAGTGTCCATCTGATGTCACCAGGAAAAGATTAAATTAGCATGTTGATGGTTTTTAGTTATTCTGTCGTTTCTATTGGGGGTAATGTTTTGGCACCTCTCTTCACAATACATTTTTTTCAGATGACTTTTTTTTTTCTTCTTTTCCCTTGCCAGGTACAAGATTTCTTTGCTTAAGCCATCTACAAAGGCACTGGCTTTATCTTGTAAAGTCTCCATTCGAACAGATGCTCAAGGATTTCTCTCATTGCAGTATATGATTAGGAATGAAGATGGACAGGTGTGTTTTGTGGAATACTATTGTTGCCCTGATGAAGATGCTGCTGAAGCAGAACTGTAGATGTATGTTTGGGCATCTGTATTATATTTTTGGATGTATAAAATACTGTATTTTTTTATAAAACTGAGTGAAACCTGTAAATATTTTTAGGCTTGATGTTGTCCTTTTTTTTTTTTTTTAAAAACTCTGGAATTAGAAATACAAAGGCTTCCTTTTTATTTCCTTGCAAACATTCCTTAGCCTTGACTCAAAGAAATGAAGCTGAAACAGCGAAAAGGGGAGTTGATCTGCTCTAGCTGCTAATTCCAGCAGAGATGTTAAAGTGGTGTTCAGGTAATACGCTGCTGCCTTTTACAGTGTTCTCTAAGAAATTTTGTTTGCGGTTTTTTTTTTTCCTTTGGCTTGTTTTAAGCAGTTACGCAAAGGAAAATATAAGTAGTAGCATTATGTTAGCCAGTTAACTTTCAGTGACTTAAAAATAAAAATAAATTTGTCTTGAAAGAGGATGACATTTTCAAACTGAATTCTTAACAGCAGCAGGTGGTTTCTTTCTGGCAAATGCTGATGTGTTTTGCTAATAAAGCTGCTAGGCTTCCCCTCATGTTGATTAATACTTAATATAACTCAATTCCTTTGAATTTCATCTGATACCAGTTTACCCATTTGTCTGTAGTACTGGTGTTGAATTGGTGAATTAAGACAGAAGCCAGGATTTTCTTACTCATTACTCATAGATCTTCTGGCAGAATTATTGTTTTGTATCTCTTAATTTATTACACATCCACAAGAATGCTGCTGCTGAAGTATTTCTGTACATGTCCCCATTCTTACCGTGCTAGAGAGAAACGTTTCATATTTGAAACCATTTGTGATATTTGCTTACTTTTTCAGTAGCCTTTTTCAGCAACAGGGAGAACTCTTAACTTGAAGTACAGGGCTGTGTGCCAATGTGCCATGGAGTGGTGTATTCGCATCACTGCTGAAAATGGGCCTAACCTCTTACTCACTGAAAAGGGAGCGCAGTTTCTGGATAGTTTTCCACAGTGACCAGCTTTGCAGAGCAGTGAGGCAGGCTGTAGTTAGGCCAAAAGTTGCCCTTCTCCTTTCACGCCTCTGTTGCAAACAGCCTGCTCGGAACAGGTCAGCTGACACTGGGTGTTGAACCAGGGGCAAATATTGCATATTGTGCTGCACGAGACTGAAGTCTCCCTGCCCTGCTGCCACGGGGTGTGATCTGGGAGTCAGCTGTGAGTGGCTTCTACAGCTTTAGGCTGTAATTGAGTTTTTCTGTTTGTCAGATGATGAGGTCTTTGCTTTGCACATGTGGAAACCAGTGAGTTCGTGTGTTCCCAAGTTGATTCTTCCACAGTTTCATCAGAACCCAAGTCCTTCAGGTTTATTTTAAGATTAAAATGCTTTTGTTGGCCATTTCTCATTTCTTGCTTATGTCAGCAAGTGTACACTGATTTCAGAGTGCACAGTGTCAACAGTTCACTTTTGTCTTCTGTGCAGATCATCCCTGTATTGCAATAAATTTTACATTTGAAAAACAACTACAAATCTTTGAACTACAGAACTGATAAAGATACTTAAGAATAATTTAGAATGTTATTGTTTACTGCCTTCTTTTTTTGGTGAGGCTTAAGTATTCAGTACAGATTAATTTCCTTTTGGCTTACTGTCTCAGTTACTTTATTGAAAAAAAATTTATGGTCTCATTGGGAATTATTAATACTGTTCCTGACTACTGAATGTTAAGAATGATTTACATACATAATCTTTGGGTGACAGGATAAAAATGAAAAAGAACACAGCTCTTTCTTAACATGATTTATTTTAGAGTTCCTTGTATTGTGTTCAAGGATGTTATTGTGGCTTAATGTTTGTACTTTTATATAACTGCCTACAGATGTACTATATTACTTCTTAAAATAGTACTTTTAACAATTTCTTCTATAATCTACCAACAATGATCATGGAAATAATATCCTAAGAAGGCAGAACACCACAGAATACCAGAAAGTTACTGTTGCATTTCATAAGTAATAGCTGTTACAGACACGCATGATTTGAGCAAGACTTAATGTCTGTACCCCAGCTGGATCAAGTCAGGACTGAGACTCACAGAGGTGGAGAGGCGGACAAAAACATGGGAAGTCTGGGCTACAGGCTCCTCGCAGTAAGGCGAGGAGCGGATTTAGGATCTGCATGTGGTGGACTCTAGGATTGCTGCCTTCAGGCACAGTAAAATAAAAAGTGCGAAGAGGAAAATGACATGAAGGCAACTGTGTGCCTTTTTGACCTGGTAAATTGCTAAAATCCTGCAGACCTCTATTGATGGAGAAGTTTTAATTTCCTGTCATACCGCATGAGATCCACAACTCAGGTGACAGTACCTTTAGAACACTTTTATCTCTTCTACTTGGCAAGTCTTTGCCCCTTGCAGACGAGGGGAAGCCTGCGGTGGAAAACACATTTAATTTTTTTTTTTTCCATCAGTAATATTAGAGAACAGACTTATCATGACTCAGATTTTGCCTACCTGCTTTCTTATAAAACGGTACAAGTAAGTATTCAGAGTTACTGGTGGTGGTAACTAAAAACAATTCTGGTAGGTGGGAACTAGAGCCGGTGTTTTCCACCTGGCTTCAATATAGCTGTAGTTGGTGCTCCCTAGCTGCTCTGATTTACTGTATTTGGGGCTCTAGGCAACCTAGAGCCAGAGGCCACAAACCAAACTGGTTTCTTTTCCTCCTGTTATTTTGATTTATGCTCTTCAGATTAAAACTAGATGCCAAGTCCTCAAGAAGGCACCTCTTGTATTCTACTTGAAGACCACTACCACTAAGATTTGGGTCCTGTCAGTCTGCTAAGATGCTGGAAGCCAAAATAATGACTTTGGTTCCAGGTCCTGGTAATCTTTATGCAACAAAACGCCAACAATGCTGGTGCTAATGTTATCTCCTACCATGCTGAGAAGTTCTTCTGTCTAACTTTCACATGTTGAGGCCAATCCACAACCATTTGGATCTGTAAGACTAGTGAGCACAAAATTCCCCCAAAGGAATTGAGTTCTATATCTGTGTTCCAACGTTAGTCATGGGGAAGAATCACTTGTTTAATTACATGTGGCTATATTCTCAGTCAGTGGGGTCTTTAGTGAGGTTAGCAGAGCAGTTGGAAAAGCAGAGATAAGCCATATGCTGTTCCGTGCAGGTGTGTCTCTTGACTTCATTTTGTAGCAGCTTGTAAACCTCACAGAATCCAGCAGGTGGGTCTTACCAAAATAAATATGTAGGAATGGTATAAATAATTGTACTAACAGTAAACAATGCTTTTGTTGATAGAGCACTAATGCTAAACTGAATGAATGGAGTTGTTTTTTTAAACAGAGCTATTACCGTATAGAGGCCTGGTGGTTTCCTGTTGAGGCAGAAACTGATTTTTATATATATCAGTCTGAGAAGTAGAAAGGGCAGGACTGCATAGGTAGAAATGGAAGCTAAGAGCCACAACAGGCTCTTCCTAGGCTGCTGCTTTTCTTAGCTGGGCTCTTAACAATGAACAGTGGTGCGTTTGCATCACTAAGTCTAACCAGGGGGGGCTCTGCAAGGGAGCCAGTATTGTGGGGAAATTTAATCAGGTGCCCGCGCAGCTCTCGTCTCTGTGGAGTTCATAGGCAGTGAGGAGTGGGCTCGAATACCCACCGTGACTATTCGTGCAAGTATCCCCTCTGTGGAGAAATACACCCGAAGGAAGTCTAGAAGGATCTGAGCTGCACAACAAAGAAACCCAGAAAAAGCTCCTTTTTTTTCCTTTCTTTTTATGCTGTTGAAAAATCTGTCCTCCATGGAGGGCAAAGAAATGGTGGGAATTTCAGTCCCTTCAGAGTGAGCAGCATGTGGTGAGTTCGGGTCACCTGTTTGTTGATGGCCGTCTCTTTTGCAGATGTGTGGAGAACACAGTGGGTTTTCTGGTGTCTTGGTGTGAGGCTGAGGGAAGGGACTCCATGGAGAATTTATCAGCTTCCTACTCTCCCAGAGCAGATGGGACTCCATGGTTGACGGAAAATGAGCCAACCAGCAGAATGCTGGAGGCCTCAATGCATTTCCTATATTTATCTAGTTAAATAGGTTTGTTAGCTATACAAACATGTGGCTTTTACTCCATAAATGCCAATGGAACGCAGCAATGGATTTGCCGCACTGAGGAAGGTGTGAAGCCATCCACCACGTCAGACAGTGACTGTGGGGGGTTTGCAGGAACACTGTCCAAGGAGACACATGTCTGGACATGGGTATATATGCCAGTGCAGTCCAGGAATCAGAGGAGTAAGTGTTTAGGTGAAAAGGTGCTCCTGGGAAACCCAGCAATGCAGGATGCAAGCCCTGGTACTGGCTCTCAGGAATCACCTGCCAGTGCGGACAATGCCTGAGATACTCCTGAGGATGAAGTGGGTGGGATGCTGTGCAGCTGGGGTTGGCACAGCAGTAACCTTGCCTTGCACTGTGCAGGGCCACCTGCAAAGAGGAATGTGCTGATCCAAAGCCATGCTGGGCAGTTTTTTCCAAAAACTGCTGTCTGGCTTGGGCTAACACCGTGGGAGGGCCCCTCCCAGGCAAACTAATGATAGGGGTAGGTTTCATTCCAGCATTTGGGAATATTCCTGGCAGCTTCTATAGATGTAACCTGATGAGTCACCAAGAACATGTTTCGTCTCCCCATTATGTTACAGTAAACTGTTGGCCTCAACAGAGAGAGCTCCGTCTCTCCCGAATGCTGCCATCAGGTGGTTGGAGACATTCACTCTCCTAATAAAACCTACATAGAGGCATAAAACAGGTCCCAGAGGAGCTGGAGTAAACCCAGGCTGTTATCGCTTGCAGCACAGGGGAGGTTGTCCCCTGCAAGCGTTTGCTCTGTGGAGGGGAGCAAGGGTCCCTGGATGCTCCTAGAGAGGTGTGGGCTGCGCAGAGCTGCTCAAGGGCAGCTGGTGTAGCTGCACACCCTCTGCCTTGCTGAAGCCCGGATGGGGCAATCATGCATGTCTTTAATTATGCAGATATTTGCAAAAGAACATACATCTGGAGACTCATCAGCCAAAGCATCTGCGGTCAAACTCTGCCAGCCTGCCCCTTGCCAGTCATTGGATGGTGACGCGATTTCTTTATGTGGCAGCGCAGACAAGAATTTTAGAACTATTGTGGATACCATGGAGCTACCCTCAGGCCATACCGGGCTTTGGGGCAGTACCGCTCCCACCACCCACTTGCAAATCCTCTGCACGTGGACCATGGGGGATGAGGCCAGAGAGGCACTATGGAGGAGATGCTGCCCTCCTCATGGGCACTGGGATCCTGTCACCCTCCACTGCCACCTGCCAGCTGTGCAACACCTGCACAGGCAGGCATGCACCTGGCTCTGCAACATCTATCCAGCTGTGCTCACACCCAGATGTGGCCCCACCCACTCTTGAACGCAGCACTGCTCTTCGGGGGAGCATAGACTTTGAAAAGCAAGAGTCCAGAGTAGCTATTTCTAGGAATGGAGCAGTGCAGAACCTCTGTGCTTTGTGTCTTCACTCTCCACACTCTTTTCCAGCTGCAAGGGAGACTAAGGGGGGGAAGGAACACCAGCTTTAGCTCTCTGTCCGTCCTCTGCATTTTATTTTTTGTCTTGAAAAATGCAGCTTAATACAGGCCCCTCCTTGCTTCCCAGTCTCCTCTCTGGGGGATGCCTCCTGCTGGGCACAAAGTGCTTACAGAGAAGCAAGTACATCCAAACATTTTTGGATAGGTCTTCCAAACATGCAGCATGGTGCAGGACTGTCGTTTCTTGAGGACAGGGGATGCAGGAAGAATGCTGTGGGTCCAGGCCCAGCCACAATTGCGCAGTGTTTTGGTTAATTGGAAAGGGAAGAGGGACTACACCAGAGTGACAACTTTTCCATACAGCACGTGTGTTTTTGATTCAAGTGATGCTTGCCTACTAAGAGCCGCTGAGGAGACAGGCTCCAGTCTCAATCTCCTTGCAGGGAATGATGTCACTGAGATGTGCCTGTTTCCAATCTCCAGCTGCTGGTAGGAGGCCCCATTACCAACTGTCTGAGCATGTCAGGCTGCTGGAAAATGTACAAGGAGGGCCAGCATTGTGAATCTGGACAGATCAGCATGCAAGCAGGCTTCTAATAGACTGAAAAACTGACGATTGTGTAAATACCTGCATTAAACTCATCAAAGACGTGTCTGTAAACAAACACTTTGTAAACAGCAACAGATGCATTGCCATAAAATGCCTCAGAACTACAAGCTGTACAAGAAACATGACCCTCCTGAAGCCACTGCTGGGGTAGGGGACTAAAAGCACAAACCTCTACTGCTTGCGCAAAGGGGCAAAACTGACCACGAGAGGAGCTTTATGGTGGTGACACAACACCCCAAGTCCAACCAGACAAAGCCTGTTGTTTCTCCTGAAGACATTTTGTCACACACATCGTAACCTGGGGAAGCCAAAACTTGTAGGTGTTGAGCAAGACACGCAGCTTTCCCACCAGCAGCACTATGCTAGTAGGACTATTCTGTAGGTACAAAAAACTATATTTCAGGCTCCTTCAAATAAGTAGAAATTTATTAAATCACAGATTTTAATGCACATCAGCTCTTCTCACCACCATCTATAACTAAGACAGAGGGATTATGGAAACGACTGTTGACGTGAGAATTAATTTGTTACTGCCCTGAGAAGAACATGGACATAAACCCAAAATAAAGTATGGTTCTAGACTGTATTTAATGCTTCTGTTGCTTATTTTCAAAAGGATCAGTGAAGGATCCAAACAGAGAAGAGGAGGAGGCAGAGATGAAGAAAAGCATTTGGAAACTTCACTTTCATGAAATGTTTTGAGTGTTGGCTTGTACACACAAGCACCCCTGTGTTTGCAGAACGCACTGTCTGTAGCAGTGTTGCTATAGAAATTTTGAAGGTATTCAGACAAACTCTTGAACTGTGGCTTGACGTTATATTCAGAACACTTCTAGTGCTCCTGCGGCAGAGCAAAATCATAGTGAACAGAGGATTTAAGCCACTCACCTGTCCTAAAAGCCTTGCATTCATTCCTCTTTGTCTGAAAAAAAAAACTTGCTGGACTATGCTTGTGCCTGCAGAATACGTGCGGTGTTACATCACATCTGACTGTGCTGCTGCTCTGAAACCTTAACACCTAACTCCTCCAGGAGCTTTTCCATGAGTTTTTTCAACTTGCAGCACCATGACCCACCGTGTAGCTGCTCTGCAGCCTGGGTCTCAAGGCAGCCTGCAGCAGGAGGCCGGGGCCACAGCCCCCCACACAAGCAAAGCTGCAAGAGGCTGCCTGTTCTCCAGGATCTGCCCTGAGCTGGGAGGCCTGACCGCACTGCTCAAATCCAGCCACTTTTGTTCGCAGCACGTGGGTCTCTGCCATGTATGACAACATATTGCATCAGCCTTTCACAGCTGCCTTTCTCTCAGACGAAGGCTGGTGTCAAGGGCAGAGAAAGCCACAGGACTCTCTGGGTAGCCCCAGCCAAGCCAGAGCCTCCTGGGTCAGATGGGCCAAGGCTCATGTGGACATCCCTGCTCCACAGCTCTCCTGTCCCCACGTGGACTTCCAGCCTCTTTGCTCATCCTCCTACATCCTGCACCCCCTAGGCTGGTACCCCACACTGCCAAAGCCCGCGAGGGAGCACCTTTTATGGTCTAAACACATCATGTGTATTGCAGCAGTAATTGATGTAGCACTGAAACACTCACAGCAGTGAAATCGCACACCACCTACCTCCTTCCCACAGCCAGCCAACCAACCATTGCATTTTGTGACTTTCTTGAGCAAAGTGGGCTTTAAATCACAGCTCCACATAGCAAAGTAGCATCTGCTAAGTGATTTCCATCCAGCTTTTCCCCTGCTCCTCTCTTGATTGCTTCTACGGAGGCAGTGCATAGTCATCTACCACAGTACACAGCAGCGTGACCTTCCCTTGGCTTTTGATGTCTTGTGCTGACATGTAAGAACATTGTCACTTAGTTGACCTGAGCAGTGCCAAGACAGAAAACAGCAGGTCCTTCTGCCACAACCTACCCCTGCTCAGCCAGCATGGGGAAATACCAGCTTCTTACCTCATGCCGCTGTCCATGAAGTACCTGAATAAACCATCTGGCAACTGTCACTTTTATTCCTGATCTCAGTTCCTCCAAAAAAAAAACAGCCTCAGGGAAATCACACTGATGCTCTCACCTCTCCAGAAGCAAGATTGTGCAGAAAAAAATGCAAATGTACTAAACTAGGTACAGGGGGACCAGTCATAGAATCACCAGGTTGGAAAAGACGCACCGGATTATCGAGTCCAACCATTCCTATCGAACACTCAACCCTGCCCCTCAGCACCTCATCCACCCATCCCTTAAGCACCTCCAGGGAAGGTGACTCAACCACCTCCCTGGGCAGTCTATTCCAGTGCCCAAGGACCCTTTCTGTGAAAATTTTTTTCCTAATATTCAGCCTGAGCCTCCCCTGGCAGAGCTTGAGGCCATTCCCCCTTGTCCTGTCCCCTGTCACTTGGGAGAAGCACTCCTCTCAGGTAGTTGTAGAGAGCAATGAGGTCTCCCCTCAGCCTCCTCTTCTCCAGGCTAAACACCCCCAGCTCTCTCAGCCGCTCCTCATGAGGCCTGTTCTCCAGCCCCTTCACCAGCTTTGTTGCTCTTCTCTGGACTCGCTCCAGAGCCTCAACATCCTTCTTGTGGTGAGGGGCACAGAACTGAACACAGGATTCGAGGTGCGGTCTCACCAGTGCCGAGTACAGAGGGAGAATAACCTCCCTGGACCTGCTGGTCACGCCGTTTCTGGTCCAAGCCAAGATGCCATTGCCCTTGTTGGCCACCTGGGCCACTGCTGGCTCATGTTCAGTTCCTGTCAACCAGCACCCCCAGGTCCTTCTCCTCCAGGCAGCTTTCCAGCCAGGCTTCTCCTAGTCTGTAGCTGCACAGGGTTGTTGTGCCCCAAGTGCAGGACCCGGCATTTGGCCTTGTTAAACCTCATCTCGTTGGTCTCAGCCCAGCAGTCCAGCCTGTTCAGATCCCCGCATTAGGGACCTATGAGCAGGGAACAGCCACAAGCCGCAGTGGGGGCATGCACACACTTTGGTATAGAAAGCTGTCCTGGAACATGCCAGGTAGCCAGACTCATCTCAGAGGGTCAACCACCCTTGAGCTCAAGTATTGGCTACATGACACTATGTGCTGCAGAGACAAAAGACTGCCCATAAAGGAGACATGGCACACTCCAAGAAGTTCTTGCCCGATTGCTGCTGAAATCTCCCGAATCACTTCACTCTCCATCATCTTCTCTGTTTTGTAACAGAGCTGGCATCCTGTCATCCACAAGGAAAACAAAAAGATAATTCAGACGTGAGATAGTAGGCAGCAGGCCCATTGGGATGGCACAAACACCATCAAAGCTGGCGTGATCTCTCCTGACAGATGGTCTCACCATGAACAGTCTGAGTACCAGCTTGTCAGAGGTGGTCAGAGGAAACCCAGTACTGAGTTGCTTCTTCCCAAGTGACAGGGGACAGAACAAGAGGGAATGGCCTCAGGCTCTGCTAGCGGGAGGTTCAGACTGGACATCAGAAAAAAAAAACTTCAGAAAGGGTCATTGGGCACTGGAACAGGCTGCCTAGGCAGGTGGTTGATTCACCATCCCTGGAGGTGTTTAAAAGACGGGTAGATGAAGTGCTCAGGGACATGGTTCAGTGGCAGATGGGAATGGTTGGACCTGATGATCCAAGAGTTCTTTTCCAACTTGGTGATTCTATATACACATACATATAGTTTTACTATAGTTCCATGCATGAAGTGCTAAGTCATAGAGAATGACAGTTTTGAAAAATGTGGGACCTCAGCTGTCTGTGCTACTGCTGTAAGGTAGTTTACAAACTTTGTTGGAATGCATCCTGCAAATGAGGAAACTGAATTACCTTTAGCAGGCTGACCATGAGAGAAATGGTTTTGGAGTGGATTCTATTCTACCTGACAGATCAAGAAAATCAAATTGGAGTTTCAGGGAGGAAAATCTGGTACATCTAACAGCTATCAAAATATGAGATACAGAACATTTGCATTACATTTAAAATGGCATAGTGAGATTTCCCACAATACCAAAACTAAATAAAGGCACAAAACGAATAAAGATGCAAAACCTGGAAACAGTTTATTTGCTGCATAAGGAAATTTCTTGTAAATTACATATAAAGAAACTTGCTATGCCATAGTATATAATTTTCAATATTCCACAAAGATAATAGTAATAAATATACAAATCAAAATAAAGTAGGAAACTAAATCTACCAGGCAACCTACAAAATGGTTCATCAAGTTTTACACTTTGCAGCATTAGCATGCTTAAAATCTTGTTGTTCATTCTGAAGTGCTGCAGCAAAATTCTTTTCACATTTCTTTGGAGCATTTTCAAAACCATCTAACTACAAAATACTGTTCAAAATTAGCAGGCATTAGTTAAACCGCCAAGGAAAAGTAACACCAAGGTCTAACTGATGCAAAGGTGTGATTTTTTTTCTTTTTGCTTTTAAATTCCATTTTAGTTTCACCAGGGCTAGGAATTATCTGATGTAAGTGCACAATGAGTCCAGTCAGCCTGAGGCACTGCTGACTCTTGTCATATTACGACTGACTCTATATAAACTTCATAGATTACATAGCTCTGGAAGATTTCCCTGTTAGAGACATATCCACTAATGGGAGTAAAACAAATACCATAGTGAAGCTGCAAGATAGTTAGAATGGTTGTAGCCTCAAGTGCAGTGTGTGCTTAGAAATATTTTTCCATTGTTTCATATTATACCACAATAGACATTTTTATTTGACTTCTAAATTTAAAAGTGCTGACAAAGGCTTTACTGATCCCCCTGGCCTGTAGAAAAGACAGTACAAATTCTGACACCTTTTGCTGTTCTCTACCTATCATTTCTACATATTTTGAAACAGCAGGCTGAGTTGCATTTTGCACTTCACTGCTCCAGAACACACTGACAATACAGGACTACTATTCTGTACAGATCTTTTACTAATTAAAAACACTTCACTATGCTTTGCGATTACTGAATACTTGGGGGTATAAAAAGAACCTCTCTAAAACATGATTACCTAAAAATATTTGTTAATAAGTTTAATGCAAACATTACGTAGAAAAAATTGTTTAGTTACAAAAGAATTCATTAGAGGGCCAATAAAAATATACTGAAGAGAAGATCTTTACAAAAGTGAGGTTAGAGGTATGAGGCATTGTCATTCACTGTAAACATCCTGTGTTCACTAGAATCCCTTGTCTAAAGTATATGTTCTGGTTTTGTTCCTGAGCTTCATGGCCAACGCTTGCATAGATAGCTAAACCTATAATAAAGGGTTGTTTATACAAATATTTCTGTACTGCTTTGTACAGAACTTGGATAAACTAATTATTTTACCTTTTGAAATGGTGTCATTCCAGGCAGTTTAAGGAAACTATGAAGCATGGTGTGATTTTTGTGTACTCAGTGCATTGGATGGGTTGGGACAGCTATCGTATAGTGTGTTAATCTTAAGTAATATTACACTAAGAATTGTAGTTGTTTGATGTTCTGGCTTTGCATAAATATCGACTTCTGCTCACTGCTGCAAGGCTCACTTCTGCTCTGTCAAAGACTGCAGATGGCAAAGTGTCAGGAATCTGAGTGTACTACATCAAGCAACTAAGTTTATCCCCAATAATAAGATGCAGCTTATAAACAGTAGAGAAGACCTCATGGAGAATTTCACCTTTACTCAAGTAAAAGTGAGTGCTTTCCTCTAGATTAACCTCCCTCTGTTGGAGAAAGGTAGAAAGTACTGTCAGGGTAAACATAACATGGGAGTAGTGGAAGTAAAAAGTCTGAAGAACATGCCTGCATTTTGAATATGAAAAGCAGGCATGTGCTTAGTTACTGCACATACAAATGCACATGGGAAGTGGTAGAAAAACAAACAAATCCACCTCACAAACAACACAATAACATAAAAGCAGCAAATTGCCAATTTTAAATCTTGTGTTAAGGCAAATCTAGATAAACACCCGTAAAGGGATTAATAAAAATGTGGAGTTTTCCTTGGCTTTTTTGTTTACTTTTTCTGTGATTGGCTTTTGCACATCAATAAAATTTGTTTAAGAACTTTCTGGACATCTTCATCCATTTGTCCCTAGACAAGGGGAGAAAGAAGAAAAGATGAATGACTGCAAACATCTCTCTACTCGTTAAGATCTACAAACTATTTTTGACGCATAGTAATTACATCAGTTTCCCAAAAGGAAGCAGTATTGTATTTGTGCTTACATAATCATATCTTTTGGGTAGGATGCCTTGGATTAAACAAAGTTCTTATTAAAACCGCAGAAGAAATATCCTTCATTAAAATACCAACACTGTGTAACTGACAGTATACAACCATACCTGCACGGCATAGAGAAGATGCATCCTGTAAACCGAGACAACTTCCTGATGTTGTTTCTTTGTTTCCTAGAAAACAGTTAAGCAGAAAGTCACAGAGCATTCAGAACTGCTGAATTCAGAACTCTCCAACTAGATTTAGAGTGCTCTGGGGAATTACAAAACATAGTCTTATGTATGCACAGAAAACCAGCTCAGACAGTGTCATGCCACAAGGCACCCAAAACAATTTGTTTGGAAGCATGGTCCACAGAAACACTGTAATTCTACCCATCCCAGTAAAAGAGTTGGTGAGATGACATTAGCTATAAAAAGCAATGAACTGCAAAGATGTGGGATGAGTACATACTCCTGAGCTTATCAGCAACCAGAATCGAGAAAAGCCAACAATAGTCTGACAAATCAGACCTAACTAAGCTCTTCCCTGAACTCAGTGACCCATCTGTCAATTAATACCTTCTCAGGGAAGAGGAGGTGCTTACAAAGGTCTTAAGCCATGAATTCCTCAGTTAATCATTACACATTCAAACAAGAAAAGCTAACGTCCTCTTTTACAATCACACACTCCCACAGCCCAGAAGCCATATTTCCAAATAAACGTGAAACTGTTAGTAAAGTTAGCCAACAGGGAGGAAAGAATTCTTCAGATCAGTTTTAAATCATACCCACCACCCTAACATGGTGCATATCTTTGTACCTTACACTACTCAGGTAGTGGAAAATGAAAGGTCCTTTCAAACTTGGACTGTGATAAGTAGTCTGGGCATTGACACAGACAAGATCGAGTCTGTCTACTTATTCCTTCCCACTTATGGGAATTCTTCTGGTCTATATGTATATTGACTCTTCTTTCCGCCTTCTAGGGAAGGCAGGGAAGCAAATACCAGACAATTCTACCAGAATTACTCTAGAGCTCTCAACAAAGGCCTCTGGTGGGCAGTACCTTCTTTTCACACTCAGCAGAGAATTAAAGTGCTCCTCTGGACAGGCAAGCTCTTTGAAATAGCAACTGTGACTCAACCAAGCTTAGAGAATTCCACCTTTCATACACAAACTCCATTAAAAAATATTTTCAAGCTGTTCAGAATTTCAGAGAACAACCTGTTTCCTATAAACAGATGGATTTGTTTGGTTTGAAATTTTATGGCTTCAGTGACTACTTTCTTCCAGAAAGTCAAACTTATTTTAGCTTAAAAACCCAAATACACTTCAACTGATGAATGTTCTTGAGATGACATAAAAATCCACTGCACACCAGCCATATTTTTCTCAAATTAGGGTCTCAGCAGTAGTTCTGATCACTACATTCCAATACAAGTACAGCAAACTTTGTTCCACTATTGTTCTGAGGAAATGTATTGGGGAAAACAGCTTCCTTTAGTTAGGCTACATCTAAAAGAACAATTTGTGACTTGCAGATTGCTAAATGTTTCAGGGAAATTAGAGGATTTCCCTGATGAAAGTTCCTTTCATTGTACTCATCTGACTGTGCTCCATTTTCAACAGGGCATGCTGAAGAATGGGAATAATGGTGGGTTTACAAATTACCACACTTACAGTCAGTTGGTTCTGCAACTGCTTCACTTGTTGTTGTAATGACTCCAGCTGCTGACTTTGTCTTTTGGGGGGACTGGTTGAGTAGGAAAGCTGAGAAAGGCTGTTCAATGCTTCTTTTAATTTGCAAACTTCCTTGGACATTTCATTGATCTAGGGAGGCAAAAAATAGGCTTACATGAAAAGCTGCAAAGCATATAGTGTTCTTGTAGGTTTCCTCTTGGGGTAATTTTTTACTTAAATTTAGAGAAATGGAGAAAACCAAGATGTAAATTAACTCAATGAACACAGACATGCCAGTAAAGGACTACAATGCTTCTCTGTCCTCCCTCCTAGTCCAGTCCCTTCAATCACATCCCTTGTTCTGAAAGCCAGCAATATTTATGAACAAGAACTGCAGTTGCTACCTTTACAAATACTGCTGCTGAACACAAGACAAACATACCAAACATAGGCCAGCTATTCACAGCTAGCAAAATACACAGCTTTTTATAAAGAAATTTGTAGCGACAGCTACAGTAGCTACATAGGAAAAATAATCAAGTCATGCCAGGGCTGAGATTATATAGTAATATCAGAAGAGTGAATTTTTGCTCCTTGCTGGTCTTTTATTTTCTTGTTTCCTCTAGGATCTTTTCCTGATGTAAACCTCACTTCTTTAACTTCAGTTGCCTGAATAGTGCAAACCCAATCTAAGCAGAAGTTAAAGAGGAAAACTGAAAGATCTCCAGGAGGGGCAGAAACCAATTGTGAAGATAAAGATACTGAAAACTACTTCAACTTTGATATTTGAATGGATGGTCAAATGCACTCAGAAGTTACTCCACTCTGTGCCACTTGACATATCATCTATTTGGTCACCCATGCACCATCCAACATGTTTTGCAGTCTGAACTCATGAAATGCCTCTCCATTCTTGTGAATCACTAACCTTTTTATCTTTATCTTCTTCTAGTTTTGATGAGCTTTCAGAATACCTTTTCATTTCAAGAAGATCTTCCTGAGCTTGCTGGTACTTTTGGTGAAGACCAGTCACCTCCCGTTCCTTTGCTTCAAGCAAACTATGCATACCTTCTTTCTCTTCTTTCAAGTGCAAAACTTCGTTTCTCAGTTGCATAACATCAAAGGACACATTGTCCTTCTCTTGAATTGCATCCTTCAGTTTGGATGACAAAATACTAACTTCACCCTCTAAAGATGACTGCAGCTTTTCATACGTAACCTTGGGTACCATTGCCTCATTGATTGCAGCTTTTTCTTCCAGTAGTTCCTTCTGTAAGTTTCTTACTTCACTTTCCTTGTTGTCCAGCAGAGCTTTGAGCTCATTTATTTCTTTTTCCATTTCCTTTACAGTATTTCTGAGGGCATTCATCACCTGATGGTGTTCAGAAATTGGCAAAGAGTTTTGTTTCTGAGCATCTAGCAGCTGCTTTAGTTCTTCTGTTTCATCTAGTACTTTTGTGTATTGGGATTTAATTTCTGATAACTCATTCTCTGCTTTGTATTTCAAAGAATTTGTTAACTGCATCAGTTTCTCATGTTCATCTCTAGGAATGTAGTCCAAAGCTATATCATCTGGAGTTTTTCTCTTCTTATAGTCTTCAAGCTCCATTTGTGCTTCTTTGTACAAATAAGACAATTCATTAAGTTGTCTGTTGAGCTCATCTACCATTCTGTGCATTGCATCTTTCATTTCTCCAGCTCCAGCACTGGATTCCAACTGCGTCTGATTTGCCAGCTTGTCCTGTAGCCTTTTAATTTCCTCTTGTCCTTCTTTGTATCTCTCAATCAACAATGCTTTTTCTTGATTAATGTTATCAATAACTGAACAATATGAATTCTTCATTTCCTCACATTCTTCCATAGACAATTTGTTTGCCCCATTCTGCTCTCTTTCTTCAAACTTGTTCTGTAGCTCTCTCACTTTCTCTTTTTGCCTTTCACTTTCCTCTAATGCTCTCTTCAATTCTTGCTTAAGCATTTCAACTTCTCCACATGTAACTTTCAGCCTACTCAGATCAGAACCGTTTTCTTCACTTTCAGAGGAAACAAGACTCAGTTTCCCCTGCCTCTGTATATTTAATACCTCTTTCACAGCTTCCTCATACTTGGTTTGAGTTTCTTGGAACTTCGTGTTAAGATCAGATCCATTTTCTGAAATGCCTGTGCTATTTAAATGATCTGTTTCTGGAACTCTAGACTGGTCCTGAGCTTCTGTGTGCTTTCTTTTGGCTTCAGAATTCTCTAACTTCCTCTGCACACCCTTTAAGTCTTCCTGAAGGTACTTCGCTTTTACTTCACTGAGACTTGTCAACTTTTCTTGAACTTGGGCGGTGTTTAATGAAGACTTCAGCTCCTGAGCTGAGAACTCATTTGGCTGATCCACTGTTTGCTCCAACTCTGTTTGGGTTGAATGATAAGATTCTGTGGCTGAATCCACTTCTTTGGGTGTTCTTTCCTGTGCAAAAAGAAACCCAAACAATTGCACAGTAAAAAAAAGTACATGATTATATTTTTTAGAATAGAGTAAGCAGGGAAATCTTGCCACATCCTACAGAGACAGAAAATTAAAGCACGATGGAAAAAAGTTTTAGAAAAATTCAAAACCCAGCTGCTCCTATTTAGTCATCTACAGTGAAAGAAGGCAGTTAGGTGCCAAGCTCCTCTGAAAGTCTGGGCTGATCTCCCTACGCTAATACCCAAAGCTATGCAAATTGAAATTCTGCTAACATAACTGTTAACAATATCTTCTAGAATGTGGTTATAATAATAAACAAAGTTATTCAGTAATTTATGGGAAAAGTGAGAAGATCAGAACACTGATTTAATCCTTTGGGGCTGAGTGTTTCCATGATCTTACCACCAACAAGCTCATTAAATTATCTTCACAATACATCTCTTTAAAACAGTAAGCAGCTCTTTATTCTGCTAGCAGATTAAAAGAGTGCTGGGAAAGCACAAAAATATGCCACCTGTAACTTGTCCTGCAGCTCCTTATTGTGCAATGTCAAAGAAGCAATTTTTGCTTGCATCAACAGAAGTAGATCTTGCTGGTCAGCTTCAGAACTCACACCCAATAAACTATCAGCACCTTGGGAGAAAAAAAAAGGTTTAAAAAAGCTGAAGTGCTAGCAGGTTAGTTACTTGAATATTTAAAATTAAACAGTTTGTTCCCATAACCACTAAGTGTAGTGAGCATGGTAACTGTTTCTAGAAACTCTTTCTCAAAAAATGTGTTAGGTCATCCAACAGAAGCAGTAAGTTTTGACTTGCTAGCAAAATTACAAAGCATCACTCCCAATACTTAGTGTCTCACACTCTAAGTGGAAAGACACAGAGGATTTCTGACCAGATTTCAATATTTCACACCACCTGAACTATCTAGCCAAATAAGAAAATAAGGACTAAGTGTTACTGTATACCTGTCATGCTGTCACTCATTCTGTCTTTATTATCTTGATGCAAGGAGCTGATTTCTTCCTGTTGAAACATCAGAAGAAAATAGTTTCACAGAAAGCTGATGTAAATGTGGACAGTTCACCAAAGAGTAGTACATACAGTGTAGATCTTGCTGGACAAAGCCTGACAAAGTGTATTTATTTTATTTCTAGGGTCTTGTTTAATTGTAGCATGCAGACAGTAATTTAAAATCTGCCATAGTCATTCAAGTTCCATTGCCCAATTCTCATTAAATATTAATGAAACATGGGCAACTATCTCACCAATAGTTTGGAAGGCTGCAGCCCACATGATAAATAGCAGCAATACGTCAATACTATAACGAAAAGATCAGACAGAACACACTCAGCCATTTCCTTGATGTCTTCTGGTGGAAGGGTTTCTACTTTTAACACTGCAGAATGCCATGCACTTCACTGGTACTGGTTAATGAGCTCTCAAAGTGTCAGGAGTTACTTTCATAACCATATTCCTAAATATAGAACTACTTTATGACTAATTCTATTTACACATTCAGTAAACATTGAAGTAATCCACACTTGCTTTATAAATTACATTGAAATATATTTGGACTTCTTTTTGTCCCTAAAACTTAGCTTATTAATTAACAGAAGGCTCTGCAGTCAGCAAACGGATTAAGACACCATACTTCTTTTCTCTAATTCATAAGAACAGAAAATTGATCCTTTGCATGCTTGATCAGCAAAGAAAATCTGCCCTTTTCCAGTCATGGGAGTTGATGAGCATGGAGAAGACAAATCACTAAGCTGTGAAAGATTTTACATAAATAGGTATGTATGTGTACTTGTACATATAACCACCTCTCTAACATGTACCTATATATCCTATATATATATAAATATATATATATATATGCACACATTAAAGAGTACTTTTCCCTGCACTAACATAAGTTACAACTCTAGCTTACTTTCAAAGAAAAGATATAATTATTATGTGCTCTTCTGAGTCAGTAGTACATATTCACTGTAGCTGTTATACAGGTAACATTCCATTTTAACATTAAACTTATCTGTTAAACTGCATTTTGATACTATATACATCTATTTAAATATTTTACCGTCGTATGTATATTGTATATAACAATGCATACATTTTATATATGTGTGTGTGTGCATAAATATATACAATTAGAATACACATCATTATTTACTTATGGAAGTCATCAAAACTGAGAGACCTTCAACTTTAGATGGAAGCAGCAAATTGAACAGTTACATTTTTATGGTTTTATCTTAGACCACACCATATTTCAAGCAATTTTGCTTAGTTAACCTAACCAACACATGCTCTCACGGTATCACCCTAATGTTAGGAAAAGTACTCATAGTAAGACAGGCATATAAACTAACAGTGACAGAGCAAATCCAGCCCACATCATCCACAGTGTTCAAAATACTTTTCATCCCCTGAAAGCATCTCAAAATTGGTCTTTTCTTTACCTGAGTAGGACTGACAGGAGGAGGTGGGGCTTTGCGTTTTTTTGCAGTTCCACTTCTTTCTGAACTTAATTTAGAGGCTTGATCATGCTGAAAGTTTCACGAGCCAGAAAAGGTAGGTTTGTTAGTTTGGTTAGTAAAGTCTGAGCAAGTTTTTTTGTTTTTTTTTTTTTTTAAATTAAAAATAAATAAATAAATGAAACCCCACATTAATATTGATTTTAGCAGATCATGCAGTGCTTTATTCTTTTCTATGCAAAGACTACATCTCTACAAACACAAAGATACTAAATGTGCCTGGCAATAAGAATCTCCCCTCTTGTAATCCATGCTTCAGTGAAAACAAACAAGATGCAGTGAAAAAGCAGAAGCTGACAATAGGTTTTAGCTCTAGTGATATTAAATACTTCCATTCATATACAGTCCAGTCATGCTGTTCTTAGCAGCTACCACCTTTCCTCTCCACCAGCTTCTGCCTGACTTCCCTGAAAAACCCACTTATCCACTCAGAGAGGGAGTGAACCAGTGCGTTGCACCCTTGTCCAGTCACCTTTCCACCCACTCGCAGGTCTACAAGATCTATATGGACTCCAAGATACAACACTAAATAAATGTAAGAACCTAATTTAATTGCCCAAATCTGCTGGGATTCTCACAGCTGGGAGTCTCCAGTGAGACTTAATTAGTGATAACCTTCAATTATATGTTCTGGAAACAGGGGACTTTTCTAGATGAACTTTTCTACAGTTTAAAGTGATAGCGAGTCCAAAATCCAAGCAGTCTATCTTCCACATGTTCATACAGACACACATGCCCCCTCCTCCCTTTTCTTGCCAAGGGCATTGGCTGCTGTTACGGAAAGAAGGCAAGTCTAAAAGTGATGTTCTTGAAACACATTTCTTAAATAAGCAACAAAACCCTTTCACACTAGAGAAGTGCATCTCAGTGACATTTACTAGTACTCCTTGTCATGTCAGTTACTGTTTTTCCGTCAGTTACTGTTTTTCCGTCAGTTACTAGTCTATATAACCTGGGTATTTTTAAAACCAAAAGATTAAATACCTGCTTTGCTTTTGTCAGTGATTTTGCATCTGTGAAACAGAAAAGAAATGTAAATAAGAACAACTATCAAAGAAAAAGTTATTTGCTATTCCTAGTCTACCTCTCAGCTCTACTTCCCCCACCATCTTTGTCTGGTTTTTTAACTCCTGCCTGAAATCTGAGAAATACACTTCAATTTCCGAATTCCATTTAAACCATATCCTTCCTCTGCTGTTTTTTGGGTTTCATAATGAGATAAAATTTGAAGCATCATGACCCTACTATGGTCTTGCACATTAGCTTCCTGTTTTAGAAACCCATCTTAGTTTGACCATAAAGTTGCCTGCCTGCATTAGTTCCTTCTCCAACCCCTCTACTAAGGAGCTGTATGTTCCACTCTTTCACATAATAAAAAAGGGTCTGTTCCAAATTGTATGCAAGATGCTTCATGATGCTGCTACATCAGCTTATCTTTTCTTTCTCCAAAACACCTCTTTTTATATTACCATCTACGGCAAAGATCACATCATCACATTTTCTTGCTTTTGGGAAGCCTCAGCAAGACCATCTTGAAGATGGCTTTTGAAACTTTCAATGCTACCTTAAAAAGTAAATTTGTTCATTGCTAAACATGCATGTAGCCAGTTCAAGCAGTGACAAACTGCAGACTGGCATCTCTTACTTACCCACACCCTGAGATAACTTTGACGACAGGAGATTCTGGACCCCTATATTTTCAGAGAGCTTGGAGTAATGCATAGCATTCTGTCCAAAGGCATCCACCAAACTGACATCTGCACCTTTACTAAGAAAGGCTTCCACCATATTAAGGCTACCAGCCTCACAAGCCATCATCAGAGGAGTTCTGGACAAAACAAACACAAAGCACAGAGTAAGTTTCAAGAGTGTACTCCTTAAGCAGCAGCTCATTTTATTCAGGAAAAAAAGTATGACAGTTATTGTGCAATAAAGTCCAAGATCTTACCATCATATGCATAGACACATACACGTAACTGTGGTTTCTCCTTACAAACACCTGCCTGCCCCTCCTCCTCTTCCCCCCAGCTGGACTTTATGCAGAAACCTGGCATGCTTTGCACAGGCCTCAAACCATTTTAAAAATTAGGCTACAGATGCTAGGAGGAGATTCATAGAAACAGCTGCAGGATAAAACCAGATTATCAAATCCCACCGCCACATTTCAAATACAGCTCTGCAAGCAGTGGTGCAATACAGAAGTATTTATTTCATTGCTGTTCTCCTTCACATGTTGCTTTGAAGACAAAACAGACACAGATTTAAACCAAAAAGCCAAACAAATCTCAAAACTCTTCAGTGAGACTGAGACATGCGTTCGACCTCAAATCCTGATCTATCCTCAGTTTAAAAAGAAACACCCAAAAAGTCCATGAGAGCACAATGAATTCCATCTCCAACAGAGGGAAGCTAGACAGTGCCAGATCTTAGAGTAAGGGCAGCATACAGAAGGAGTGTTTTCTGAACAGGTTGTATCTGTTTTCCTCAGTTACTTGAAGGGGTCATAAGAGGCATACAGAATCATTACTAACACACAGTAAACTCCGTCTTTCAAGCATGCTCTTATAGTGATTTCCTGCTTGGGCATAATCTCAACATGAAAACATGCCTAATAGATTGGTCAAGTTCACCAGCAAACACGTTCCTCAGTGCAGATATGAAACTGAAAAGTTACTACAGTGGCAATATTTGCTAGATATTAAGACAATCATTTCACTGATGAATTAAACATACTCCCTTTAATGAGCGAGCCCTGTAGAAGTGACGGCTGTTGTGGTGCTGACATAAAAAGTGGTACTGTCCTAAAAGGTAGTCTGAAGTGGCAACTTAGACACGACCTTCAGAATCACACAGATGGTTTTAGATCATCAAAATAATAAATAAGACAGGAGATTGGTGATGCCATTTTCAAAGGTCATCCCCTTTGTCTCCCAATAAGGCTTCTCCTTTTTCAGTAAAAACCTAACCACTTTTGTTAACGTGAGATGCAGGAGTAGTCAGTCTCCTCATCAGAAGGAAAGCAAGCAGTGAAAAGTTATAATCCAAGTTACTAAATTACCATTTTCTTGCTTCTGTACACAATACTTCCTTAAAAAAAGAAAATTAAAAAAATGCAATATCATCATTCAATTAAACTAGAAATTCTTAACACTGTCTGTATTTTTTTCTTGCTGCTTTGGCTGCATTGTGGGACACAAAAAAAGAATCCTCCACAGATTTCATTCCCAAGTAATAGTTTGAGGATTCAATTTGCAGAAACTAACCCATGCCAAAAAAAGAGAGCAGCATTTAAAAGGGGGATGTCTACAAAGTCATGTGTGAGTAAGTGCCATCAATGAGATTCTTGTAGGGAGAATTTAAAAGGGGGATTGACTGACTGATAGCCCAAGGGAAATCTGACAGGCACAGTTTTATAGCTGCATAGTTTGTTTCTCCTTTCCCTCTAGGCAGAATTCTGTAAGCCTTCTCAACCATTAGGATGCACTGTGTAGTACAGAAGGCATGACTTCACCTAAACCCAACTATTTTGGGAAGAATTTGAGAAGAAAGCTTCATGTGACAGTCAGCCTTGGGGAAGAATTAACATGTTAACTTGCTGTACCTTCCATTTTTATCCCTGGTGTTGACATCCGCTCCATGATCCAGTAGGTATTTGCAAACTTCCATATGACCACTTTGTACTGCAAGCAGCAGAGGTATGTTCCCATCCTGGGAACGCATTGAAAAAAAAAAATCTATGAACAATAATCCATCCATACACAAATATCACTGAGATTTAAAGGTCAGTAATGAACTTTATTTCTATACATGCTTTTTGCTGGTTGCACTCCCTTTGTTACTTGCTTAATGCTGTAACATGATGATTTTGCAACTACCCAATACCTTCAAGTTACTACACAATAAAAATTATAACTTTAACTAAGTTAAGGCAAAAACCCATTTCATATAATCACAGACTAACTTGTTTGGGAAACAGCTTTAGAGGTCATCTCGGATTTCTCCCCCTTTGCTCTCAATCCAAAGCTAGGCAAGCCTCAAGTCACAGCTCAGAGACTTGTCCAGTCAAGCTTTAAGCATCTCCAGAGGCAGAGACACCATGATGCGAGATTTTTTTTTCCTTAGTACTTAACCAATTAGGTCCACTACTCAAAGTTTGACTTTTACTTGTCATCATTTTGTCAGGCACCACTGAGGCTGCCTGGCTCCCTCTTCCTTATGATCAGCAATGATGTACCTGAGGACATTTTTCAGCCTTCTACTGAACAACCCTTTTCTGCCTCTAGAATGCACCTGCTGAAATTTTAGGTCTAACCTCTGTGACAGATTTTTTTATTAGAAAGAACAGATAAGAAGGAGACAGATCCAAGTCAAAACTGTACCAAACAAGTTTAAATATTTTTATGCCTTTTTCTTTGCCACCCTTTTGTGCCTCATTTCTGTCAGGTCCCTGTCATCAGCGGGTTTCCTAATAGGCAGTTGCATCATTCCCCAAATGAGACCTGGTTAGTTGTAGATATTTTGTAATAGTGACTGAAGCATCCCTGTCCCTTTGGACTACATCAAGTATTTTTTTTTTCTCCTCATCATACATTTACTGTGCATTGGCTGGGTTTTGTGAGCATTTCACAGCACCTGGCCATATATTGTGCCTTTTCCAAAGCCTACTAACTGAGCTACTTAATGCCTCAATGTAACGATCGGGAAGCAAATCCTGCCACTATTGTATTAGATTGTGAAGCACCTCTTCATTTCTGCTATGGCACTGCAAAAATAACCTCCTCCACCAACACAAGAGGAAATATAAGCATACTACTGCTTTGAACTGCTGCACCTGAAATTAAATGGACTGAAGAGCAATAAAAGCTCCCAAGTATCTGAAGTACACAACAGCAGAAGAACTACATACCAAATCTTTTACATTAATCGGACATTTGTGTTCACACAGAAGTTGAATTGCCTGAAGACAACCACATGCAGCTAAAAAATATAAATAAAAAAAAGACAAGCATTGAATTAAAGTCCATAAATCCCATTTTCAAAATCTGTGTTCCACACTGCAACTTGCAAGCCAGCAGCATTACAGTAAGGTCCAAGAAAAATTCAACTTTAATTTCTCTGTTTTAAGAAAAACGGAGAAGAAGACTAAAAGGATGAACAACAAGTTGTATACAGACATACAACCAATATTCATAGTCCAAATTAGCACGAGAAGATACCAGCTTTAAAGAATGAAGTAAAAATAAACCTTAAGTATTCCAATGGCTCTGCACTTCCAAGTGTACAAGTCACAGCTATTAATCATAATTAACTGCAATTCAAAACTTACAATATTTATCTAAAAAAGCACTTGCACTTTGTAAATCATCAAGCAGAGTTATCAGTTATATAACTAGAACCCAAGAAGCTCCACCAGGCTGAATATCAGCATATGACAAAATAAATAGTACAAGCTTTAAACAAAGAGGTTACCTGCATAATGTAAAGCTGTTTTCCCAAAATTGTCAGTGCTGTCTGCTGGACATTTATTCTGCACAGTTCAATAAGGAAAAGGGGGGAAAAAAGGCAATTAGAGAAACACCAAGGAAATAAAACATGTTTGATGCTAAGGACAGAGCGCTGAATACCTTTGAGAAAAGTTTTACAAGCTGCTCCAGGAAAGAATACTGAAGAAAGGCACAGCTTTCCTCTTTACCAATCTATTCTCTTCTGTCCTGGTACCAGCTTATACTGAAGCCCCAGGTGAGAGAGATCACGGTGAGACAGATCCCTAAAAACTGTTACAGTTTTGGAACAATTTAATTTAGGAAATAAGAGGAAAGAAAGTCTCTCCTTTGCCTCAGAAATAATTTTTTTTTTTTTTACGTTACAGTAAGAGCTAAAGCAACCACGTCCTAAGAAAGTTAGTTTTGCATTATTTATGTTGAAGGCAATAAGGCTTTATTTGCATTGTAAAAACTTAAACTCCAACAATCCAGATATATTTTCTGTTATTAAAGCCTTACTAGAATTTCCTTTCAGTTAGTTGGAGAGAGCGATGTCTCCCCTCAGCCTCCTTTTCTCCAGACTAAACAACCCCAGTTCCCTTAACTGCTCATCATAAGACTTGTGCTCCAGAACCTTCACCAGCTTTGCTGCTCTTCTTTGGACATGAGACAATATAACCCTAAGATAACTGGCTTCTACAGACCAGACATTAGAAAGCTTTTGACTTTCAAATACAGCGCTGCCTCCAACACTTCTATGATTTTACTGGAAATCAGGTTCACACAGATTACCACATTCCAAAACAAAAATGTCAAGGTTCTGCCTATGTCAATAGTTACTTGGTCTCTGTTAATTCAGCTCCAGCATGTGAAGATTACACATTCCTCACACAGACAGTTTATATCTTAAATCTTGTCCTCAGAAGCAAGAAGGTAATCCAAAGAGCTTGAATTATCGGAGCATATTAGCAATAGGTTTGCACGTATGACTATATTTTGAAATATGTATATTGTAATAAAACTAGCAAAAATATCAACAAAAGCACTCTCTGGTTGCAGCTGGTTAGTGACTGAGCGGCCTATTTGGTGTCAAACACATCTAGTTGCTAAGCTGATCATGCTGCTGCATGTGATACCACCAGTGACAGCTTGATGTCACTGTTTATGCTGCAAATGGGTTTGCATTACACGTGGCAGATATTCACAATGAAAACCCGAAGAGGAGACCCTCCGCAAATAATGATAACCCTTTCCAGGTGTGGAAGAACAGGGGCATTAGCTTGCAATGAGTATGGAGGTGGGAACCGGTGAAACTAGACATAAAATTGTTTGAGAGGTTGACACAGTCACAGGACAACTGGAGAGCCCTGAGGTAATCAGAGAAAAGCAATTTAGAGGTTGGGATCCATTCCCTTTCTCTACCGTTGTCCTCAAGCAGGGTTATTATTCACCTGCAGCCTAAGACACAGTCTTACTGATAACTCCAAACTCCTAAAAATACATGCTATTGCTCTAATCACCTCTACCAAAACTCATCTGGCTTTCTGAAACGAAGTTGAGGTAAATTTGCTTACTAATACACATTTTCAGCCTCAACACCACAAGAATCTTCTCTTTATCTTCACTTTTCTTTTTATTTTCTTTCCCCTTCCTTTCTTCTCCTTTTCTAACCTCTCCCTGTCCTTCACCTCACTTCACAGAGACTCTCAGTATTTCCATACTTTCAGCATCTGAACTACTTCAGTTTCTTCTCTCTTTGACTTTAAACTTGACAGACATTCTATAGTCAATAACAGATAAAATGCATTCCAGTGGAACAGTATCAAAATCGCCCCCAAGTAAAAAATCCTCTACATCTATATCCCCTAACCCATGTACTTCCAAGCCATCCAACCATATAGACAAAACACAGGATGTTAGAAGCTGCAGCCTGCTTGAAACCCAGCCCTGCTGCGTCAGCTTCACGTGGAAAACTCAACTTCTGCACCATTCAGGCAGATACCACACTGTTTTCTATTATCCAGTCATAGTGCCTAACAGGTCTGAAACTCCAGCACCCCTCTTGATTGCAAGAGACAGGACAACAGTATAGAAGTGTGATACAGATTATCAGGAGGAATTATCTCAATATCCAGCCGGGCCAAGCTACAGGAACAGAGGGAAAACTTGGAAAAAATCAACTTTATTTTTACTTTACCTGAAGTAACCTCTTAATGCAATCAGGGTGGCTGTTCTTTGCTGCAAGATGTAAAGCGCTGTGCCCTGAATAAATAAGAGCAAAGCAAATTAAGTATTCAATCATGCCAAAGTACAAGAATAAACACTTCCATGACAAAGACAAAATTTTGAACTACCCACCTTGTTCCTATCACAACACATGAAAAATAAGGCTAGAGGAAATAAAACAAAAACTTACATTGAACAGAATGTCTTTATGACAGACTGTTGTTCAGGCAGGTAACAATAATCTTAATGTCTACCTTTATATAAAGGAATGCTACAAACATTACGTCAGACTATACCTTGGCAGAATTAAGTCTAAGATTGTGCAGTTCTGTTTATTTCTTAAAAAACAATTTTCCTATGTTACTCAGCTTCCCTTGCAGACAGATGTCTGTCAAGTGTCTTCATGATTTCTTCCATCTGGCAACGAAAAAGGAACCCAGCACCAATAGTAAAACCAGCCAAATTCACCAGCTACCAGTACAAAGAATTTGCATCATCCGTGGAGCACATATAGAAGAGGACTCAGAACACAGGCCTACTTTACTTTGTATCTCACAGATTTCCTTTTCTGCTAATTTATTTAGTCATCTGTGAGCTCATACATAAGTATGCAAAACAGTGATTTACTGACTACGGATTTATGAAGAAAGACTGCAGCCCCTCCTCTAGTTTCATCTTAAAGCGCACCTGAAATGTTGAAGAGACAAGACAGCAAAAGATTATCTATATAATTAAGAAAAGAAGTAGATTTAGTACTCAATACAGGCAGTGCCACTTATGACAGTGGAAGCTCACTGTAAATAATGTGACTACTACAGACAAGGCTTTCCCCAATGAGTACTGGATCGACACTCTCAAGTGAGAGCAGGAAACCTCTTATTACCCAAACTACTAATAAATCCTCAGGCAAGATGAAGTATGAAGTCTGAATAGCAGTCTGGATCAGGTACATGTATTTTCTTATCATTATGTAGAATCTGAATGCTTCTTCCACGATCACAGACACTTCCTTATAGAAGCAAATAATTTCCATGTATGACAGAAATTTCTTCAGGCTGCAGTCAGTGGCCAAAACAGAACCCTTGAGCCCAACATTTACAGATCATTAGAGGAGAGAGAGAATGCTGACAGCTCATTTGGGTGACTCTGCTAGCCAGAGAAAATGCAGGGCACAGATTCCACAGATATGTCAACTAAAATCTATTAAGAAGTGTTGCCAGCTTCAAATTCAGCTCCCATCATTCTCCTGGTGCAGCAGTAATTAAGCATAGGACTTTAGAGGGCTGAAACAGCATGCTTAACTCTCAGCTCTTTTCAGTATGTTGTAATCCTGAGGAAATGTCTGACTGCAACTCCTGTAAGGCTAATGAGGCTAATAGTTTGGGTATATATAAAAGTAACACCAAAGATCTCGCTTTAACCTACACAAAGTCTCAAATCAAGTTAGCAAAAAGAACTGGAGCAAGGGGACCTTTTTAAACTAAAAAATTAAAAAAAAAAAAAAAAAAGAGCAACTGTTTTCCATCTGGAGTCTACTATAAATGCTGACATTTATGGTACCAGTACAAAATGACTTTAGAATCCAAATTCAATGTCAGAAGAGTAGCTATGCCTAAATCTGCAAGTCTTACAACTGCTAAACAGAGTGTGGGGGAAAAGCAATGTTGTAAAAACCGTAGTTGCAGCCTGCACATCAAGAACTATATAGGCAAACTGAGTATGGTATACATGTAGATTCACAGAGACATACCTGCACCATCTTGGGCTGTCACATCTGCACCATGTGTCACCATGACCCTGAGGCACTCTGCATGCCCTTTGGTGGCTGCCAGGTGAAAACTGGAAGAGAGCATTTGCATGTCACTTCTCTGTTATTAAGACTCTTCCATTCTCTTTCACTCACAAACTAAGTATTGGCAAGTTCTCCCCTCCCTGTCCTTGGATCTTCTGGCATCCCTCCACTGCCTCCCAAGAAGATAATAGCTCTGAAAGTGAGAACGCACATTGACAAGATTTTTGCAGCCATACTTTTACACAGGCTGCTGTCTCATTAACCCACACCAATGAAGAAAATGTTTGCAATGACTGTCTTTACTCCAGTCATTCTAGTCCTTTCAGGGGACACAATTTAGCTCCTCTAAAAGCTGATTCAGGTCCTAAATTAAATTAAATCAAATGGTACTTCTATACTGTCCTTTACAGAATTCATCTTTTTCCATGTAGAGGAGGGAAAAAAACCCAAAACTGTTAGCATTTGTGAATGTCACCTGGAGAAATCAAAGCTACCAGGCATTTGTAAGACTCTGCTAGAGATTTATTTCCAAAATTTTTGGCTTGGCTTTCCACCTCAATCCCCTACTTATTTGAACAGTGGGAAATAGCAACCACACCATGGCAGGATGAACTCAACAGCATCAGTTACCAAAGATAATTACAGAACAAACCAAAGAATTCAAGCCTTTTTACAGCTTGGAGTTCGTGTTTGAAATCCTTGGCACCCTAAGATTCACAGAAGTGGTCCTATACATGTGCTGCTGACTTAATTTTGTTGTGAAATAAAGGAAAAGCTACTGAAAACAGGTAAGTTCATGTCCTCCTGATGCATACCATGCCAACATTGTCGAGTCTCAAGATACAGGCCCAGTACAGGCAAACACACTGCCTTCCCCATGGGTCCAACTAATATTAGCTTGATATACAAAGCTATTTTCCAGTAAGAGTAATGTGAAAAACAAAGTCAAGACAAAACACTTCCAATTACTATTAAATTGCATGTTCAAAGTTGGGACCTTCAGCATGCCCCAAACTGAAAAAGCCAGTAATCCTGGGATGTTTTCTGACATCTTTACAGGAGATGTCAATTTTCAACACCACATAACCCTGTGTTAAGGGTATTTTCCCCTGGAATCTAAAGAGAACATTACAAATCATGCAGCCACACCAAATATTGTATTTAAGTAGTATTTAAACTGCTGTTTACATTTTTAACAACTGCTTCCTTTAAATGCTAAAAGTAACACTGAAAGTTCAGCCTGCTAACCAGGGAAACTGGGAATACCAGGCAGGAATGAAACAGATATTTCTGGCACATAGTATGTAAACAGTGTTTCTTTAAGCCCTAGACTTCTTTGCAGACTTCTTGAAAACTAAGCAGAAAAAACGACCTACAGACAAGATCTGGCAAAAGGGGGAGAATTAATGAAAAGAGAAGAGCTCCTGGAACAGAGTCCTCTATCAAGGACAGCAACTACAAGGGCTCCTACCACACTGGCTGCTGCTGACTGCAAATAGCAGACAGGCAGTGCTTACACTTCAAACCGTCTTCTGCAAATACAAAAATATCCTGTGTACTCATCCTCATGCTTACTACTGCCATAAAACTGAAGAGTTAACACTTCCAAGAGCATAAAAAGCACTGTCGCTGACTGTTTTCAAGCCATTCAGAATCAAAACTTCATGTACTTGGTGACCAATACAAAGTTTTGTAAACATTCTTCTTCAGAAGAGGTTTCTCAGGCTCTGGGAAAATGGCTGGAGAAGGGTCACAGAAGGACTCTGACAAATTCCAGCACCTCTAATTCAGCAATATACCAGTAAATACTGGATACTCTCAGATGCATTTGTGTAGACACACAATACAAAAAGAAAATCACAAAAATCTTACGAAGGCTGTGAAGCACGCACTTGGCTCAGCTCACTTACATTTGACAATATTCCTAGGAATAATGAATACCTGAATAGTAATTACCTAGCTAAGTCTGGAACACCGATTTTTTATTGGGCAGGCTGTGTAGGATGGTGCCAAATGCAACATGAATACACAAGTGCAAAATAAGTTTTATTTAGGTAAAATCAGATTGCAAGTGAAGTACTAAAGAGAAGAAAAACTTAACTCCTTTCAGGCTATGCACCTGTGAACACTCCAGACCCACCAACACAAACAATTCCTCTGACAGATCTCACCAAGTTGTCACACACTGAGATGCTTTGTTTCACACAGGCAAAAATATTTTCAAGTAAGCAAGGCCCAATTAAAAATACTGCTCCTTCCAAATTGAAGAGATGAAAGAAGTATCTTCTGTAAGCAGCACAGGTGGTAAGAAAGATGAGAGAATACGTGGGAAGGATGTAAAGATCTACTGAGGAAAAAAAAATACATAAGCTATGTGGAGAGTCTCATAAAGAGAGAGGATGGTAAGGTTTCACTCTCAGTCATCCGTACAGTGACCTAAGTCAAATAGCACTGGGCTGCTACAGCTCCCTCCCTAATGTATGCTTTGTGTCCCCTCCCTATGTCCTTGAACTGCTATCATCTCTCACATAACCTTGTAGTGAGATATTCTTTCTTAATAAACTAGAAGCAACTGAGAGGGGCATGGGGGAGAGTTATCTGCTGGTTTAGTAAACTGAACTGGCTTACTAGGACATCAGCCTTGTTCAAGAGAGAAGAATGAGTCCAGACTGGGATGAACGTATAACAGGCATATTTAAGTGACAGTATTTACCGATTGCTGGGCAAACCTTCCCCTTAAGCAGTAATTCTAAGCGATTTTAAAGTTAATAGCCCCCCATCTTTTTTTTTTCCTTTCACTTTTTAAAGAAAGAACCCAAACCAACCAAACTACTTTAGTAGAAGGTACTGAGGGCTCCTTTGCAGCAAGGGAGGCTCATGAAACAAAGCCTGCAGACACTCATTTCAGTACAGAATAATTCTTTACAAGCTATGTAAACTTTCCCAAAATATTCGAGGCAAAAGCTGCAGGTTTCCAAACACTGGAGTTCTCACCATCTGGAAGCCTTAAGCATTTTTACTTGCATCCTTCATGAATAAATTTCCCTTGATATGAAAGCAAACAACTTTTCCTCCCACTTCCTGGTTGTGCAATTGCTTAGGCAAACAAAAACAAAAACTTAAGGCTTGATTTGGAGCAAGGGCCACACTGAGGGATGGATTCCCATTCAGCCTAAAATCCCACTACAACTTAATTCATTTTCCCTTCACAATGGATAAGCCTGTTACTACCAGAGACACATCTTGATACCCCAGCCTGAACTGATTTGAGATGGATTTGTTTTATTGCTGTAAAACACTTCTGTTCTTCCTGAGGGGCAGGATGTTTTGTTATTATTGTCTCCAGATCTTTCAGTGCAGTGGAGGAGCATTGGATCCAGAAATGAAGCAAGTCAACATCTGAGAACCACCTCTGCAGCAGCTGATAAAGATCTAATAGTTGACATAGCTTTTCCCTACTGGGAATATTGAAGTCTCCTAACAATTCCGTCCTTAACAAGATAAAGTAAAAGCTATGCTCTTTGGGAGGAACACAAAGCCCAGCTAGAGTAAACAGGCCTTACGAGTAGAAGCAAATTTCATCAGATTAGGGATCCGCTGGTGAAGAGCTACAAAACTATCACCTCAAAGTCGTGTCAGGACCTCAAATTTCCTGACCAGAAATGTTATTCGAATAACATTTTTCAAATTCATTGACAGAGAGATCATAGAATGGTTTCAGCTGGAACGGACCTTAAATATCGCCCAGTTCCAATCCCCCTGCCATGGGCGGAGACATTTCACTAGATCAGGTTGCTCAAAGCCCCACCCAACCTGGCCTTGAACATCTCCAGGAATAGAGCATCCACAACTTCCCTGGGCAATAAGTTCCAGGTGCTTTTTATGAATGCCTGATGACAGAAGAGCATGGAGCATGGACAGCTGTGCATGACATCCCTGAACTAGTTTTAAACAGTACATTTCTTACAGGTAGGAAGTGTCAGCTGGTGAAGCACTTAAAACAGTCCTGAACAATCCTGTTCTTTACTCAGGCCAAAGGACCTTTTCCACATTTTGGTTATAAAGTCATGCTATCTAGGGAATGGAAACTTCTTCAGTATCTGACAGACAAAGCACCAGAGCTCAGCTAAAGCTAGTATTTGCTAAAAGCCTGCAAGTGAGTGTTCCAGAAATTATTTAAATACCAGATAGGCTGGCCCAAACAGAAGAGGGCTGTAATTTTCACTGCGCAGCGCACACAAAACAATTCCTTACAAACCATCTCACCACACGCAGAACAACAGAATTAATCCATGTTTACAGGTCAGACTTGTAAAAATGAAGCTAACTGAGCCTGCCAAGGTGGCATTAGTAATAGGACATGGGTCTGCCATATCCAGGTTCTCTTAACCATTTGCAAAGCTATATCCTGCAAAACTGAGCACAATCCCCTTAGTGAATGTTATTTTGACAGCTGGCTTAAAACAAATGGATGGGCCATATATGTAGGGAAAATGCCACAAAAGTAGAGTGGAACACGATGGAAAAGGAAAAAATAAATGTGAAGTCTTAAGTTAAGACAGTAACCTTCTAATCAGGAAATTTTCATCTGTGAAAAACACAAAACCAGGAAAAAAAAAAGAGCAGAAAAATTATGCCAAATCACAGGGCTCCATGTCTGTTTAGCAAGGTCACACTCCAGAGGTTTTTTTTAGGCAAAATTAGAATTCTCTGTAAAACACAGGGCCTGAAAGCAGTCTGACACATTATCAAAATCCAAAGCAAATAAAGAACATGGTTGAATTATGGATGCTAAATGAATACTGTATTTGCTATTTTCTATTATGACAAACACAGAAAAAAAGTCAAATGCATATGCAGCCATATAGCACTATTGTTCTCTGCCATTTTAATCTGAGTGCTCTGAAAATATTTTAAGTGCAAGAATGTTTGAAATACACTATGAACTCACAAACATTCATTGTCAAGGTTTATTATGAGTAAAAACATCCCTCCACAAGGAAGATCATTCTTCTTCATTTTCCAACATCAATTCTTTGTTGGTTTTTTAAAAGTCTGACTTGTCTGCCAACAGCTTGACGAGTTATAGTTTTGCAACTGACCAATACCTTCAACAAAAAACAACAAGATTAATAAATTAAAGATACAGAGGTGCTTGGAGACTTTGTAATGATGACAGGAAAAAAAATTATAGAAATGGAAGATATTCGAGCTTCACTACTACCACACCAGACAGGCGATTCACCATCTATCTTGGTGAAAAAGAGACCCACTGATAACCTGGGTGATTTTCTGCACTGAGTTTTTACACATTTTAGTGGCTGTACCTAGTTTACAGTGTATCCTTTAAAGCCTCAATTCCCACTTCAATTACAACAGCAACAGTAAATGCATCAGATGATATTTGGGATATTTATGTGTGGCAGAAGTGCCTGAGACCAGACCTGGAGGAGAGAGAGACGCAAGTCCCATGGTAGCAGATTATTCTGTGCATTAAGGAAGTGGCTGCTGTTGCTCAGAAGCGAGGTCAGTGTGGTCTTCTCTGTCACATGGCACTACTACTGGTAATTAAAGAATACAGTTTACTTTCCTGGGCGTGGTCTGAGATATCGTCAGCATAAAGAAAATGATGAACATAAGCCTTTAAAACAAAACACTCTGACACATCCTGAATCTAATTAATAGAAAAATTATCACATGTAGTTAAAGATTGCGAAAGTCCCAGAATGGTCCAAAAACTGCAGATGTTTTCTGCCTTTCTCTGCCAATCTGGACAGGGCTATCTGTCGTAACTGTTGCAGCAAGCACTACATTTCTACGAGCAGCATTAGTCCAGTTCTGCTTCTTCCTTGCATCAGCACATGTAGGTAGGTACCTGTATGGCTGGTGAGCGGGAACAGTGAACAAAACAAGCTGAAAACCAAAGCTGCCTTCCACTGTTTCAATACATAGTCAAAAGTGCATGTGCCCTGTCAATGCAAAGGAAGGAATAGCATGTAAAATTTCACCTTAAACCTAAAATTAACATTAAACCATGAATGTTTCCCTGTGAAAGTCACAGAATTTTTTTCTTTCCCTCACTGCATTATCAAGAGATAGTCACTTACATCTCAGAAGATGTAAGTCTTAGGTAATTTAATAATTATGGAACAATCCAGATGTTTGGCAAATCAGTCTGTTGTAAATGAAAATCACACATTTACAGGTACCATTATCAATACTTACTAGTTCTTCAGTTTTTAACTATTTTTTAAACAAATAAAAGCCATAGCTTCACACTGCCTCTATTTCATCCTCTTCTTCCCTCTGTGCACAACCCCCAAGGTTGGAAGAGAAGTATGAGATTCCCAAGGTCCAAGAGGAGGTGATTAGAGACTTGCTTGCCCAGCTAGACGCCCACAAGTCTATGGGGCCGAATGGAGTCACCCAAGAGTTTTGAAGGAACTGGCGGATGTGCTGGCCAAACCCCTTTCCATCATCTTCCAACAGTCCTGGATGACTGGGGAGGTTCCGCTGGACTGGAGGCTGGCTGATGTCGTGCCCATCTATAAGAAGGGGCGCAGGGAGGATCCGGGGAACTACAGGCCTGTCAGTCTGACCTCGGTACCGGGGAAAGTCATGGAGCGGGTGATCTTGAGTGCGATCATGAAGCACATGCAAGAGAACCGGGTGATCAGGCCCAGTCAACACGGGTTCATGAAAGGCAGGTCTTGCCAGAGTAATCTGATCACCTTCTGTGACCAAGTGACTAAACTCTTGGACGAGGGAAAGGCTGTGGATGTATCTTCTTGGACTTCAATAAAGCCTTTGACACAGTTTCTCACAGCATTCTGCTTCGGAAACTGTCGGCCTCTGGCCTGGACGGGTGCACACTCTCCTGCGTGAAAAACTGGTTGAATGACCGGGCCCAGAGGGTGGTGGGAAATGGAGTTAAATCCAGCTGGAGGCCAGTTACAAGTGGGGTTCCCCAGGGCTCAGTGCTGGGTCCAGTCCTGTTTAATGTCTTTATCAACGACCTGGATGAAGGCATTGAGTCCTCCCTTAGCAAGTTTGCAGATGACACCAAGCTGGGTGGAAGTGTGGATCTGCTGGAGGGTCGGGAGGCTCCAAAGGGACCTGAACAGGCTGGACTGCTGGGCAGAGACCAACGGCATGAGGTTTAACACGGCCAAATGCCGGGTCCTGCACTTGGAGCACAACAACCCTAAGCAGAGCTACAGACTAGGAGAAGCCTGGCTGGAAAGCTGCCAGGAGGAGAAGGACCTGGGGGTGTTGGTTGACAACCAACTGAATATGAGCCAGCAGTGTGCCCAGGTGGCCAACAAGGGCAATGGCATCTTGGTCTGTATCAGAAACGACGTAATCAGCAGGTCCAGGGAGGTTATTCTCCCTCTGTACTCGGCACTGGTGAGACCGCACCTCGAGTCTTGTGTTCAGTTCAGGGCCCCTCACCACAAGAAGGATGTTGAGGCTCTGGAGCGAGTCCAGAGAAGAGCAACAAAGCTGGTGAAGGGGCTGGAGAACAGGCCTTATGAGGAGCGGCTGAGAGAGCTGGGGGTGTTTAGCCTGGAGAAGAGGAGGCTGAGGGGAGACCTTATTACTCTCTACAACTACCTGAAGGGAGGTTGTGGAGAGGAGGGTGCTGGCCTCTTCTCCCAAGTGACAGGGGACAGGACGAGAGGGAATGGCCTCAAGCTCTGCCAGGGGAGATTTAGCCTTGAGATTAGAAAAAAATTCTTCACGGAGAGGGTGGTTAGGCATTGGAACGGTCTGCCCAGGGAGGTGGTTGAGTCACCGTCCCTGGAGGTGTTTAAGGTGAGGGTGGACGAGGTGCTCAGGGGCATGATTTAGGGATTGGTGGGAATGGTTGGACTCAACGATCCAGTGGGTCTCTTCCAACCTGGTTATTCTGTGATTCTTTGATTCTGTAAGAGTAAATATAATTAATATGGATTTTCATTAAGTGCTGGCAGACCAAGTGATGATCTTGTCACACATGCATGCAGCCACAAGAGTGCCAGAGTCAGCTTAGGAAAAACAGTTACAGGAAATACATTTTGTTTTCAAGACAGATTTGGCACCATTACAAACTTAGAACTCAGAATACTTGATTTTCTAAGACAATCAATCAATGAGCTGCTACTAACATCTTCTCAGGTGCAGGCAGACAAAGATTTTAAGAAGCTAACATAGGCAAGTATGGATTTACTAGGAGCTGTGGGAGATTTTTCCCCTGTCTCCCCCTTAACACTGGCCACTGTGAAGTGAAGCAATGCACACAGCCTATGTTCTCCTGTCTTCTGTGCAAACATGAGATGGCATCTGCCCTCCCCCAATACACACAAAACTCTCTGGCAAAAACCCTACACACCACTTCTGCAATAGCATATATTCTGGGACGGCTTTCAAAAAAAAGCCCCAAACAATGCAGTTTTCACATAAAGTTTCCAGCTTTGCCTCATAGCGTAAAAAGTCTTGTTTCAATCATACACACCTCGAGCTATAGGAAATTAATAAAAGGCAAGCCTGCTGAATAGCTGTTTTCTTAATAGGAAAGAAGCCATTGCATCATGCAACACAGGAGCTGGCAAGCTACAGACTCCTGATTTTAGCCTTCAAACTCAGCAAAAATATCCACACAGCTGCTCTTCAGAGAGATTTCTGGGATCCCCTGAAGCTTTATATTTTTTCATTCTCAGGTTGTGTTCCAGCAGTTCCATTTTCATGCACAGTTTTCTTTGGCAAACAATGTCACCACATTACCACAGACTCCTACTTCAAGTCTGAAACATAAAGACTTTTCTTCTACGTACCATAAACTGTAAGTGTAAGTGTTCACAATTTAGATTCATCCTATGAAGTTTCCTGCAGAGTGTCCGTTTTTTAAGTCCCTCAATAACTAATGTCAGCAAATTGTAACAGAGATTCTGCCAAGGGCAAGCTCTGAGGCACTCCTGGGTGTTGACAGAAAGTCTGAAGTTCTGAAATACTACTTTTATTTTTAGTGTCGTAGCATAGGAAAACAGACAAAGTACAAGGAACAATGAAGTCTCAAAAAGCTTACAGAGCCTAGAAATGAGAGCAGTCTCACCGGTGCCTCTAAGGCCAAGTTCAGAGGAGCAGGGGAGATGCCTTTTGATAATTCCTTTAAAAAAAAAAATCCCACATCTAAAGCCCAAAGTAGTGCAGAGTTAGCCTCTCAACGGAGTGTTCTGCCTTCTGACAAAACATCCTTTTAGCACAGGGTGATATCCCTGAGGATGCCATGGACACATCCAGATCAAAATAACTTCCCCCCCGCCTCGAATTACATAAAACCAGCCAGCTGTCTGCTGAATCTTCTTGCAAGGCCAGAACATAGTTCAGAGTTAAAATTAAGCCTAACAATGAGATCATGACTAGCACCTCCCTTAGTCTCCATCCTCCAATACAACCCACATAGTATTGCTGCGTATGTGCCAGCAAATGCTAATAACCACCTTATTACACGAAAAGTCATGAAACTGGAGCAAGGAAATCTCAAACCATGTTAGCATGACAAGAGGCCAGGAAAAGACTGGAAAGGCAGAGAACAACTGAGTAAAAGTTAATTTAAAGAAAATATTTTTGTTGCATGAAAATCCAGCAAGGCTTAAGACTGCATATAGTGCTCCAAGAACCAAAGAGCATGGATATCCTTATGTGACATGATGCAGTTTCTTTGACTTTTACACTTAAAACACTTCAGATCTTTTCAGATTTGAAGCAACAGAACTACTTGGATTTTTTTTTTTTATTAAACTGTATAAAGTGAGCTTGTCTTATTTCACAGGGGAATTACAAACTAAGTGCAATAATATGTTCTCCTAGTGACTAATCTACTTGTAACATTCTTTAGACACCACTGGTTAAAACAACCTCTTGACATTTGTTTTTATAAACTCTTTAAATGAGTACGGCAATATATTTTTATTTTGCATTTCAGAATAACTATACAACTAAAGCTTTTCCATATTTCTGAAGACAAGTAATGACTGGAACGTAAACAAGTGCAGGAAAAGGCAGCTTCAGAGCCTTCCTACATCTTCCAGTTAGTAACTTCCAAACACAGAAAGTACCTGTAAATCAGGTAGCAGAAAAAACAAAGTGATATATATAAGCCAAATAAATAAGGAGCCATCAGCATAGACTAGTGCCTGAAAGATCATTTAGAAGCTAAAGAGAATGAAATAAAGCCAACATTTGCACATTGCCGTGTTTTGGCTGCCTGTTCCCTTTCTCCTCCTAGATCATACATTTTTATGCCACTAGCAGCCAGTTGGTGTAATTAAAACCCACACATACAGTTCACACGATTGCATAAGTCTCTGAAAAACATGTAGAACAACTGCAGCCTATTATGCCGATATAAATCTGAAAAACAACTTAGTCCTGTCCCCTCCAGCCTTAGTGAGCCTGATTCTGGCCTGATCCATGAAAGGCACACTTCCCTTGTGCTCCCTTACTAGCTCAGATAAGAGGAAAAAGTTGGGCACTAGGTTCTACCTCCACATAAACCAAGCTGCAGCTACTTCCAAGCCAGGCATACAAAAAAATTCCAACCATCTAGGCTATGCTCCGATCCAAGCGCAACTGACAAACTTCTTGAAACTTGGCCAGATCTGGTAAAATCTGGGTATTTGGCAGCTCTGCAAATGAAACTGCTTTAAAGGGAATTCCACCAGCTGCCTGCTGCTGCGTTACAGGTTTGTCCGACCCTACCCATGAGCAGGATTGGAACGGTTGGCTCACAGGCTATCCCAATGTGGGTACAAGGGCCCTTCTAAAGGTGACTTGCTTTCTTCTGAGATGACAGCCTAACCAATAAATAATGAAATACAGCAGTTTATGGAGAATAGCCGTCCTATCAGCCTGTGTGAAAAAGCAAGTATAAAACAGCACACACAAGATGACTCTTCGAAGAAATTACAGGCTGATTGTTTGAACTCTTGCTATCACCTCAGGAAGTTTCTGTGCATGTAAGATGCAAAACACCTTGGGATACTCACAGTGCTTGAAGAACTTTATATGAAATAGGGAGTTAGTTCTTTGAATAAGTGGAATTTCTTTGTTTTACAATATAGGGATCACTAAAGATAGGAAGTAAAAATCTTCAGTTTTTCAGAAGAAGTTTAAGATCTTCATAATTGAAATCTAACCAAAGAATTATTTTGTTTCTTCAGAAAACAGTGCCTCTGCCTTATTTTTTTAATAACTTGAAGGTGCAAAAATACTAGAATTTTATAAAAACTTAGTTTAAAAATGCATATGGGAGAATCTGAACACTGTTGATACCAAGATCTGCCAAAAGCACAGCTAAGAAGTAAAAAACTGGATCACAATGTCTCCAAGTCTAAGTGAGCAGTCATGTACTCAAAACCATCAGAAATGGTCTATACAATTTCAGTCACGGCCAGGAACTAATCACTAATGTGAATTTCACTCCATGGATGTCATTTAGCAGCCTGCATAAGTGGCAATACAGTAATGTTTGTATTAAATGTGAATTTTTTTCATGTATTGCTAGATTCTAAAATCAAAGTTCAATACTGCTCCTCTGTCACAGAACTAAGGGTACTTCCTTTCACTGTACATTAACAATTGATTCATACTGAACATAACAGAAAGTTAATTAGCCCAATATAGTATCTTGGTAGAGGAGAGCTTTGCCCAACCATGCCCAGATGTTTCACTAAGACTTCTAAGTGTTAATCTGATGTAGAAAGCAATTTTTCAGGAAACTTAATGTAAACATCTTAATTTAATTATATTCATAATAATGCTGCAGGGGAGAAGGGGAACAAAATAGAAACAAAGAGGATTTGAACCTGAAAGACCTTCAGGAAAGTTTTAGAGAGACAAAAGCTTTTATACCCAAATGCCCCATGTAAATAAATTTTCCAAGAAATTCTGGAAAAAGAACCAGATATTAGCCACCTGTTTGCCAGAGATAAAACACAAGCAGAGAACACTGGTCTTCCTTATTTTGGCCGTGCCCTGATAGCAGTCCATTAGAACACTTGTTTTTGTATGAAGTATATCAATAAATCCTATCCTCTCCTGAAAAAGCCCTCTCTGAAACCCCCTTGTTTGGTAGTTTATGTGGGATTTCAATAATCAAATTCTAAACTGTAAAGCACTGTTTTGTTGTTTAAGGAAGCTGGACAAAAAAAAAAACAACCAACCCTCTCTGGCAGAATAAGACTACAATGGTAGAGTCAGATTTCCAGACAGGTTCTGTTACAAGTGTGCTTGGCAATAGTCTGTGCTGTGTAAGTGTGAGCAACACTGGGACTGTGTCAACTTATGCCAAAGGTGGTTTTGCTCCATGGCCTTAAAATTGATTTGTTGTTTATAGAAAGGACTGACTGGAAAGTCATACAAGTCTTAAAAAGCTGATTTTATTACTTTGAAGATAATTTTTAACCTTTTAACCTTGAAGATAAATTTTAACTTTTAACACTGCTGAGAAATTAAACCTCCTAATTAAAACTTCTAAATAATATCTCTAAGAAATTTAATGGTACCTAGACCTCATTAACTTAAGCATCTCTATTTTATTGCATGTGGGCAAGCCACAAAGAACAGGATCCACAGGACAGAGGGAAAACAGGACATCGGAGAAATTTTAGTGGTTATGTCCAAAATTGAGCCAGAGCTGGAGCGCATCACAGCAGGTCTCAATGGAATGATATATCAAGTACTCAACAAGATGAACAGAAAATCCCGAGTTCTAGTCCCCATTCTGCTAGGGTTAAGCATTTTATTAAGAAGCCATTTCATTACTAAACAAAAATACTTAAGAAGTATCCTGTTAAGTTTGAAAAAATAAGAGTCCTCTCCACTTCTTGTTTAAAATAATGCAATAGTATGTAATATATACTACACTTCATATATGTACTACACTTCAAATGAAGATCTGAGCAGTACAGATAATTTTGACTGCAGTGTTATTAACAAGACAGAAAAAGAAAAGGTCTTAAAAGAAACATACCACACCTCAAGGTAACAGACAATGACAGACCGAACAAACCTACACTGCAATATGTAATTGTTTCTCCTTTTTGCTTTTAAGCACATTCCAAAGTTTTTTTTATCACATTATGCACATTGTTATATAATTGAATCTATCATATTCTTCTGGTTAGTCACCTTCAGCCTAATTATGTAAACAAATTCATCAATATATGCTTCCAAGGGTCAATAAGACACTGATCCAAAGTGCTCCCTTTTCATGTGGCACTGCAGGCCACTTTCTAAATACAAGCAGTGAAATCTGAGAAGGACGATAGCCAGTTGCCCCCAAAAGACCTCTCCAGGTTGCACCTTTTCTAGAGCAAGAACCTCCCATGTCACAGATGATGTAGCAAACTAGTAACATGCTTTTGCAGCCCATGAGTAGACATCAGTGCTGGGCTGCAGCAGGGTCGATGCCTCTAAGCAGAGCTTTTGTGATCAGGCCAAACAGCTGTTAGGCACACAGCATCACTGTGCAGGAATGAAGCTCTGGTATCACACCACAAACATAGGAGAAACAAGTCTACCTATGCAGAAATGATGGCTGTGCTCCATTTTGTACACACTAAAAAAAGACTCCTAAGTGGGGAAAATGCAAACAAGGCACTGCCCATTATTAATAAGCCATACTGGAGAACAGTTCTGCATCATGATACTCCCTGGTAGGTATGTCTTTCTAGATCAGTGTCACTGTCTGTACACCTGTCAGTCTCTATCTTTCAAAATTGAGACAAAAATAACTTGAGCAGGTCTGCTGAGTTTCCCAAAGCACTGGAAACAAAATGAGAGTTGACACACTGTATTTGTATATCACAGCTATACTATTTTTCTTCTTTCTCTCTCAAACTTTCCTTTAAATGACTACACAGAAATAACTAAAAACATAAATGACAATTAAATGAACATATGGAACAAACAGAAGGAGAGATCTTCATAGAACCACAGAACACCAGATTGGAAGTGACATGGAAGGATCACCTGGTCCAACCTTTCTTGGCAAAATCATGGTCTAGACAAGATGGGCCAGCACCTGTCCTGCCAAATCTTCAAACCATCCAATGCCAGACAGTTCACCACTTCCCTGAAGAGATTATTCTAATGACTGACTATTCTCATTAGGAAAACCCTTTGTCTGATTGGCATCAGTCAAGGAGTAACTTGTACCCATCACACCTCACCTTTTCCATGTGATTCCTTGTAATAAGGGAGCCTCCATCTTATTTGTAACCACCTTGTAAATACTAGCACATGGTGATAAGATCTCCGCTACCATAGTTTTTCTCAAGGCTGAACAAACCCAGTTCTCTCAGTCTTTCCTCACGTAGCAGGTTTCCCAGTCCTTTGGTCATCTTTGTGGCCCTTTTCCAGACTCTCTCCAGTCTGTCCACGGCTTTTTTTTGTATAGCAGGGACCAAAAATGAACATAGGATTCCAGGTGTGGCCTGCCAAGTGCCGAGCACAGTAGGATGATGACTTCTTTATCGCTGCTGGTGATGCCCTTGTTGATGCAGCCCATTAGCATTTCTTTGCTGCAACTGCAAACTGTTTGCCCCTTTGAGCTTGTTGTCCACCAGGAACACCAGATCCCTTTCCACAGGACCTCTCCCCAGCTGGGTAGATCCCAGCTTGCACTGCACTCCTGGATTACGTTCTCCACGTTCACGACCTTGCACTTACACTTGTTGAACTTTATAACATTTTGGTTAGCTCACTCCTCCAGGCTACCCAGGCCTTCCTGCACAGTGGCTCTCCCTTCCAAAGCGTCCACTTTCCCATTTAGCTATCATCAGCAAACTTTATTAAGGTACACTTGAACCCATCATCCAGGTCACTTATGAAGATACTAAAATGTGTTGCACACAATATCCATCCGGGGGGTACCCCATTTATGACAGGTTGCCAGTTTGAAAAGCAGCTTCTCATCACGACCCTCCAGGTGTGATCAGTCAGCCAGTTCTTTCCACTTATGGAAAGCAGCCTTGCAATGACACTAGCCAGCTCTCTTAATACCCTTGAGTGGATAATGTCCAGGTCCATTGAATTGTAGGGGTCAAATGTCTGTAACAGCTCACATACCAACTCTTCCTTCACTGATGGTAGTTCTGTGTTTGCAATAATCTGGGTTTTTAGTCCCAAGGCCTGGGGCTCACACCACCAGTGAAGACAGAGGTGAAGAAAATGCCTAGAACCTCTGCCTTTTCACTGTTGTTTGTGACCAATTCACCTCTCCTGTTTATAACAGTCAGCCATTATTTTCCTTCTGTTTGTTTGCTGTTTACCTACCTGAGGAACCTGTTCTTGTAGTTATTGTCATCTCTGGCCAATTTCAAATAAAACTGAGGCTTTGCTTTTCTAACTGCATTAATTCATAATTAAAGAAGTACTTCTATACGCATTGTAGCAGCAGTATAATTAATACAAATATATGGTAATCAATTTCTTTGTAGTTGCAAATAAAGAGGGGAGGGGGTAGGACTTTCGTAGTGTATTCCTGTAAACCTGAAAATCATGGCACGAGATCCCTACAGTTACAACAGTCCTGCTTCTTAGAGGTTAAGAGTCTTGTATATAGTTACTAATAATTTCAGTCTTTTTTGATTCCCTAGAGAAACTTCAGATTCAAATTATATATGAAACTTGCAAACTAGGTGTTACACTCAATACAGCACAGTCTAAGATTCAGCTCTGAAGTTATGCTGATTGTATAAACATGAGATGCTAAACAGAGCTACAATTCAGAAGATTCAATAGAAGTCATGTTTTGATTATGTTCAAAAGAAAACATGTATGCAAATTTTTTAAATTAAAAACACATTAAAGTGTAGAGAAAGCCCACTTGAAGTAATCAGAAGACTTGGACTTCTGCAATAAGAAGTTATAGGTCATTATGAATCACTGCCATCATTCAGTTTCCTCAGACACAGAGCAGAAATAAAGCAGACAAGAAAGTACAGTGTGACTCAATAAACCTAACTCATAGGTAATTCATTAGAACTTATTATTTGGTGTAAACTGCCTTGCACTGCCCCTTCCAAGAATAGAAACCATTTTCCTGTCTCCCCATCTATCCAGAATTTTATGAAGGTTTTGGTTCTGTTATGAGATGCCCATATATCATTTATCTATTTAATCATCTTTATGAGCCATAAGAAAGTAAGTTTTAGGACAGCAATCTCCTGGCTGTATTTTTCTTAATGGAATCTTTTATCTTCCACAATTCAAAATGTTCACAGGAAAACAAAGAGAAGAATAGCAGAAACAAATATTATATATTAAATATATTAAGACTGCAAGAGGAATCTTGTTCACATAAAACTTCATTGCCATTCTTCAATCAAAATAAGGAACAACTGCATGTATCAGCAGCATCTGCAAGACTTTTAAATCCCAGTCATCATAGTTTCAGTTCAAACTAACCTATCAGAAAGAAAACCAATCTTAATTTCTATGTCATTATACAAATGTCTGTCTTATGTCTATGTCTATGAAAAAAATAGTTGCAAAGATTAATGCCTCTTGGAGTGTGCAAACTGTAGTATGCCACAAAATTCCCAAGTTCTAAAATACCTTGTCCTAAACCAGCACAAATCTACCCAGCAATCCAGCTTCAAGTTATGCTAAAGCTTGTTTGATTTTGAAATGGCATTGTAATTGTAGATTCACAAATACAGATAAATATATACAATACCTATATATACACACAAATATAATTACTGTGCTTGAGATGAAAAAGTAAACTTCATTGTCAGGATGGCCTCCGGTTCTTAATTCATGCAAGTGGCATGTGAATCCAAAGCCGGATTTTTTTTTCCCCTCCTCTGTGCTTAAATCACAAATTTAAGTTGGACTTACGCAGTTCTGCCCTCACTGTCTTGTTTAGTGGCACTGGCTCCCTTTTTACCCAGCAATGAAGCCACTTTCTCAGGATCACCATTCTCCACTGCCTGCAGCAGCCGATCATCATTCTTATTCCACTCATTGGTCTGGAATTGGAAAAAAAAGAAGGGAGAAATATTATTAGTACCAGCATTGCATTCAGGCTCTCCTAAATGATCTTGTTTAAATTTATCACCACTAAAAGCTGAAAAAAAAAAAGTCCAACTCAAAGAAATGGCACACAGAAAACTGCATAAAAGTAATTTCCAAGCTCTGCACAAGTTCCCCAAGGACTTAATGGCTCGAGCCAGGTCCCAAGTGATCACTGGAGATGACCTCTAAAATGGAAACACTGCAGAAGAGGAGTACAGAGGAAAAAAAATCCACTTGTTCTTTGTGTATTTAAAAAAAGCCTTCCTTCATTTGTCTAGTCCTGGTTTCTGTTTAGGAGATGCACTGGTCCTGTCAGACTTCCATTGTGTACAACACATGGATAAGCAATGACCTGCCTCAGCTGATTCACATCATGTCAGAGGACAGCCAAAACTTTCCATATTAAAGGCTTTTCCCAGCTCACACTTTGTAGAGAGAACTAGGTTAAGACATTGCGCTTTACAAACCATAACTAGCTTTATTGAGCTTTCATCCCTAATTTGTCTTAGAACAGGCAAATCAGCCACTCAGATAGCACATCCCTAATGACTGTCCTTCATTTAAATATTTACAAACTTAATACACTAACTCTTTTGGGTTCTTCTCATGAGCTGAATCAGGTAAAAGAGGCTACTTCCTAACATGCTCTACACGGACCTTTTTGCCCCGAGCTGAACGAAAACTTCAATTTTTCTCTCTTAGGTCTCGTGAGGAAGAGTGTAGGAAGTGTGCACCAACACAAAGTAACTCCAGAGGCTGTGCACATTCCCAAAACCAGAACAGGAGAAAAAAGTGTTCCAGGTTACTAGTTGTTTAAAAAACAAATAATAAAAGCAACAAACATGAAGGAGACTGTAGTTTGAGTGGAAGAGCAGACAGGGGCTAAAAGGCCACCACTTGGAACCAAGAGTATGAATGGCAGCTCTGCAAGGGAAGTGGCATGCAGAAGGCAAAGAGCAGCCGCAGTCTTACGGCAGTGATAGATGATAAATGTGCATGAAGCAGGTTATATTCCTTATTCTTACAGCACTGGAATAAACCTCAGTAGACCCAAGAGCATTAATTACATCAGCAAAAGACAACCTGTTTCCCCTAGCAATATTTAGACTCCATAACAATGAATGGCCAGCCAAGCAGCAGGCTCCACCAAAAATTAAACTCATTGTGCACTCCTTATTTGGGGAATTCCATGCCTTAAAGGAAGTCTATTATTAAAATGTTAAATAATATATCCTAATGATAAATAAAATCCTTTAAAGTCAGCACTGTTTGACAGCATATTATGCCTTTCATTTTGGAGTTTGTCCTGTTCCTCTATTCAGACATACAAGATATTTAAATAAAGGATATTTGATGAATCACCCTTCCCCAGACATCACCAAGATGACGGCAGAATCTAACTCGTGCACTTTTGTTTGCTTGTTTGTTTTAAATCTTGGAAAAGAAAGAAGGAGATGGCAGGTAACATGAAAATTTACACACCCACCACATGTCTAACCCAATATTAACCCATACATTGAAAAAGAAATACAACATGTAATTTAAGATTTTCTCATGACTTGAAATAACCAGTTTACTTCTGAAACATGAAACAGAACAAGCTACGGGAAATTTTTTATATTATGGTCTGCTGAAAATCCTTTGTAGAACACCCTTCAGAATAGCATTCATCTTTTTAGTTAAAAAAAAGGCCATATCTTCAAGAAGCTGTTTCATTAATATTCCTTCAATATTCAGCTATTAAATAGAAATATTATTGACATATAATCCAATATATGGTATTCCATTACAAGCAAGCAATTGCACTAATGCCAACTCCCAAGATAAAGCTAAGATCAAGAGCCAATTTCTCCTTTAAGAAGCTGCTGAGGTAACTATATTCTTGTATATGATTACACTACCATTAACATCCCAGACCCAAGGGAAACTTAACACAGCTGAGTCCCAGATTACGTCTCAGTATTTATCTAGTGTGGAAACTGCATATAGGGGATATAGAGATAATGAATGGGGAAGCCTGAAGTGTTCTTAAAGTGACTCTGATGTTCCAAAATGATCTCATGTTCATGCTAGCAGTAAAATATTTTATGACATATGGTATAGCCTTTTACAAGAGTACAGACTTTAATCTAGTTTTCAACCACACCTGTTTTGGTAACAAAAAAAATATACACATACATACAAACAATTCACGATTTAAAGTTGCCTCATTTAAAAAATTGCTTCCTACTTACCTGTACATCTAAACTGATGCACTGTATTTAAGAACAAAACTAAACTCAACTTGAACAAAATGTTGAGTAAAACAGTTTCTCACACGGACACTGAAAACACTCAGTTCTATCAGATTGATGTCAGTGTCAGGAAAAGGCTATTTCTTTATTTTTCACACCAAGCTGGTAGTCTTTTTTCCTGCTTAAAGGAAAGTGGTAGAGGCTGAAGGCTAGGACAGAAGATCTGTATTTGGTAATTTAGACCACTATTTTCAGTTTTATATCTAATTAATGTCTCCTCCACTGTGACTCAGAGTTGTTAAAGGCATAAATAATTCTAGAGACTGTCACATACCTAATCTGCTTACATTCATTCTTCCAACTGCATGTTTACAGATTTCCTTGCTGATGTTATTAACATATTTAACATTACTGTACCAGCAATTTGTTGTGCTTCTGGGAAACAAAAGAATACATGAAGTTTCCCTTCACTGTTGTGCAGCAGTTATGCTCTTTTATACACTAAAATATCTGTGCTCTACGTAAGGTGCTTAAAAGTCATTATGTTGTATTACTCAGATAGAAGATATGCATCTTTTCATTAAAGCAACAAAAATTCCATTCTAGAGCATCAATAAATTGTTGTCATTATTGTAGAGGAGACATTCATTTTCTGTTCAAGCTCTCTCAAAATTACACACATTTAACTATAATGCAAGTTATATAAATCTACTTAGCGACCTCATTTTATTTTAAAAATGGAATAATGGACAGATCTGTCCACAGAAGAAACAGCTATGCAGGTATATCAACTGTTGCTCAAGTATTGTACTGTTTTTCCCCATCATGTTCAAAACAGCAGCATTGTACAACACATTCCACAAATTAAAGGTACAGCTAATAAAATAAATAGCATGCAATTGCCAATCTCAAAAACATCCATTCCATCAGGGAATTTTAGCCTTACTACCTGTTCTTTCCAGAGGAAAAAAAAAATCTAGAAGGAAAGAGAACATTTATGACACCCAGAAAGACACTGTCCCAAGGATTTGGCAAGCAAGTAGGAGGCATTTAAGTCAGCACAACTCTCACAGTGCCTCAGGTAATTAAAAACTGCACAGCCACTGCTGCCTAGAGGGGATCAGAAAACACAGATCTCTGAAGAGATAGTGATTGTGGCATCACATACAACTTCCGAATGTCTTATTAGCCCAGTTTTGACCCCATCCACAAGTCACGTTTATCATCAAGTACCCACCAAAGACTGGGGAGGTAATTTCTGGGGTGATGCAAAATATGGGTAATTGTAGCTATTGTTAATATTCTCCACTGTAAAAGCCACCTTGAACTGCCATTTGTCATACAGTACCAGCAGTTGTTCCTCCTGGAAAAAATGCACAACAAGTACCATCTTCTACCAAAAGTAACAGGAGGATTGAGGTGGCCAGTATAACTGGAGACCTTAACTTCATCAACCCACTGCACCAAGCTTCCTCCATCACAACCCCACAAACCATGCCATTCCACACAGCCAGGCTGAACAAACACTTCTGTGGAGCTGCTTCTTCATCTGCCCCACTTACACATCCTGCCTCCTCCATCATAAGGCTCCTCAGCACGATCCCCTCGCTTTTATCTACACCCACTGACTCAGCTTTCACATTTCATCCAAGTACCAAGATACCAATCACCAAATAGCCCTGGGAAAGTCTCAATCCTGTTACTAACACTGTTCCAGGTACTCTAAATAAATGTTTCCTCTCACATCAGAGATGCCCAGACATCCAACATACGGAGCACATGTATCTGGGGCACATCAAACTGAAGGTTAACACAGAGTAGCAGTAGGGTCTTCAGGGAAGTCTTTAGTATAGCATCAGAGAAAGTAAAACAGACTTGAGCAGCTAAGCAGGTACTTTTTATCAGTAGTAAAGCTGAACATTTTTGGTTTTAGCTTTTATGTCGACAGTGTTGCCGATAAGCAAGTTTTACAGCCAAGTAGTACAGCATGACACATGGTGGTACACATGTAGCATGAAAACAAAAAAGCCAAGCTGCTCAGTGTAAAGGTAGACACATGCATGCAATGAATTTGGAAGAATCTGATCCTGGAAAAGACTGCACATGTGAGATTTCTTATCTTCACCCTCCTGCTTCTGTAGGCTACATGCCAAACAATTATCAACAGCCTTCCTTCAAACAATTAACATTCTGCAATAACAATGGTTTGTGAACACATGCAAAACTCAGTTGAGGAAACATACATTTCAGCTTCATATAACAAAACCAGTACTCCATTTGTTACTTCTTCAGGTTTGCGGGGGCTGTTTGTTGTTTCTTTGGTTTTGACAGTTTTTGAGTTGTTTGTTTGTTTGTTTTTAAAAAATATTTGTATGGTCTTCAGCTGGGTAGCAATAATGAGTATGAAAAGGAAAATTGATCAAAGCTCAAGAAATGCAAGTTTTTTAATAAACCAAGAAATGTTCGGCCACGCCAGGGCGTTGTCTGAACAAGGTTAATGGAGTGAGGCAAGGGCAGGAGAGAACTGATCGACCTGAATTATAGCATGAGTTTAGGATTAGTGATTAAAAAGGAAACAACTCTCCAACCAAATGCAAAGTGCTCGTGATCATGGTCAAGACAGGCTGACCTCTCAAAAATGCAGCCACAGACACACACACTTGCAGCACCTACTGGCAGTAACCATACTGACAATTGTCGACCACTTGTCTCGTCTAAGCTTCCCCTACCCACAGGTTATTTCCTCTGCAGACCTATAGATAATTATATCGCTGCAAGATACTAATAAACCAGTTACTGTACTCTCATAGCTGAAATTGCCCAGTAAACACCCTTCCTCATTGGAATTACACAGTGTGTTGATAAGTAGACAGACTGGTTTGAGTCCAAAGAGAAACCTTCATATCAAAGCCTATTTTTTACAGTTAATGCTTGAACTACCTATTTTACACGGGTTTCTTTGTCACAAAGTGAAAAACTCAAGAAATAAAAAATATGTTTTAGAAAGGTACCTATTCTGCCTTCACCACCACAACATCAGAATACTAACTCACTTTGCCTGTGAGATTATCAGTAAATATCATGTAAGAAATAACAACCTATAACAAGAATTGATAGTTCAGCCTAGCATTTACACACAGCATTTTCCATGTGCAGAGACCTGAGCAAACATCAACTGTATAACAACTTTGTTTCTTTATCTTTGGCATTCAGCCTACAGGAGATGATTTAAGTGACCTTGCATTGTTGCAAACCTACTGGAGACAGAGTTATGTTATCTCAACTGAAATCAGAACTACAGGGAAGCTGAGTAGCAAATTGAAATTCCTGATAATTTCTAACTCAGCAACTCACTGTCTGAAAAGGAAAGGAGTACTTAAAGCCTGGCGTCACAAACAATCGCATGGCAAAGACACTGAACACCATTGCATCACAAGGTCATCCCCCAACAGTCCACATGTGCTGGACTTCCCAAGAGAGTCATAAAAAAAAATAACAACCCTATTGTAAAGAATGCATTCACTAAACAAAACATCCCTCAAAGATAAAACAACAGAGATAGCTTTTCTCAAAAGAACTGCTTATCTGAAAACATTATAACCTTGCAGATGGTGATATGTAGGTAAAGAATCTACACCTTTCCCTGCCCTCTATCCCCAGTACAGAGATTGTACGAGCCACTAGCAAAACTGTATGGTGAGAGTGGAAATCTCCATTGCGGAGGGGCAGGATGTTCTTGAACTTATCAGCAACAGCTTGTCCAAGTCTGTGGCAACAGCTTCCAGGACATTCAGAGTTTAGCAGCTGCCAGACTGCTTGTCTTCCAGACCATCTTTCCATTGCAGTGGCTCCAGCTGTTTCCTGTACCTTTCAAAGTCTGCCCACAGTGCACATATAGTACCACTGCAAGCTGACAACACCCAACTGCAGCAGGACCCTGAAGGCCATGCCAAAAGATGATAGGTTCATTAACTTCACCACAAGTAAGGTCTTGACCTCTAATTAAGTTGTCAAAAAAAGCTAAGTGTGACAATGGCTTTGAAAGTAATTTATAGTGATATTATCTAAACAATACTAATTTCTCCAAATGAAATACTTTTCTAGCTTCACTTGGCCATCCCTGTTCCCTGTTTTAGGTGATTGATAATATTAATTATATTTACATAAGAAGACAAACATTTGCAGCTCACAAAGGTTACACTGGAATTTCTTTAAAGGTGTAAACAGCAGCAGCAATGGAAATAACCTGTGAACATCTAGAAGTGTGAATCCCTCTTGCTTCTTGAACCACTCTGCCCTCTTACGGTAATTGCCCAGCAAAGTGCATAAGATCTGTTTGACAGTGGAGACTGTATTTGTGTCAGAGCACAAACTCTATCTGAAGCGGGCATAAAAAGCAACAAAAGGAAGGCAGGAAGCAGTTGGAGTGAATGAACAAGGAATGGTAACAAACAGCTAATGGTAGATTGTCAGTAAACTTTGATAATTATAAATTCATCGGGTAGCTTCTGTAGATAAAGAAGTGATTATTGTGCAAGCAAACAATATTTTTTTTCATGCTGAACCCCAGAATAATGCAACTGAACAGCAAGTCACTCAGCAGGGCGCTTCCATCAGCCAGTGGGGCTGCCCGGAAAACCTTCCTGGCAAAAGGGGACTACAAGCTGTGAAATGAAAGGGTCTTTCACCGGCAGAGAAGGGGAAAGATGACCCCACTGAAATGGCCATCTGAGACTGTAAGTGGGGGGTGGGGGAAATGATTGTAGAAATAAGTTAGTGTGGTCTTTGCTTAAATAATGACTGGAACTTGCAGCATGCTGTGAGCTGTGCCTCAAGGACACTCAAGAGTCCATGAAAATGGAAAGAAATGCATTTAAGAGTTGCTGTTCTGCTGAGACATTTATATGTCTTGTTAGAAGATTCTTGTTTGTTTTTTTTAAAAAAAAAAAACCCTCAAAGCCAAAAAACCTGCTTGCTTTCACAATTTCAGTCTGGCTTTAAACAAAGAGGAGCTATAAGGTCAGTATAGGGAATTGGCAGCCTCTTCGTAACTCAATTGTAAGATTTTGTTTCTGTAAAATAGTGAAGAGGTTGAGCCCAGGAGTCTGCAAGGGAGGCCAGGAAAAAGCATGACAGTCCATCCAGACCAAGAAATACAGTTGTCCCACATCTAGTGAGCTTAGAGGCACATAGTGGAGTTCTGCGAGAGGCACACAGCTCTCACATGCTGCTTATTTCACTTCCTAGTAAAGGCTGCAATGTATTTTTCATTCAGATACTACTTTTAGGCCTTTAGAACAAAATAAGAAAAATTACACCTGAATCATCAGTAGCATATAGCCCGAACACTGGCAGTAAGTCCAGCTACTGCTCATTATTTATCACCTCACACATCACACCAATACAGCAACTGGAGATTTATCTTCACTTTTAGATAGCAATGCACACAACAGTGACCACATCACATGCAACTGATCGTTCTCAATTATACATAAGAAAGTGAAGCCATGGACTAATTGTGTATATTTGTACAAAGGAAACAATGTTTATATTAACACAGGAAAAACCCACAAGGGACTTTTTAAAAATAAAAAGCCAAATCAATCATCTTTGAAGTGACCATCTCCCATTGTTCTGTCTTTTCTAATAATCCTAAAAATTTGAGCTACAATGAACTCAGATGACTGTTCACCTTGAAATTTCTCAGAAAACATCAGTAAAAATACATTTAATGGACTACTGTTTACTGCTGGACACATGGCAGCTCTTTCCTTAAAAAAAAAAAAATCATGGAGTGTTAAACATAGACTAAACCACCCTCCATCCTCAAAGGGCCAGCAAGAATCCTCAGGTTTTAGTTTGACATAGCAATATAAATATATAAACAACAAACTGATCATCAGCATGAGATGCATGAAAAAGACTGCTTTCTAACAAAGTTTTAAGACTGATGAACTGAATCAACAGATTTTAGCTAGGTATCAAGGCCAAATTGTAACTTGCATAAGGTCTTTTAAGTTTTCAGGATTTCTGCTGCACAACTGCTTCACAGTCAGCTGGGAACAAGAGAATCATGAGATTTAAACTGAAATTGGCTGGGCAATCTAATCTCACCTTTTGTTTGAAAAGTATATTTCAGTGGTAAGCAGGCTGTAAAATACAGGGACAATGCCAACTATGCAAGACAAGTTTGTTTATTCAGCTATTGTGTTGACTATCTGACATTTCTCAATGCTGTGTTAGACACAATGGTCTGTGAGGATCAGAGTGTGCCTAATGACTTGAGCATGCACCTGAGCTCTGGTCAGAGACTGTGACAGGAACAGCCTGTTAGCTTTCAATATTCAATGCCACACAAAATTCTTCCTTTGTGTATAGCTATTAAATTCAGCACAATTTATTTGTTGCTATGAGTATCTAAGCTGACTACCTCTACCCAGATTTTGAGTAACACCATTAAGTTGGTGAATCTAGTCATAGAACACAAGGTACTTGATGGATCTTCTTGCTTTCAAATGCGCAAATGGACATCTACCCTGCTGGAATCCACTCATCTGGTTCATCACCTCACTTACTAGAACTGGCGCTTTGCAGACCCATGACTCTATCTTTCCTACTGTTTACTGCTAAATCTCTCCAAATATTACTTATCTTTCCACTTCTGCATAGCAAGCTGTTTTTCATTAAGTTTAGAGCTGCTGCACTTATTTCCTCCCCATTATTCTGCAAAGGGGAACAGAGACACAAAGGCTGATTATGAAGTCTGCAGGCAAGAAAAAGAAAAAAATCAACACCAAGAGGAACTGCACATAGTCCAGAAAGACATCAATTGATCAGTGCTACTACTGCTGTAAGATGTATTCATAAGGTACCAGCCAACATGGCACCTTGTTTTTGTATTACAAACGTTTATGTGATATCACAACTCACAATGAAAACTGTTCCCTTTTTTCCTGTAATACTAGCAAGACTAAAGTAGATTACTTGACAAAGCTCCATCTTAACATTTTCCACAAGCACCAGAAAAAATCTTAAGTGGTTGATTTGAAAAGCACTTCATATTACTTTTTATACCTACTATAATGCCACTGAAGGCAGCAATATACTTCAAAATTCATAACAAAATATATTTTAAAATCCCAAAACTATTCAGCACAGAAGAACATTATAGTTGAGTTTGTCATTCTTGTAAAGGACATATCCACTGTTACTGGGTTATAGCCTTCTATTTTGAACTCCATGACAAAGCCAAATAAAACACAGTGCATACATAAACACAAATCCCTATTCCAAGCAGTTATTTTGTTTGGAGTCTTCAAGGGTTCAACTGAATCTCCAAAAGTGCTTCATGACTTGAAAAGAAGACAAAAAAGTTTCACTATCTGTCTGACCTTCATGAGGTCACTGATAGATGTCATGGAATGACCTCTAGATTTAGTATGTGTCAGCCTCCAGAATCAAGTAGTAAAGAAGGAAGCCCAGCTTGGTAGCATTTAGTTCCATGGGTGCAATGAAGGATAAATGAAGAGTCATAGGAAACCTATACCTAAAATACATTCCTGTTGGACTTAAGAATTGGGAAAGCAAGCAATTATTTTGCATGAAAATAAAATTCACTTCAGCAGACAGAGAAAAGTGTGTGAGATTTCAAACCACCACATCTTCCCACGTTGCTTATCCTCCATATCTCACACACTGAGAATCAGGCAAGTCTTTTACGTGTCAGACTCTGTATGCAGAACACTGACTGCCCACACATGGTAGGTCTTGAGCAAAAGGAGAAAGAGAGCAAGGAGGCACTCGCCCTGGCTCCTTCCTTCAGGCCTCATCTGCAGAAGGAGCTCCATTTCTCTACAGGGACAAATAATAACATGCAAAGCCCCTTTGCAGATTTTCTGTTCAGCAGACATGGATGGCTCCCCTTTCATCTGACCAGGGCTGCAGCTGGCACACCACCCTCCAGGCAGCCTGGGGAATCTCAGTTTCAGCTGCCTCAAGCTTAGTGCTGGGGTTTAACTCCTGCCCATTTGAACAGTGGTTGAACAATCTGCCGCCTGGGCAACCTCCCCCCAGCTCACTGTTAATGGACCCATTTACACATAAATAGCCTAAAGGTTCTCATCCATGTGTGAATTACTGCAGCACCAAGTGCTACCCCTACAGAGCTCCAGCTAATCTGGATATCTTGCATCTCACCAACTGTGCTAGAATTATTCACACGAGATGACTTAAATCACAAACAGACTTTTCTTTTCTTTAATTAATTAGTTACTTCTAGGCTGGATTATATTTTCACATCACGATCATTAATCACTCTTCTCTTCTAAGAGATAAGTGGTGGCTATGATTTGTCTGTTGTAGTGTTGATCGCCCCCAGTGAGCAATATTGTTGCTGTAACATGGAGAAATCCTACTTTAGATCACCTATCTTACATTTTGATTTCTTCAGAAGGTCCATACACATTTTATTCTTAATAAGAGAGCTCAGCAGCTTGACAACCTGGAGACTTTCACCTTCCCAGTACAAAGACACTGCAAATTAAAAATCCACAATGAAAAGACGCGTAAAGTGTAAAATCTTGAAGGGCAATACAGTGCCTGAATCTCTTAAGAGACAGAGCACACAATTCCATGTAAAGAGGGACTGTTGTGCTACCAGCTCCTCTCCCATCATCAAAAACATCCCTAAAAAAAATCCACTAAAAAAATTAGCCATAATCTCTCTGTCAGGGGCTTACATGAGAAAGAAGTGTCTAATAATACAAATCTTATAAAATGTTTCCCTAAGACCACCCTACCCCTTTTATGCTTAGAAGCAGAACAACCTGACAAACATCCCTAAGATAGTTACATAGCTTATCACGTTCTGTTTACTCTACTTATATTTCAAAGATTGAGACTGCTTATGAAAGCTATGCTGGGTTCTGTGGAGTGCATCTAATGCAACAACTATGAATGAATAACTGCTGAATTCAGACAGTTCCCAGGAGCAAACGGCCAGTCAGCAGCTAGTTAATTCTCATCCTTTTCAAAACATGCTTTTCAATAATTTATGTGAAAGGATGGAGTGAAAGAGGGGGAGCAAGGATTAGTAACAGGTTTTAAGTCTTTAAGGAAGAAGAGATAAGAGCTTTGTAAGTCATGACAAAAATGCAAAGAATGTGGGTTTGTTGGGTTTTGGGTTTTTTTAAGAATCCACATCACATATCTTCGGAGTTTCCTTCCATCTCATGAGATAGGAAACCCGAAATAATATACAAGCATCTTTTTTGCATCCTGTAACAGTATCTTTAACAGATTCAGTTAATAACTGCGAAGGACTGCATTCATAATAAGTTGAAAATGGGGTGGTTCTCATTGTCAGAGACAGCAGAAGGTTTCCAAATTTTACGGGTTAAATAAGCCAATAAATTTAACAGTCTTTTAAAGATGTTTGTGTAATCCTTCCAAAACGGCAAAGAACAGATGAGTCATCCATATGGCCAAGTTCCACTAAAATTCTGTCTTGTAATCATAAAATATGATGTAACGTAGTTTGGTCCCAGGAGAAGGAAAGGAGTTAGACATATGTGACATGCACAAGCATCCCCTGGCTACATCTGGCCAGCTATTTTAAAAAGGTATTACACAAATAAGCAGGGGTTTTAGAAGTCTCCAAGATAAATATTCTTGAGAATTCTCCTGGCAAATAAATCAGTATTGCTCTTAAAATCTACATTAATGCATCAAACATTATTGTTACAAACTCTACCCAGCTAAATAGGTATAGTGAACTACGTAATTGTTATACTTTCCTGCAGTTTTTTAAAAGTTTGCCTTCATAAACTTTGAAGGCAATCTGTGGTTTATTAGTACTTCACAACAAGAAAACTCTAGAAATTAGTGTTTAAAGAACTACTGGCAAATCAAAAGAAGCTTCCCTTTTACAAACATCTACAGAAGAGAAAAGAATATAGATCAAGTAAGAATTCACAAACAGTGAGTGGCAATGAATATTATTTTCTGTATTATGTTAAGGTTGTATTAAAAACCTGCTAAGGAGGAAATCGGAGCCATCAACTGTGGCAGGTAAAATTTTCATTTCATTAATTACCCAGATATGTACAACAGAAGTCATCAATACCTCAGATATTTGAATATTTCACATAACCGCTTTGAGTTAATGATAACAATTCAGTACATTGTTATCACTTTGGTCCTCATTATATTCCGGGCACCATTTAAGTAGGTGTGCACAGATGCCTTAACTAAGCATGTTATGTTTAACAGTTCTGCAAAAAAACCCTGCACTCTTTCATCTAGGTAGTTTAAAATCCACCTACAATTCAAGTCAGTTTACCAGAAAAAAAATGACTCATTCCAGCAAAAGTAAGGAAAAATTACAAGCAAAAATAGTTTCATTTCTCATGGTGACAAGAACAGCAAAGGAAAATTACTGGGGGCTGACAAAGATAATTATTCCAAAGTCTTTCTGAAACCATGTTACAATTCCCTTCTATGTAATAATACCTTTCTCGGCAACAGAGAGAGGGGCCTGCAGCCACTAAAAAGCACGTATTCTGGTTATTCCTTTCAATGAGATTGTGCACAGCTAACTGCATCAACATCAAAGTTCAGAGAAGCAGCAGAAACCAAGAAGCCAAGTGACTACACAAGTGAGTCAGGAGAGGCTTGACTCCCAGTCCAATCCCTACCAAAGTGTCAGGAATCACTAGGTAAGGCATAAAAAAAAGAACAAAATCACTAAGAACTGTACATTCAAGCTATTTACCAATGTGCACAGCTGGACAATTTTCAGAAGTGCAAAGATTATCCAAAACACCACCTATAATAATAACAAATAGGCCAGGATGCCTCAGCCTCAGAAACCAGGCAAGTTATGGGGGATACAAAGTTAACAAAAAGCAGTAATTTAGAGAAGGTAGATGGGGATCAGCTGTTCAGTATCTTCCACCACAGTGAAAAGTTCACTATCACATGGAAGTGGAACCGGGTCAAAACCAAACAAAAGAAAGTCAACAGCAGACTTTCAAAGGATGTTGCAAATGGAGTAAGTATACATGGGTTCAAGGAGGGACTGATCATATACTAGGTAGAAAGACTCAATACTGATTTGGAAGACAGATTCATTCAAACCACAAGGAATAAATTTCCATGTTCAAGAAACTACTTGAGCTGAAAATAGCCAGTGGCTATGAAAGCATTATGAAGAAGTGTCATGCACACTTGCTCAGTGTTTGCTCTTCCCTAGTTAAGCACTGACAGATACTACTGGAAGCAAAAGACTTGTGACCCTCAATCTGAACCAGTAAGCATTGTTCTGTTGTGAAAAGAAGTCTGTTTAGCCCTGCTGCTTTATCCACCGCAGCTCCTATATACCTATTCTCTCCCCTACTCTGCAGAACAAAAATAAACATCACACTGGTGTTCATACAGCCTGACGGGCACCAGCATCTCCCATGCTAGAAACACTGCTCACAAAGAAGCAGCCAACCACACACTGCAAAATAATAACAACATTACTACCCCTCCTTTGTTCTTCATCTCACCAGCAAGCACACTCCTCAATAAGTAACCACTGTGGTCAAGAAACCTGTACACGACAGGTCCCTAGCTACCCCTTAGCTCCTTCTCAAATACTCAAAGACAATTAAGAAAAGCAAGGCAGTAATCTTGGAGTCAACAGGCCAGCTCTATATCACTAACAGTTTTTAGATAACCACAGAATAAAAATGGTTTAAAACCATCAAATTTGGCCATGCTGTCTTAACCACTCAGGCAGAAAGCTGGAATACTGTTGATTGTATGGACTCTTCATACTCCAGGCACCTATTTCTATAATCTTCTGGCAAGAGCTTTTAATGATAACTGGAGTCAAGGGCTGAAGTCTAAACTGAGGACAAGCTACAGCCACACTTCTATTCAGGATTTGGCTAAAAAACCTAAGGATGGATTAAAACAATCGTTCTGACAGAGGCTGAGGCCACTATGAAAGGATACACCTCCATTGGACCATCATCTCTTAGATCAAGTATATTTTATGCCTGCACATCCCACTATAGCAATATTGAACTATTTGTTGAAGCAGTCATTTTTAAAGTTAAGCATCTTGTTTATATACCTTAACACAGATATCTCAAGGAAGTTCTCAAAAACTTTGCCTGCATGCTAGCAAAAGAATATTGTTTTTAAACAGTTCCATCATCATATTAGTTTTGGTTCATCCTTCTGAAAAGTTTCACTGCACCGAAGTATAAAACTAAGGACTGGTATTTGGAAAAACCCAAATAATATTTCACAACAGCCCTGTAACTACTCTGAGATACCAAATTTTAAATATCTTGGCTTGGTATACTACTTGAATGGGAAAAGACTGAAACTCTGAAAATGAAATCAACCTCCTGTTACTTTTGCAGGAACGGCTACAGTGAAGATACTATTAATATTACTGTAGTTATTACAGAAATTACAGTGAGTTGTGAGCAGAGAAGCTCGCCATTATATCATCAAAAAACATTGCTATTCACTTGAGATAAAACCCCTCTTCAGCATCTCTGAAGAACTCTACAAGGCTGAACAATTATGCACTGGCAAGTGTTTCCTTAGAAGTGAGGAAAGTTCTGGCACACACTCTGCAACGTCACTAGAAATTAAACCCCTGTGCTGCAGCTGTCCAAGGCTTTGTACTTGGTCCCTGACACAAAATGTTGCCTCGGGCTGCTTGCCGAATGCCTGCCCAGCCAGTGAACGAGTTTTACTATGCTGCCCTTCAGAAAACTAGCCTGTTACGCTCACTGCAGGCTGGCCATTCCCAGTGCCCCTTTCTTTCAGCACAAATGCTGTCGATGGCACATCAAGCATTGGGTCAAGTCTTCATGACTGTCAGAAGGTTACCTACAGCCTCCATGGCATGTTAGAAAGAGCAAGGAGGCTTTTATGCACTAGCTTTTCACATCTGAAATTTAAGCAAAGAATCAACAACAGGTATAAATGAAGGGAAGGTGAATTCCACCATTCCAATTCAGGTTTGAGTTGGGGTTTTGTTTTGCAGTGGCTCTGGGGGGGATTTTTATTAAAATAAAGGCAATATTCATTTTGGCAAATGAAAAACATTTTGAGACCATTACAGTATTTGGAAATAAATTAGAAGTTTTAGATTCATATTGAGCTCCATGGGTAGCTAGCCACTTCCTTAGCTTTGTTTTGTTTTAGAACGTGTCATTCTTCTATTTCTACACTAAGCAAGGAATTTTCCAAACATTTAATGTTAAACAGGAAAACTGAAGTGGAAAGTGGATGACAGCCAGTCTAACTGAGCTTTATCAACGCACTCCATACATCCTGACATCCTATACGTGCTCCGAGTTACCAGAAGCACTATTGCCAGCCATGCCACTGCTAATTTAAGAGACATCATATTTTGCAAACAGGAACAACAGAATTTCAATGTAAAGTCCAAAATAACACACTGTGTTGTTTAGGATTCATATGTTGTTTGCATGAGACTGTAACACACAATAACAGAGCAATTAAAAAAACTAATCCATGCATGTCAGTAGACCTAGAAAAATGGGGTGTTGTAGTGCAACATTTTAATTACTTTTAAGCCATGAAACATGATTATGTTTACAAAGTATTTATTTAGTCTGACCAAAACAAAAAAAAAAAAAAAAAAGGCATGTAAGACTTCAGGTTTCATCACATATTTCGTTGTCCGCATATACACCTCCCACCAAAGTGAGACAATACTGGTTTTCAGTTGGCTGAAGGAGAAATCACTGAGGATATGAGTGCAAAAAGACTTATTTTCAGCCCCATTAGTTGAGCATGTTTCAACACGTGGTCTTTTCAAGCTGAACTCTGAACCCTTTCAGAGACTGACAGAGTCTGTCTCACATGGATGACCTCTAAACAAAACACTGGTCCATAATCAGAGAACTAACTACTTACGTCTAAAAAAAACCCAAACAAACATGCATTCCTTGCTACTGCACCAAAGCAGCCACTGTCAACATTTATTTTAGACAGAGCTATTGAGGTATGCCAGGAAAACCCTGGTTACATTGGAGACCACTCCCAGCTTAAGATGTAATCCACCAAAATCATAGAAACATAGAATAGTTTGGGCTGGAAGGGACCTTAAAGATCATCCAGTTCCAATCCCCCTGCCACTAGATCAGGCTGACCAAGGCCCCATCCAACCTGGCTTGGAACACCTCCAGGGATGGGGCAGCCAGAACACTTCCTTGGGCAACCTGTGCCAGTGCCGCACCACTCTCATAGAATCATAGAATAACCAGGTTGGAAGAGACCCACCGGATCATTTGGTCTCTTCCTATGAAACACTAAACCATGCCCCTTAACACCTCATCCACCCGTGCCTTAAACACCTTCAGGGAAGGTGAATCAACCACCTCCCTGGGCAGCCTCTGCCAGTGCCCAATGACCCTTTCTGTGAAATTTATTTTCGTAATATTCAGCCTAAATCTCCCCTGGTGGAGCTTGTGGCCATTCCCCCTTGTCCTGTCCCCAGTCACTTGAGAGAAAAGGCCAGCTCCCTCCTCTCCACAACCTCCTTTCAGGTAGTTATAGAGAGCAATGAGGTCTCCCCTCAGCCTCCTCTTCTCCAGGCTAAACACCCCCAGCTCTCTCAGCCGTTCCTCATAAGGCCTGTTCTCCAGCCCTTCACCAGCTTTGTTGCACTTCTCTGGACTCGCTCCAGAGCCTCATGGTGAAGAAATTCTTCCTTAAGTCTCTCTGTTGGGTACAGTCAATTTCCATGTGCTTGAGTAAAGCGTAAAGACAAACAAGAAAACAACCAAAGTAGGCAGAACTTTAACTACCTTTCCATCATAGCTAGAATTTCAACACAAAGATAAACCAAGATATAATTGTGTCCAGATCCTAGCATATATGGGTGTACTGAACCTGTGACACACAAAGGCTTTTTCTTTGTTTGCTTTTGTTAGGGATTGTACAGGTAACAAGTATGTCTGATGCTGAAAACATTAACCTAAGTAGGCATTCTCCCTATCAAAGGTAGAAAGGTGTAGGAAGGCTCCACAGAGGAATCTGGACAGGCTGAATTGATGGGCCAAGGCTCAGTGTCAGGGCCTGCACTTTGGTCACAACAACCCCATGCAATACTGTAAGGGTTTTTTATTGCAGGTTTATCGTTGGGCTTGATGATCTTACAGGCCCTTTCCAACCTCGACAATATTGTGATTCGATGATCTTCACAGTGCTCCTTCTAAACTGAGCCTGAAACCACTTTTATTTGGGAAATACAATGTGGAGTCCTGCAATAACATAGTCATACATGAGAACTAGAAAGAGCTGTGAAAAAAGGAGCTCAACTCATCTAGGGATGATGCACAGTGCTCAACAATACTTTTGTTCTGTTTCTGAAGGCAGTACAAAAGGGCATTTCTTTCACCAACAGCTGAAAAAAAAGCAAAGAATCCATTCAAAGGGTACAATTATATCTGATTTGCATGGTTAAAGCATTCCAGCTTCCTTAACTGTTTAAGTAGGAGGATGAAGCATGTTATCATGCTTAGCTGTATTGTCCATATTTTCAGATGGGTCAGTCACAGGTAGTCTTCAAAAAGGGAAAAAGATTAACTTCTTTCAGAACATTCACTTCCTAGCCACTCTATAGACACAGGTAAGAAAAAGAAATTTTATAACCATTCAACTAAGAATAGAAAAGAAAAAGAACACACTTTGGCATACCTATTTTGAAATTGCTACAGGGAGACTGAGCACAAATTTCACCCACTGTTAAGGTATATACATCCCTGTACATCTCAGGGGCAATCAATGAGCCAGAGTAACAAGGTCAACAGAAGCTACAGGCTGGTCAGGACAGGGAAAGCATAATTTGTTTAGAATTCATTGCATTGATTTTACAATTTCCTCCTGCTTCAGCATTTCACTCATCAAAATTTAAAAATTTAAGTTTCTGCCTTTTCTTACCGGGGATGGGAAAAAAAAGGTAATATTCTTTACCACCAAATTCTGTCAGAAATTAATTCCTGCATAAATCAGGCTCAAGGAAGAGAGCATTGTCTCTACACAGCATTGTCAAACAGGACTTCCAGATGTGCTCCCTATTACATTATTATACACAACACCCTCCTGTTTCATAAGACTGCCTGAGGATGTACAAGAAGCAGTATGTGCCATTTCTGCTGCTCTAATGGTTTATGGGTTTATTCTAGTAACAAGTATATCAAGGCGCATGTCCTTTTGCAAAAATATGGATGCTCCTCTTCTTCAGGGAGGTCCATTAGAGGTTTCTAGCACTCTACAATTGTCAACCCATGACCACAAATTAACTTTTTTAGTTATTCACACCCAAACTCCCCCTCAAGCTCCCCCCATCTTTAAGTTTTTTAGGAGTACAGCACAATTTGTACCTTTATCAGTACAGCAGCTACCTCTTCAGCTGCTCAGTCCATGAACTACAGAGAGCCTCAACTAGACCACATCATCAAGAACTTCATATCCCATTAGGCAAACGGCTCAGTTTCTGCCTGGAATGGAGCCAGATGAGTACTGAGCAACAGATACATCAGGAGCTGAAATTAACCAGCTCTACAACATGCACACAACATGCTTTACAAGGCGTGAAGAATTTTGGTGCTTTCAATAGAAAGCACTGATTGCAGAGGGCTACCCTTCCTCCAGATCAAAACACTTAGGCTAAGCAAGACTGCCAGTTATCTTTGCCTATTACACATAATTACAGACCCATTTTTAGCCCTCAGACTTAGGTGTGTTTCCCTCCCACCATCTAAATAGCATGAAGTTGTACACAAACATAAGATTGCTTTTAATTCATTACTTTCATTCCAAGACCTCCAAGAGGCATCGAGTTCTTTTCAAGATAAAAATAATTTTAAAATTCTTTCTGGTTTCAATTTCTTTTACTGAAAATGCTCCAAACAAGAGAGGGTTGGAAAACAAGCATATTTCTGCTCATATTTTCTGAGTTAGACTCCCCACCCCCACCCCGCCCCCCGAACTTTCACCCCCACTTGCAGAAGTTCATGCCTGCTGAAAATTAAAATGTCTGCATTGCAGGATGGGCCATTATAATTCAACACATGCTGTTCTGGTGGAGAAAAGCATGTTTTTGGAATAGCTCTGTTACGGGTCAGGAATGTAAAACTGAGTTCATATTTCAGATGAAAATGGGAAACAGAGCTTTTTTCTTCCAAACCCAACTCAGCTCTCCAGTAATGAAGGAAAAAAGCCTGTGCATTCAGGTCTTTGTAGTGTCCTGCAAGAGGTATTTAAGTATTGTAATGAAAAGGTCACTAACTGCTTGTATTTAACAGATGGCAGCATTACAAATTCCTGTTTTTACCACTGAATGCAGGTTTTTAACATTTGCTTTAGAACATACTTCCAGGCTCCAGCCTTTACACTGCCACAGATGACTCAATGGGCAATCATGTGCTCCATTTCATTCCAGAAAGCATCCCAGGCTCACAGAACAACTGCACTATTGAAACACCACAAGCAGAAACAGTAGAGCTCAAATGAGATGGTACCACAACCACGTATTCTACTCCTCAAAGCTATGCAGCATCTGGTTTGATGCATTTTGTTACAAGTCTCAACATCTCACAGAAGAGTGCAAAGTCTCTTTGCACTTAGTCTACTCCAACACTGCTTTGGCTCATCTATGCAAAACAATCCTTTTTTTGCACTTAGATTTATGCATGTGGTTAGGAAAGAAAGATTATTAAAGTCATTACATCTAAATGACATCAATGTCAATAGCTTGTATTGAAGTATCTCGCCAATCTTCTTGGAAGATGAATGAGAAGCCAAGGAAAGAGAAACGTGATCAAGAGAAGTTCATAGTCCAAGAAAGGGCATCTCCTAGGGCTACCCAATAGAACTCAAGCTACAGAAATTGTCCATCTCTCACTTCCATTTGTCTAAAATACAGGCATCAGTATGACAGATTTTCTAATAAAATAGCACATCTTGGCTGTTCACCAGGTTACAGCATAGTGTTAGGTAATATGCTCATGGGAAAATCTACTGAAGATCTCAACAAGAATGTTATACATATCTCCCATAAAGGCGTATTTTGCACACAAGCTGTCTAATCACTGCCTGGTTTCAAGCAAAGCCTACCCAGGCATCTCAATATCTACTTTTTCCCCAAAAACTCTGCTGCTCTGACGGGTTGAAGATTCAGCAACCTGGAAAGAGCAGACACAAAGCAGCCACTACTCCTGAAAGCCACTCAGACTATTGCATATACAATACACTTATAACTTCAGACATAAGAGAGTCAATCTTCATCTCTGAAGGATGAAGCAGGAAAAACTACACCATACAATGAAGCAAGATTATGACAATGACAAAATACTCTTTCAATTCTTGTCACCATCAACAGCGTGCATATAGCAAGAAATAGGATGCAAGACATACCATTTAGGTTCTCAAAACAGCAGGGACAGATTATGACTATGCCCTTTGGGCAGAGGTTAAAGCATCTATGATGTCAGGTAGGAAAAAAATAATACTTCAATATAGCAAATTTATTTCACATGAAACTGAACTGTGCAGTTAGATGCATATGTCTTCTCCCAAGTAACAAACCCACAGGACAAGAGGAAATGGCCTAAAGTCTTGCAAGTCAAGGTTTTGATTGGATACTAGGAAAAATTTCTCCAAAAGTGTTGTTACGCATTGGAATAGGCTGACCAGGGAAGAGGCTGAGTGACCAGCCCTTAAGGTATTTAAAAAGATGTGTCCATGTGCCACTTCAGGACATGGTTTAATGGTGAATTTAGTACTGTTAGTTTGTGGTTAGACTTAATCTTAGATGTCTTTTCGAACCTAAAGGACTATGATTCTTCATTGGAGCTCAAATCATTCTGACATTTCAGGGTCCCAGTCACAGAGGACTGTGCCACTGCACAATGCACCAGAGAAAATCTACACTTGTTTTTTCTCAAATTGCATGTGCAGCAAAATGCTTGCCAAAATAAAGACAAGTCTCCAGAACAGTCATGTTAGGCAGCTTCACTGAAGAAGTTCTATACAGCACTACTTTCAGAGTTCCATCCTTTTTACAGGGTGGGATCACCTCTCCTAACAGGTTTATTCAGCATAGGCAGAAGACACATCCTTACTCTTGAATATATATCGTCAGCTTTAAAAACTGGTACCACCTGGTAGCTTTCTGCCAGCACTGTTCATATTCAGTACCAAGTGTCGCAGAAATCTACAGCCCCTAGTAAAGGCTAGTTACAGCAAACTCAGGTGTGAGGGTCCTGTTCTTGTTCCAGAATTATTTCTTTTGAAATAGCTTTTAATTTTGTGTCATTTCCTCCCTGCCTCTGAGGTTTATGCAGTCATTCTATACCAGTATACCTACTGAAAACTTGGAAGCAGTCTCCAATATAAAATAGGCTCACACAACTTTCACAAAAAACAACAATTATGTTGACAAGAATAACACCGCGTTTCCACCAAAAGCTGCAGCACGAGCTTAGCTGTTTTGTTTGATCTGTCAAATGCCAAACAGCTAACTGCACTACTTGCTTCAGCAGCTTGGAACAACCCCAGCAGACACCACCTGATGCTCAGCAAGCAGATGGAGGACATTGAAGAGAACTGCCTCTACACAAACGTCAGAGAAAAAGCAGAAAGGACAGACACTGAAGGCCAGAGTGTGAAAACCACAAGTACTGTGATTAGATGAGAAGGAAAACAAAATCACCACACTGAGAAGCCATGATTCACTGTTTCTGCTGCTCACAAAAGACCTTGTGAAAACCAGGACATCTAAGACTGACTATGCCCAGTCTCAAGAAACATTACAAAATGCTCATATGACATCTCTTAAAATGGTCACTTTATTTTCTTAAAACATAAACTGGGTAGACTTCCTAATAGGAAAGGAAGTTTGAATTGGAGGAGGAAGGGAGATCTCAAAAGGAATGCGTTTTGGACTTGATCATGTTGCAAACAAAATCCAGTTCATTAATGCCCTTAAAAATACTATTGAATCACCGAAGACTGAGAAATGCATGAACACTACAGAGTTAACCACACTCCTTTCTACTACTGGAAATAAGATTCTCTCCCTGCCATTCTCTTCAGCTGAAATTATGTTCTCCACAGCAACTGCAGCACATGGAAGGTCTGGCAGGCTAACATACTAAAAGAGGGAGACAGTTAAGCATAAAGAGAGTACAAATTAACATCAACTGCTGATTTTCCCCACCACTAAGCTTTCTTGTAACAACGACTAGGAACATTGCAATTAACTTCGTTCATGAAATACTATGTTCTAAAGTTGGGCCTAATTAGATGCAATATAATTCTTGCCAGAAACAGATAATGTGCGTCTTTCATCAATTTGGGTGACTGGAATTTATTAATGTTCAGCAAGTCTGCATAGCACAAATTATGTTTACCCGCTGTTCTACAAACAAGCACAGTATCTCCTTCTGGTATGATCAACTGTATTTGGTATTTGTGAGAGAAAAATGTGGTTTTCATTTTGGAATGAAACTTTAAAAGAGGAGAACCCCTCAAACTGCAAGGGCGAGAAGAGGCAATAAAAATAATAGCACTGAGCACAGCAAGATTCTGAGCCAGTATTAGATTTCTGGGGTACAGATACATAATAAGCTCGCAGGGAACAGCAAAGGAGTATGGAAGGAGGGAAGAAGGCATGGCTTAGTAATGATGAATTTCATTATAGCAGCAATAACAACTACAATCTATTGGTAAGCACAATGCCTCAAGGGCAATACAAAAAAACCACATGAAGGAATGCCAAAAAAACCCTAAAAGCTGCAGTAGGACAATGGAGGCCTAGGCTGATGTTAACTCTCCCCAAAGTTAGTGTTTTCTGAAGTTAGTTTAGCTTGAAATATTTCAGAACCCCACCCACTATCAGCTAAAGAGAAAACAAGGAACAGAACATGGATGATGATTCATGTCAGTGCAAGCTCCTATTTTTCTATTTCAAATAAAACACAGTCTCTTTGTCAATAGACATACTTTCTTCTCCTTTGTTTTTGCCTTTTTTTGTTTGTTTGTTTCGCTTCCAACCAATAACTTTTCTCCAGGGCTCAGCAGTGGTAGACAATCTCAAAGACAATCCTAAGCCTTTCCCGCAAAGAGGGACTGAAGTGACCTCCACACCGCTGCAGGAGGCAAGCAGAGTTCAAAACACAGCTAAGGTTTCAAGCACACTTTGCCAGAAAGTATGAAGAAAAATGGTAGGCTGTCTCCTCTCTTAGTGTCTTCCCTACCAAAGCAGCCCAGGAGCAAACAGAAAACCAAACAGAAATGCAAGGGGAGGGAGAGGCGTAACAGTAACAAAACTCTTATAATTTTGAGTCTCTCTATACAACCCAAAGCTCCAACAAATCACACCTGTAATAAGGATTAACTGGATGGAAAACCAAATAACTCTAGAACCACAACTGTCAGAAAGACCTTAGAAGACCCTCAAATTCCATTGCATGGTTTTGCCTATGTGCCTAGTGTGTTAAATATTTAACAACCACAGTTTTGATGTCATGTAGCAGGTACTCAATCATAACTGTAGGTACTTAATATATTACATGCCTCCCACCCAGCCAGTGTTAATTATTGTTATAGGTGTTGGATTTCATAACCAGAGTTCCTACTCCTTTTTAATAATCACTGTTGTGCAAATATAATAAACACTGTTGTAACAGAACAACAGATCTAAGCCAGGCAAGTCAGCAAAGCTGTTGACCTCTGGAAAGCAAGATCACTGTGTTCAAAAGCTACAGAAGAAGTTACAACTGTGCCTTCTGAGTAAGACAGGAGCCTAACATTACTAAGTGTAAACTCCTGAATGCCTACCACTCAGCTTATGTAGTTCTGTCATACTTCAGATATCTTGGGTTGATTTCCAAGTTTGAAAGAGCACAGGATATTGTCTAATGTGACTATTTAAGGATATTTTAAGATAAGCAGTAGGTTAGTTTTGGAACTTAAGTGTATGTGTTTCAAATGACTCATGAAGAGACAAGACTAAAAAATTCACAACACCACACAGACTCTGTGAAGGAATTTAGTACATTTCTGGTTGAGCCTTCCATGTTCAGTGTGGCAGCACTCTAGCAAACATACCAATTATTTGCAAGATCTGCCTTGTAAACTAGCCAAGAAGTACAATCACCACATAGGAGTAACAACCACCATGGGCATGAAAAGATTCATGAGCTTTTAGACTAGAAGCCAGGTGTTAAGACAGTGTTCATTACATCTGTTCAAAGCCTCAGAAAGAGGTGAGTTGCTGTAGCAAGTAACCTTCCCCAAAGAGGAAGGGACTTGACCTGCCAACAAATAACAGGAAGTCCAAGATCGTACTGTATACAGGTCACTGCACCTCCAGAAAGCACACAATTCCCCCTGCAGCTCTTTGGAATATCTACTTCCAATTTCTCTTCTACAATTTCTCTTCTTTGTGTTTCCTAACTGGATATTCAAGGTGACAGCAAAACCAGCAAGGAGATACAATTGTAGTCTTAAGTATTTCAGTGAGGGTACCATAAAAAAACATTTCGAAGACATCCAGGATCGTTTTTTTGTGCATTTTTACTTCTTTCTTAGATTTTGAAAGACCATGGATTTGGTAGTTAAGTATTTGTTTTGGTTCTGGGTTTTTTTTGCTCTCAAATTTCCTTTTGCAGCAGAAGACTTGAAAAAAAAAAAAGCTGCTTTGAAGAAAATCCTAGCTAAACACAGAAAAACTAGAATTCATGTAATAACATGAATAAATGGGGATTGTACTGCAAATTCACGTGAACAGTGACAATCATAGGAAACTGCAATGATTATACTTGTCACATTAAACTACGGCTATTTCTACTGTTAATAAGGTAGACACTCCCAGCATTTCTAACAGATCAGAGATGCAGAAAGCAAAATCTCAGTTCCCCAACACCTGGATTGAATATACTTCTATTTAAAAATCCAGCCCATTTTCTTCTTTAAATTGCAGCAAAGGAACTTGGGTGATGTAACTTAAGAACATTACTGATGCCTTCCCCTATTCTCAACCCAGAAATGCTCACAGCAGCTGAAGCATGCAATGTGAAATAAAGCTGGTTAAAAGAAGACAAGGGAATTGGTCAGGGAATAGAAGCTTCTTGGCATTCCTTTAAACCATTTCCTGTTCACCCCTCTGGACTGTAATATGGCCCTAAGAAAATATATCTGACCTCACTCTTTTCAGACGCATTAAAAAGTTTCAAAAGCAACTTGAATATCAGATTGCACATTCATAAACTGAAAAAAAAGAGAAGAGGTTATATACATTATTGCCTTCTTGGTTTCTTCTTTTTTTTTTTTTTTAAATTTAATGAGAGCTCTGATTTTCCCTGGGAGACGAGGTCAAAAGACTAGGGCACTTCCTGTCTGCAGCAATGCCGTGTGCTTATGCAGACATGAGTCTCCTGACAAACAACTGATTTATTTCAAAGAGGGGGTCATTGCATTCATGGCACACTGCAAGTTCACATTCTTTCCTACTTGTTTTGCTTCATCACTATGGATTGCTCAAACATACTTGAAAAGAAGATGCATTTCAGCTGTGTGTAAAAACTGACAATTCATCCAAAATCTCACACACACTGAAAGCAGAGGAGGAGGCGGCATGTTCTAGGTCAGACTGTGATCATGCATTGAAAAAAAAAATTGTGAGTAATACTACTAAAAGCAACTGAACTACTGGCACATAAAGATCTGTTCCTACCAGGTCCTGAGCATCCTTGTCACCAAGACCACGGGCCTCTACTTTTCAGAGGAGATCATTAAAGACAACAGCCATCAGGGCCGTCTATCTAAAATCAAACCCTCTGAATCATATTGATGGAAGTGTCCATGCAGACCTCATGCAGTCCTATTGCATATATCTGGGACTAACTGAAGTGCCCTGCAATGAAGGTCAGATCTCCAGCAGCATGCAACAGCAGCACCTCAGCTAATCACATAGAGATTCTAAACGGAAGGAAACTCATAGAAGTTTACAACAGACATAAGGGTCAGAACAGTCTGAGGATTCTCAAGTTACGTACAGCTGAGAAAGAAGTTAAGCTGGGCACAGTAAAAGGTAGAAGCTGCTTGTCTGTCCAATAGAATGTACACAGCCCTCATGTTCCCACAGTATTCAAACACTGCAGGATTACTTTCCTATCCATTACAATTACCCCATGCAAATATTCACACACACCTCCATCTTATTTTTAAGAAGTGAAGGTGGAATAACAAACCCCTGCACAAGACTATGGAAACCTGCATTGAAAAATGAGAGGTTGAGCCCTTCTTCCAGTCTTCTAGCTTTGTCTTCCTTTACCACACTAGCTTGGGAGTTCTCATGCTGTTCAACTAGGAGCTTAAGTCAACTCCACCAGTGAGATTTACAGTGTCCACTCCCATCCCTCTAAATAAGACTGTACTAAGGTTGTTTCCAGTCACCTTCAGTGTATGTACAAGCTACTTAAAAATGTTTAATTTGTTTTTCTTACATCAAAGAATGTTATCTCATTATTGTGTTTGCTGTATGTAAAGAAGGCAGAAAAAAACTCTGCTTTCATAAAACTGAAGCTACTAAGGACTACATAGGTAATTTACAGACCAATGAGAAAACAAAAAAACAATTAAGTGTTAAAAATAGAAACATAAATCTTAGAAAATGAAAACACTGCCTTCAAGACAGCCGTTAAACCTATGAGAGCTATCCAGGAGATGGAAGAGGTTAATGACTACATGAATTGCTATTGCAGAAGGGTAGGAAGAAATCTGTCATTAAGTACTATTTATTTATCATCTAGTTAGCAGGCTTTTTTCTGTTAGCTTATAGACAGACCCAACCCCAGCCACCGCTGGAGGAAACAGGCAAGCTCGCACTTCAAGAACAAATTCTACAGTGTCTTGACCTTAATCTAAAAGTATCAGGACACAGCATTAAAAAACAAACAAAAAAAAATCATATTATAACTCTAAATTCCAGGCACGGAAACTCCCATGTAGGGACTAGGAAAATTACACCATGGCAGAACAATTACATTCTTAGGCTACCAAAATAAAAACACTAAAAAATGCCAAGTACATTTCAGCTACATGTTAACTTACTAACCCCGCCTTCCTGGTCCTGGTAGAACACTTATCTAATGTCTTCCCATTTCGTATCCAAAAAATCTAATATTGGACCTGGTGCCTTCCCTTCAACACTGCACAGCTAGGCAAAGTAGACACAGCTTATTGTACAGTCTGAAATTGCAGCCACAGCTGTTTATTTGCCCAAAATCATGCGACGTGATAATGAACGAGAAGCACCTTGAAACAAGCTCCTATAGCCACAGGATAGCCTCCTTTTCCCCCAAGCCAGACTATACTAAAAAAAAAAAAAGGAAGAAAGAATGTTTGGTACTTACCACCTAGCATGTGACGATTGAGCAAGCATCCACTTTAAAAATGAGAAAAAAACATACCATACAGAGTCCTAGGCAATATAACAGTAACTGATGGTCACCCAGACTAAACTGTAGCCAACTTCCCCACACATTGCTCATGTTTGGCATGTCCCTTTTGCTTATCACAATTTAGCAAGCAACATATAAATGACTTTCTCCCTCAAATGATCCTTACAGGAAAGCAATGTTACTCACAAACATTAAAAAATCCAGCCTCCATCTGACCTCATGCATCTTACCATCTTCTGAGTAAATGGAGATAGATGAAGTGCACCCCAACAGGCAACTTTCAAGAATTTTTTGCTGTGACAATAATCTGAGCTGATGGTCCTCACAAACACATGGATAACACAACTCTCCTCCTGAGAGCACAACATGCTAAATAACTAGCACAGCAATCCAGCCGATGCGAGACCTGGCTTGCAAACAAGGAACCTACATTAAGAATAACAAAACCAAAACACCCTGAGCAACTTCAAGTTTACAAGCAAACAACATATGCATTAAGAAGTGGTATTCACTACTACGAAAAAAACTGGTGCCCAAAACCAAGCCCAGGGCAGTTTCTTGCCAAACAGCACTTCACATACACATAGCCCTGAATAATATCTATTCCAACATTACTGCAAGGACCCAGTTCTAACCCAGAACAAGAAAAAAAACTGGAGACAAATCCAGAAAAAGCAGAGAGCAACAGTTTGTTTGTACCAAGAGAAGCGAGATGGGCAAAAAAATACACAAAATCCAACTCTTTAAGTACACTATGTCAGTAAATGCTGTTATTAAAACACATTTCAAGATAACTGGAACTTGCAGTCCTTCTTGAGCAACTACAGAAGGCATAAGCTCACAATACATTGTTCGAGTTCCCTCAGCCACAACCAGAATTATTGTAGTGTTCAGGTTCCTCCCTGGATAAATACATAGAAATAACACAATCAAAACAGAACTCCACAACATCCTTCTCTCTAAATTGGAGCGTTATGGATTTGATGGGTGGAGTATTTGATGGATAAAGAACTGTCTGGATGGTCACAGTTCTGTTCAATATTTTCATTAATGACAGACAGTGGGATAAAACACACCCTCCGCAAGCTTGCAGATGACTGAGTGGTGTGGTTGACATAGCTGAGGGATGGGATGTCCTCCAGAAGGATTCAGATAAGCTCAAGAAGTGAGACCATGTGAATCTCATGAGGTTCAACAAGGCCCAGTGCGAGGTCCCGCACCTGGACTGGGGTAATCCCCAGTATCAATACTGTCTGGGAGAGTAAGGGATAAAGAGTAGCCCTTTGGAGAGGTGCTTGGAGGTATTAGTGCATCAAAAGCTGGACATGAGCCAGCAATGTGCGCTCACAGCCCAAAAAGCCAACTGTATCCTGGGCTGCATCAAAAGCAGCACAGCCAGCAGAGTAAGGAAAGTCATTCTGTCCCTCCTCTCCATTCTGGTGTGACCCCACCTGCAGTACTGTGCTCAGTGCTGGACTCTTAGCACACGAAAGACAAGGACCTATTGTATTGGGTCCAGAAGACGGCCACAAAAATTATCAGAGAGATGGAACACCTCCTCTGTGAGGACAGGCTGAGAGAGTATGGGTTGCGCAGCCAGCAGAAGAGAATGGTCCAGGAAGACCCGACTGTGGCCTTACAGTCAGATTACTGAAAGCTTAAAAGATAAGTGGAGAGAGACCTTTTACCCGGGTCTGTAGTGACAGGACAAAGGGTAATGGTTTTAAACTTCAGGAGAGTAGATTCAGACTAGACAGAAGAAATTTTTAAGGGTGGTGAATCACTGGAATAGGTTTCCCAGAAAACATTCAAGGTCAGGTTGGACAGGGCTCTGAGCAACCTGATGTAGTTGAAAATATTCCTGCTCCTGCAGAGGGCTTGGATTTTAAGAGTCTGTTCTAACCCAAACCATACCATAATTCTCCAACATTACAAGAACCAACCTTCAAATCAAGCACATATTTACAGATTACATAGCTTATATACCTACATTCATAAACCACTGGCTTTGACCAAATCCTCTCATCTCCCATTAGAAGAGGTGTATACAGATTTATAATTTCAAATCTGACTGCATTAGTACACAATGTCTTTTCCCACATCATGTACAGTGACAAGAATCAACAAAAGCAAAACAACTGAAGACACGAATCTGACAACGTACCAGCTTCTCCTCACTGACATACAACATAGCTTATCTTAATGATTAAAAATTGTTTGTGCATGATACAGCTTCCCCTATTTTCAAAACGCTGCAATCTGTCTGTAGCTGGGGTATGCAATAAAATTGCTCACAAGCAGCACATTATCTAACTTTCCATAAGCTCACACTGTTCCTCAGTGAACCCCAAACTCACCCACATACTCTTAGACTTCATACACATCTATAAATAATAGATTTGAAACACACATCAAAAGGGCAAGGTCACTGAGGTGTTGTAATTGTTCCTACTGAACTGAATCATGTCATATCATAAGCAATCACCTTTTAAAGCACAAAAGGGGTAAAAAAAGCACAATCAAAACCCAACACACTCTAGCCTGTAGAAAGAAGCCACTGTTAGAGAACCTGCCAATCTAAGTATGTGCAATAGTCACGTGTATTTCTATGCTGGATTCAGACAAAAATCCATGCCTCACTGAAGGCCCGCCATATGCTTCCAGCATTTTGATTTTGGTTCTTGATTCAAAAGAAAAATCAAACAGACCGAAGTCTTTCTTCTGACTTCAAAGGGCACTGTTTCAGTCTCTGGGTAAGCAGACAGGTTACCCAAGTTTATAAGACTCTCAAGAGGTTCCCACCACAAACAGCAAAGATGAAAGAAAAGAGGTAATGCACCTGTGAACAGAGAAGAATAGGTGTGTCAGATACATACATACGCATTGGTAACTACATAATCTGCAAATTTATTAAAACATCTTTGCTTCTATCATCATCAAGTCAGTGCAAGTGTTCCAGACAGTTAACTGTATATTTAATCCAAGATATCACATGCGGCATTTCTGGGGAATTAGATTTCTTGGACCGATGAAGAACAGTAAATTTAGCTTGAGTTTCAAATTATGTTTTGCTAATGGTATTAAGTCACCTCTCAAAATCCAAGTAGTATTAAGTAGCACTAGTGTTAGGCATTACACCAGAATACCACTGAAAGAGTAAAGTATGTAGGTAGAAGTACAAAGTCAATATAATAAGCAAAATACAGGAAAAGAAAAGTACAGGTGGTGAAAATACATGTGGATTCAAGCTGTGAGTCTAAGAGATGAAGACATCCTGCAGCTGTAGTTAAAATACATTCAACCACAACGGCTTTCACTGGCACAAAGTCAACAGTAATTTTAAGTGTCTAAGGCTGCAGCTACTTCTAGATAGTCTAGTTCTAGAAGTAGGAAAAATAGCTCATTAAATAGCTTTTCACATGTCAGAAAAGCTACACAATTTCAGGCAGGGCAGCTATACTACTTATATATGGGACAAGGACATCATAGCTTTCCTGAGGTTAAGCCTCAAGGTTTCTCAGGCAGTTAAGAGCCTTGAATAAGATACCTTTAATTTTAAGAGCACTCTCTTCTCTTTCAGCATGATTGCAAGCTTCCTGCATTATGTCTTTCAAGATATTAATACTTCTATGGCCGCACAGAATGGTCAAGTTTGGAAGATATTCTAGTCCACCTCCCCTGTTCAAAGGAGGGGTCAACTACTACAGCAGGTTGCTCTGAACCTTGCCAAGTCTAGTTTTGACTATTTATACAACCTAATTACAGTCAACTCTGCATGACTACAAATTACGAGCCTTGCATCGGTTCACAATAAAGCAATACTTTTTTAAAAGCCTGCAATTTCATTAGAGTAGGTTCACCTGTTAACAAAACTTGAGCAGTTGTTTGTACAAACTCTTGTACCATTGAGCTACAGCGTACAAACAAGACTGTCTTAAAAGTGAAACAGACACTGTGTATAACACAGCTTTTTCTCACTAGAAAAAAAGCATTGTTAGCTTTCAGCCTCCTCCCAGCACTGTTTTTCTCTACATAGTTTTGAAATGCTCCCTTAATCATTGTAGCTAACAAAGTGGTCAAGCAGAAACATCACCCATTAACGTCATCCTACACAACAAACCTGCCTCCACCTCCTCACAGGTGTATGCAAAAAGCCAAAGCAACTGTCTTATATAATGACAATACAGGAAGGTCTCTTCATCCTCTTTCCTTCTACTTGCAGTGCCCCATGCAGTGCTGCAGTAACTATACCTTCAACCAAAAAAAGGTACCTTCAACCAAGTGTTGAAAGTTCACTATCTCCCTAAACATCATGTGGTAGTTCCTGGGAAGAATGGCCACTGACACCTCATTCTCCTCTACATATAAGCTTCATGGGTCTTCAGAACAAGCATGGCATGAATTCCAAGGAGATAAGTGTGACAAGTGAGGAAGCAGAAAAGGACTTGACGTGTCCCTAATGCTGGGGATTTATATGGACTATATACAATCAGAACAGCTTCTTGAAGAATACAACTCCAAAATACTGCTGGAATAATGCAAATAATGCATCTGTTTCAGCCTGATTAACTCCATTTGCTGTCTGCTCATATCAGTCAAAGCTTCCCAAAATATAAGCATAGGACGAAAAGGCTCAAATGCCCAATAAAATAAAATGTGCGGGTGTTTTACTCTTTAGGTAATACTAGAGCACCTATTCAAAGCAAATTGGTTTTTGTTCTTAGTAAAGACAAGATAACACTATTCAAACAAAGCCTAGGCCATTGAGTTTTCTCTGTTACGTAAGACTTAACTGACCACTTTGATAGCTGGACAGATTTTTTTTTTACACAATCAGATTAGGGATGAGTAGTGCCAAAAAGGAAGAGAGTGGATATAGGGTACCACAGTAAAAAAAACCCCACAGGCCGCTCATTTATTATATTTTTAATTTATTTTACTTCACATTTAAATCTCACTGAAGATAAATAAATAAATGAAAAAATTACAATTGCTTTTTCCCAACTCTTCCAAATTCAGGCATTTGAACTTTTGAGCTCTGTTTAAAGGCACACAAATGACATGTTTCTACACAATGAAAATTCCATTCTTGTTGCCAATATATTTAAAAATACTGACTTTTTCCAGTTTGTATACGCCAATTTGCCTTTCTTCTTACACACTCCCACTTCATGGTGCTTAATTTTGTTATTTTTAGTAATGAACTCTCAACAAACTGGCTAGCTTCACATTGTGGTTGTTCTTCACTTATCTACTACAATTTTGTGTATTGCTTCCTGTAACACTACAAGGTCTAACTCATTTTAAAACAATTTTGTGATGGGAGGGTTCCTCTTAATCTTTGCAAATGTTTTACACACATTCCTTTTAATGAGGGATCACATGAGGATGGCCAAACCAGCAATCCTGGCATGATCAGAACACAGATGTAAAGTGTTCAGCTTGCCAGGCACGACTTGGGCTGGCAGGGCAGACTAGTGTTTGTGGCCAATCAGTGACTAATCAATGTTCCCCTCCATGCAGCCTCCAACACAACCTTTCCTCCTGCTCTAGATGGGTGAGCAAGCAAGATGTCTGGGATAACAAAGCTATCAGGCTTGGGCAGGCAACACCTGGGAAAAGGAGATACCTTTCCCCAACCCATATTTGCGGAAGAATCATTAGCCCCACGTCATTCTGTGTTGGTGAGAATATGACTCTAGGGCCAATAATAGGAGATATTCCTCACCTTATTAGGGCACAAGCATGGGTAGAGGTGGAGGCCAAAAGGAAAACAGTGAAGGAGCTGCATGTCATTTTCTTAGGACAGTTGTGCTGGGACAAGGACGTGTGCAAAGCACAGCCCAGACGAGTGCAATGTGCTACCAACAGGACAGAGAAACTGCAAACTGTTGGATTAAGTCAGATGTGCATATTGGACTTGATACCCATTCAGCCTCAAAGCTTCTTCTGACCTCAAACACAGGCTTTAATAGTGTTGCATTTGTTATGCAACTACTGTATAAGACCGGCTAATTCGGACTGCAACTGTTCATGATCCATCAGATCTGTGGATGTACACTTAACAGACATGCAACTGACAACAGACCAGATAAAGGAATCGGGAATCTATAACTGACAATGACATTTTATTACAGACTGATAAAGACGAGCTGGGAACCCAACCAACATGTTCTCCGCTACACTCCAGACTATAATCCCTGCTTTAGAAAATAACTATGTGTTTATTCAAAGCAAGCCAACTCCAACCCAGGTTCCTCTACAATAATTCCAAACACCACAGTACAGTTCTCATTTAACCAATTCCCTTTCCTTTCTGTCTCAATTATTTGGAGATGCTGGCAGTTGCTTCTAGAATATCTGCAAACGATCCATCCTCAAATATTTTGCCAAAGCTATGTACTTTCCCATCCAGAGAGAGCCGATCAGCAGGTATCCCACAAGAGCCCAGTTAATTCCTTCTCACAGGACAGTTACCAAAATAGTACCTCTGATCCTACAGCTTCAACTGTCCCTCCTTTCCCTCCCCTTTCAGAGCTTTTCTTTTTTCCCTTAGCCTTCCCCCCTACCCTTATCTATCAGTCTTATTCACCTTCTCCGTTACATCTATAAGAAGGGGCGCAGGGAGGATCCGGGGAACTACAGGCCTGTCAGTCTGACCTCGGTACCGGGGAAAGTCATGGAGCGGGTGATTTTGAGTGCTATCATGAAGCACATGCAAGAGAACCGGGTGATCAGGCCCAGTCAACACGGGTTCATGAAAGGCAGGTCTTGCCAGAGTAATCTGATCACCTTCTATGACCCAGTGACTAAACTCTTGGACGAGGGAAAGGCTGTGAATGTATCTTCCTGGACTTCAGTAAAGCCTTTGACACAGTTTCTCATAGCATTCTGCTTCGGAAACTGTCGGCCTCTGGCCTGGACGGGCGCACACTCTCCTGCGTGAAAAACTGGTTGAATGACCGGGCCCAGAGGGTGCTGGGAAATGGAGTTAAATCCAGCTGGAGGCCAGTGACAAGTGGGGTTCCCCAGGGCTCAGTCCTGGGTCCAGTCCTGTTTAATGTCTTTATCAACGACCTGGATGAAGGCATCGAGTGCTCCCTTAGCAAGTTTGCAGATGACACCAAGCCGGGTGGAAATGTGGATCTGGTGGAGGGTCGGGAGGCTTCAAAGGGACCTGAACAGGCTGGACTGCTGGTCTGAGACCAACGGCATGAGGTTTAACAAGGCCAAATGCCAGGTCCTGCACTTGGGGCACAACAACCCTAAGCAGAGCTACAGACTAGGAGAAGCCTGGCTGGAAAGCTGCCAGGAGGAGAAGGACCTGGGGGTGTTGGTTGACAGCGACTGAACATGAGCCAGCAGTGGCCCAGGTGGCCAAGAAGGCCAATGGCATCTTGGCTTGTATCAGAAATAGCGTAACCAGCAGGTCTAGGGAGGTTATTCTCCCCCTGTACTCAGCACTGGTGAGACCGCACCTCGAGTCCTGTGTTCAGTTCTGGGCCCCTCACCACAAGAAGGATGTTGAGGCTCTGGAGCGAGTCCAGAGAAGAGCAACAAGGCTGGTGAAGGGGCTGGAGAACAGGCCTTATGAGGAGCGGCTGAGAGAGCTGGGGTTGTTTAGCCTGGAGAAGAGGAGGCTGAGGGGAGACCTTATTACTCTCTACAACTACCTGAAGGGAGGTTGTGGAGAGGAGGGAGCTGGCCTCTTCTCCCAAGTGACAGGGGACAGGACGAGAGGGAATGGCCACAAGCTCCGCCAGGGGAGATTTAGGCTTGAGATTAGGAAAAGGTTCTTCACGGAGAGGGTGGTTAGGCATTGGAACGGTCTGCCAAGGGGGGTGGTTGAGTCACCGTCCCTGGAGGTGTTTAAGGTTAGGGTAGACGAGGTGCTCAGGAGCATGATTTAGGGATTGGTGGGAATGGTTGGGCTCGACGATCCAGTGGGTCTCTTCCAACCTGGTTATTCTGTGATTCTGTGATTTTCCTTCCACTGTTAGAAGAGATGCTACACAACTTACTAGCTGATAGTGCACCCCTCTCAGACGACTCCAGTGCAACAGAATTACAGCTCACCTGAGTAAGGTCATTCTGCTGCAAGCACTCTGAACATGTTCCTATTGTCAATAACGAAGAAAAGGCCCCACTTGATGGTAAGAAGTTCACGATGAATCAATTGCAACACACAGGAGATCTTACTGTATATGCTCTAGGACTCAGAACAACATGTTTCCTGCACAAAGCACTTAAACTTTGTCTAAGAGAGCAAACTAATTAGACCGGATCCTCACAGTATCCAGAACCTGGAGCACAAATATCTCCAGAGTAGGAAATGGAGTAGAATGTAGAATCCTTGACTCCTGACAAAGGGAGGGATAAGCAGAAGTATTTGTTTCAAAAGGGGGAAAAAGTCTTAATCATCCTTTCTCAAGAGGTTGGTGCAGTCAATCCATGCATACCAGATTATGTCTTCTCCTACACACTGTATAGTGGAATCAAAAATTATTACTTAAGAACACAGAGGGAAAATCAGAAGGAAAGGCATAATCATGAAGATGTGTTTCAGGCTGATTGAGTTCAACACCAAATAAAATTACACCTAAGCAATTTTAAGTAAAAATAAATTTAAAGTAAAAAAGTTTCAGCAGTTCATTTTCTCAATAATTAGGTAAAGTGCTCAGACAATGTTGTTACTCTACTTTTTAGCCAGAACGAACCCTGCAGGGGTTTTTGTCGCCATTATCCTTAAAGAAATTCACATATATGCACAGTGCAGTTTTCAACAATGCCATGTTCCTTTTTAGGTTAATTGGAGCTTTCAGTGGATAAAAGAATTTAAGGGCTGTTTAAAGGAGATGCTGCTTTATTATTTCTAAAGTTGCCCCACCCAAGTTTTGTCCTCCCACACATACAAGTCCAGAGTACATGGGAACAGTGATTTAAATGGAACACATCCCAGCAATCTTTCTGTTCCAGTCCCCCCACGTAGCTCTTTAAAATCTGTTGAATAGGAGCCTACTACTTAGAACATTAGGTATGCAAAAGAAATGCCAAGCCTTAATTAGCATAGTATCTGGATAAAGACTAAGATTTTATACTACAACATACCTAACTGCACCTCAGCATTTTAAGATTTATGGAATGACTACACCACTGCCAAAAAGTACACATTTTCGTAAGAACTGCAAACTTTCCAATTCCCATATGATAGTACAATGAATAGGCATTTCCAGAAATACCAGAAGTTAGAGCTGGCAATTAGCATTGGGAAATCCCAGCCTGTCTTGGCTTTGCTTCTGACAATAGCTGCCACTTCTGCTGAACCGCACAGTCATTTTAAAAGAGACTCTATTATTTTAATTATCCAGTATTGAAGATATTCGGAAACAAATCCCAATTCTAATCTTCATCTTAAAAGAAAATTGGTCTGTTGTCAAATTGCAAGATGTATTTTCCAGCTGATCTTCAATACTTACAGGCAATGGTCCTAAAACTTTCCAGGTTTCGCCTATGAAGTCAGAGAGTGAAAACAATCCAACTCATCACATCCTTCACACAATATGCATTTTCTAGACTAGCCAAGAACACTGTTAAAATCAAATATACCTAAACAGATCACCTAGGTTCTACATCCTAGTTATCAAAGACCTAGATATTTAAGTGTGTGTAGGTGCCTGGCAAAGTTGATGATCATCTTGTCATGTTTAAGAACCAGACAAAACATGTTTAGACAGGCTTAATATCTTTGCACATATGAAAATGCACTCAGCTCTCATCTGCCTGTTTAAGATTCTAGATGCTTTTGAAGTCAGGCCATAAACCAAGTAGTTACTACAGAAAACACTCTAACTTCAAATATTAAGAGGCAAAACAAGACATCAGTAGCACTAGGTTTGTTTAAATCGGAATATTTCAAACTCTGCTTCTCCAAGCTGAAATAGTGAAGAACTACTGTCTTATTCAGCAGAGACATTCATTCCCTATTGTGTGAATAAACTGCAGAGATTCTATGAACAAATTCAGGCTCTGAAGTGAGAGCTCAAAATACTATCACACCAATCTCTTCTAATGTTAAGTGTAGTCTCTGACAACAATTAAAATGGTCATCCTTCTAGGCTGGCAGCTTTTGGGTGTTTTTTAGGTATACAGATTTCTAGTCTACAAGCATCCTCCTGTAAATACACATCACACTGACAACACTCATTTGTGACAGAGCAATAAATCTAATTCCTTCACTCCAAATATGCATGTTCACATGGCAACAGTCACCCTCAGGAAGGATTTCACAGTGATTAAGTGTGTCAAGGAAAAAAGATTCTTTAGTTAATTCAGCTGCCTGCACACACAGAAAGCAAATCAGGCAAGGTACAGAGGAGCTGAGGAGCAAAAGCACGAAGTGAGGAATCACTCTCCCATCTATGAGGTCATGTTCGTATCCCTCAGCTGTGGACTATATTAATTCCGCTAAATATCAGAATTAACAGCCTTATGTACTTGTGTGTTCCTGCAATTCCTTTGCTGCCATGCCCACCCCTGTGCTTTTTAGGCCAATATTCTCCGGGTGTGATTTGACAACATAGCTATGCCAAGCAACAGCTGCAGAAATGGACGTCTTGCTGCTCCTCCTACTTTATCCATTCCTCTCAGGGCTGACCCTGCAGTGTGACAGAGCAAGAAGTTAGCTGGCTAACACCCCATAAAATTTTCTGTCACTTCATGTCCTTGAACTGGCTCACTGCAAGGTCAGGTACCCTCAAAATCAGAAGGGCAGAGACGAAAGAAGGTAGAGCAGAGACCTCTCTTCTACAAGCTTCAAGACTGGTGTAGCTACAACACCAAAGCAAACCTCTGTGGCAGGGACACCAATACATGTATGAAAACTCAGCAGTTGTACTCACCTTTAATTCAGCTACTCCATAACAAGCCAGAGAGCTTTAATACATCAGTGAAGTTTCCTACGTAGTCTTCATTCAAGTAAACAGTTTTATGTTATCAGCCTTACTGCTGGAGAAGTGTTTGTGTGATTCTTATTTCTTATACACACCTTGAAGACTTATTCCTTCTTGGTCCTTCGCTCTTCCTACTTTTTTATGCTAACAGTAAGGCTGAAGAGAAGGATTCTGTTCCTTCTCCCAAGACACCTTAAATTCTACAAAATAAGACATTAAAGATTTTCCCCAGGAAGGAACACAGGGGAGATGGGATGAGAAAGAGTCCCTTCATCCCTGCTGACTTTACTCTTATTCTCAGTCCTAAAGCAGTTACCACAGCTTATAAACTGAGACACAAATAAGACTAATTCCAATTAAAGCCACCTCCTCTCCCTCCTCCTCACAAATTATAGCTAAGGGCAGCTTCTGGGAACTAAAGAGAAGGATAATTTTCCTTGCTTATCTTGCACAAAATACAGAACAGCTCCTGTTGGCTGTTTTGAATTATGCCCTTAAGGTTTGGCTTCAAAACAGAGGAAACCAGACTGTCATGGATTTAAACTGCTGTTCTCTTAGAACTGCATATCTAAACTTTAGGTATCTGAAAAATCCTTTGTGGTCAATTTTGTCTCCAGCCAGCAGACAGCAGTAGTATCAAAACAGCAATTACTTTCAGGCTTCACTTGGTTTTGGTGAGAGGTATGAGCAAGGATAGATAAGTAAGGAACAAGCAAACGAGGGCAATTCATAACAGTGGGTGGACTAGCACGATATAGTTGCATCACAGATGTCACTTAGCCTTTGCCCCAGAGCAGCAGCAGCCCAGCCAACTCTCATAAAGGTGTGAATGAAGTCATTCGCACACACAGGCACACCTAACTTCCATTATACCAAATGTGCTTGTATATTACCCAAAGGACTGTTCTCATAACTCAAGCAGATGCTTAAAAAGTTTTACTGATGTAGGTGAACTAAAAATAGCAGTTGGTGCTCTTCGTTGCAACAGAAGCAACAATGTCTGACCACAAAATTCTAAACCAAATGGCATATTCAGTCAGATGAGACACCAGAGACTTGTGAAATTATTCCTATTTGTTGTGAAGTGGCACAAGACACCATGCCACTGGCTGATTCAGTCTGGTGACTAGCAAAAGCCAAACAGTGCTTAAGTAGTTATAAATGTTTCCCTCTGCTTCCGAAGGTTGGTTGATATATTTAGCTCATTTATAGAGGTGGTGTTTTCAGAAAGAGCCCTTACTAAACTGAAGGAGTAGAGTATCCACCAGTGCTGCTGCTAGGAAGCCAATACAGCAGCAGCACCAAATGCTGATCTGTAGCTCAAAAGACTTTCTAAGCAGTAACCAGTACATTTGCAGATTACACCACAGCAGCACCTCTACCTTCTTCACAGCTTCTGAAGTGCATTACTAGCTTGTTAAAGACACCCATCTAATGGTGTGCCATGAGACCACATTTACATTGAACTACAGCCTGTACCATGCCTGAAAGCAGTGTGTAATTTTATTCCTGAACACCAAAACTCCTGAAGAAACCCCATTTTCAAACCTAAAATATCTTCACCACACAGAGCTGCCCTAAGGACCCTGTGTGAACCTGCCCATGACAAATAACACCACACTTCTTTCAAAGCAGCAGACAAATTTAGGGTAAGGATGGAACTTTACATTCTTAATAGATCATGGAGATTGGTTACAAATTCCACACAAAATCTGGAACGTCAATTAAACACTAAGTCACCTATTTCACTGACTGCTCACTGCACTGCCAAATAAGCATTAATATTAGTGCATTACAAAAAAGCTGAAATGAGTAGCAATAGGAAAAGAAAGACAACAGGACCGGACAATAGTTCTGCTGCTCCAAGGGAAGTATGGTTACTATGCAAGTTGAAACTTGGGTCTCCAGCAATACTACTACCACTAGCAAGAGATGATACGCTGGCTAATGTCTCTCCAGATGCAGTCCTGAACAGACTCCTGCAGGACCTCTGTACTTATATCTGTCATCCTCACTGTTCAAGCCCCATACCCACCTCTGCTGTTGCACTAGGAGTGATAAGCCACATCTGCCCCAATTGTACAGCTGGTTCCTGTATTCTTGCTGACAAAGAAACCTTGCACAGACTGAGAAGACATTTCATTGGGCGTTCAAACACCACACTGATAAGAATGCTATTACGCTTAGACAGAAATATGATTGGGTAGTAAAGTCCTTACTAAGCTTAATGCTACACCTGGAACAAAGTTTCAATTTAGGCACCAGGACAATCTAACAGAAGTTCTGCAGACCCCACACATGTGCATGGTTCAGTTATGAGAAGCCAGGTAGTAAAATACTATTTGTTTGCATAACAGAGAACTGCACTCCAAACAGAAACAGCCTACTCCATACTGCAGCTCAGCTGCTGCCTCTATGTTTGGAAAAAGGTTTTCTTCTCTGTAATTCATTAACTTACAACCTTATCAAGGTGGAAGTGAAGAACTTGTTTCCAGCATGGAAACCAGCAGTCAAACAGAGCATAAATACTTACATCACTCTTCCTGAATTTTGCTTTTAAACTCTTCATGCTGATCACATTCAACCTTCCACAACTTCAAGGAGTTTTTTATTCTTCTTTAATATCTAAACAAAAAAAAAATAAAGAAAGAAAAATAATACATTTCACTGGCAGTCAAGCATGAATTGAATTTGCATACCTGTGTCATCCTTTGAGGATTTAGCCCTCAAGCTCTAAAAAAGATTAACAGCCAGCTAAGGGAAACTTCATGTTTGTCCAAATTTAAAAGCAAGCCTAAGTCTGACCACAGAAAAACTGAGCAAATATTTACTAAAAAGTCAAGTGTGTATCACGTTATACTAGCTACCCTCTCGAAATAATGAGATCACAAACACGTTCAAGCATGTAGCAGCTTTCTCTGCCCACTGCCTATTTAACATTATCATCAGTGCAGCCATTTGTGAAGTGGGAAAAGCAGAAATAAGTAAGTATGGAAAAACATTCATTAAAACTTCACTCTACTACAACCATGGTTCTGCATGTGCACGCCCTATTGTATGTGCATGCCTAACCACTACCCAAATTCAAAATTATACTTAAACCATGCATGACACACACTAGGGCAGTTTAACACAACACAGCAGATAAAACCATCTGAGCAAGAACAGAGGTCATCACTGGAAGAATTGTTTTATACTCTTCCTCAGAAGAAATTTTGCATGTGTTCATGGAGTCACAGTTGCTATTAATTTGCTATTGCACTGTCACAGTCATGTTCCCCCTTTCCTCCTTTCAAGTGAGGAAAAGAAGCAGTTGCAGAAATATACACAGTTAACATTACAGAGAAGCTGAAAGCTCTCACAGGGTTACAGGGAGCCAGTGCACAGAGCAAGGTTTCCTGAAGAAATCTTCAACATAACACACATCACCAATCCAAGACAAATGTAATGGTGAACAGCATGTTAAAGACCATGGCAATGTGCTTTATCATAGAGAATAGCAGAAAAACTTAACGAAAGACCAGCATACAATTGAATTGTGCAAAACCATCCACGCAAAAATGTTCAAAATTTATAGCTTTACAGTATGCTCACTGGAATAGTCAGCCACTCTGATCTACCAAGTTTTAGCTGCTATACAAATTCCTTCTGAAGGAACAGCTTAAAGTAAAGGATGTTCAGCTGTATAAACTTCCTCCCTCCACCCTAGAAAAAAGAAGAAAAAATACTGCAAGTCTAGCCAGATAAATAAATAACTGAAACGAGGACTGGAGTATAAATACAAATGAGTCATGCAGGGTCACTAATGTTTCCCATCACTCCTCAAAAACAGTAGATTATGGTTTAATTAGCAAAAGGGGATTCAATTGTTTCATAAAAGAAAGTTTCTTTATAATGCAGCAAGTTGTGCTTTATGATCACTCTACTATAAGTTTTAAAATGCCGCTACAGTAAACCTTTGGTAGAATATATATATGAATGCTTCCACAAAATACAACACTAAGTACCACTCAGGAATAGCAATTAGTGCTAAGTAAGCATCTCACTTCATTCAACCTCTTATTTATTTGACAGCCACTTAAGAAAAACACAAGTACATTTCTTACAAAAAAACCCCAAACAAACAGAAAATCCTGTACACTACATAACACACAAATAGTTTCCCACACATCTCCAGTAGGTAATCTGGATGGGGTAATTCTGTAGGGTGTTAAAATATCATTAAATCTAATTAAATTACTCTAAGTCTAATAAAACAGTGTTTTTGAAGTCACACCTGATTACCGATTGCTTTCAGGCTTGTGAATAAGAGGTTTGATTCAAAGTCCTTGCTTTTCACCTCAAGAAGAGCAGGCTTGTGTCATTTTGTTTAATCCTTTAGCACGCAAAAAAAAAATTGCAGAAGCTTTACACTCCCTGAGTTAAGTGATAATTTCTTAGCTTTAGAAGAATTAAAAAGGAGGAGTTATTTCAGGCTGCTCTGAGAGAAGCAAAACCGTTTATTTCTGCTACACCTACTCAGACTTTGAAGAAAGGGTTTAAATTGCACAACAGCTGTCATAACCTGCACTGGAAAGGAGCGTGAACCTCAGCAAGAGCCCAATAATCTCCTAAATCATTCTCTAGCAACATCAAGGATGATGAGCACTGCAAAGACCAGAAATGCCAGGCTACAGACATGACAAACACCATCACACTGATCTGGCCTTCTTTACATCCCATGCCAACAAAAGAAGAAAAAAAATAAAAAAAAGAAAGAAGGCAAGGAAAAAGGCAAGGAAAAAGGCAAGGAAAAAGGCAAGGAAAAAGGCAAGGAAAAAGGCAAGGAAAAAGGCAAGGAAAAAGGCAAGGAAAAAGGCAAGGAAAAAGGCAAGGAAAAAGGCAAGGAAAAAGGCAAGGAAAAAGGCAAGGAAAAAGGCAAGGAAAAAGGCAAGGAAAAAGGCAAGGAAAAAGGCAAGGAAAAAGGCAAGGAAAAAGGCAAGGAAAAAGGCAAGGAAAAAGGCAAGGAAAAAGGCAAGGAAAAAAAATGGAGGACGAAAACTCAAGCTGATTTTAAAAGTTTTCAGAAAAATCAAACCAAACCACAATTGAAAGGACCTTTAAAAGCTGAGAAGCATCATACAACGTTCCACAAAACCCAAAACTTAACTGGACTTTTTATTTTAAAACTTAAACATACTTGAGTAAATAAAAGGGTAAACAGTTTAACTAGACCTGTTAATAAAATATAAAAAGTCTTTCCTCACATACAGATCATCAAGGAATTGTCTACTACCAGCTGCCTCTCCCCTTCCCACTTCCATAGCTGTTTTGGCTCCCATGAATGACTGGTTTGTTATAGCTTCCATGGGGTTAGGGGGGAGATGACAACTTCTTGCAGGTATAGGCACAGAACAGCTGCAAAGCTAGACACTCTCTATGAGGAACCTCTAACAGTCTAATTAAGACGTTCAGCAAGCGCTCCTACTGTGCTACTCTTCCCCCTTTTGAGGAAGGAAGATGGGAGGTGAGGTGTGTTTCTGTTAGAAGCCAACTCATTCTTCTCACAGGACACTTTACCTCTTGTGCAAGTGTGTTTTATACACTGCACATGAAACTCAGGCCCTCAGCATGGTTAAAAAAGCATGCACAAGCACACAAAAACAGCATTTGAAAATTTAGCGTGTATCACATCGGGATTTTTTCAAAAAGAGATTGTTAAACACAAACACTAAGATTACCATTTGTGCATCATAATGCCCATAAACCTTCAGCTGTGGAGATAAAAACCCATGAAGCGGTGAGGGGTGCCTTTTCTTGGCACTGTTTAAAGGAGGAAGTCACCTCTCAAAGGGTGTAATTATTGGAACTGATGCAAAAGGAGGTCAGCATCCTGATTCAGCAGAGGTTTATGACAAATGCTCATTTGCCAGAGGGGGGATAAAGGAAGCGACATTAATACACTCCTGCTTTACAAGATATGAAACGACTACTAGAAAATCACTAGGGAGCATCAAGACACTTCAAAGCAGTACTTCTGCAATGAATCACAGGTATTAACAAGAAGCAATCTCTACTAATAGTGATATTTCTCCACTTTTAGGCCAAATGCAATAATAAATACTGAGTGCTGTCATTTTGTAGCTGCAGAAAGCTAGCAGTAGAGAAGTGTTTAACTCCAGGGATTCTCTAACAGCTAATGCTGATCATATTCTTCTAACTGTTAGCTCCAAAATTAAATAACTCGTCTTCCTCTAGCTTAACATTAAGAAATAGGTTTCAGGAATAAAAGCCACAAAAAAAAAATCTTCAGGCTGGTGGTAAACCTATCTAGTTCAAACAAAAGACACTGAAGTGGTGGTAATCTTTGGCCTCAACAATTTCATTGAAACTGTTTTAACACACAATACAATCTTTGGGTTTATCCTAATCCATTTCCTACATTTAATCTTCCCCACTGATTTACAGAGAGATTCATGCAAACCACAGTATACCACATGGGTATATTTTTTCCCCTTTCATTAAATGGCATTAAAATCAGAGCAAGGACTTTCAAACAATGTGACAACTTTTGAATGGCTAAAGATGCAGCGATGCTACAGTAAAACCATCTTACTTTTACTAAGTAAAACTACAAGATTACAGTAAAACCGTACACAATGCACAGTGATCATGCCAGTTAATGAGCTACCCTTAACCAATGAGTATTGAATTCAATTAATTTAGGTGTCAAAAATCTTACACCTCTTTCAGAACATCCTGAGAAGCATCCGTCTCAGCAAGTACTTTTCTACAGCGAAGCATGATTCATGTTGTCAGCTATTTCCCCTTCCCCTCCCAAAAATACTTGAAAACATTTTAACCTTGTAAGGTTACAGAAAACTTGAGAATACATTGAAGGTTTGGCCACATAAAGAGGAAAACAATAAAAACCAGAATACCATTAACTCCATACACTTACATCTCCTTTGAATGAATACACCCTCACTTACAGGGGAAAATGAAGGACCCCAGAAGCGTCTTCTCTCAAAGCACACCACCAGCATTTGCTCTCTCTAGATGATCACTTGCTCAGTCACAAGCCCTGCTCTTACTGCAGGAAGCACACACATTTGTGGCAACCAGTGTCACCCACACTAGCAGCATCTCTTGTGCTGCCTACCTTAGCCATCCAACTGCTCAAACACTTTGCATCCCTCAGCTCCCCTGACCTACTATCCGATAACAAGAATATGCCCAAAATGAAGCTTCTCTTCAGAATTACCAAAGCTATAGGAACAGCTAGAGGCCTTAGCCATTGCCCAAGCTCTTTGGTTGTTTGTACATAAATGCAGAAAGCTCACGCTGTCCTAAAAAAATCCACGCAACACTTCATCTCTGACTAACTTCTCACTTCCACCAAGCTGAGCTTATTCTTCTATTTCTGAGGCTGAACCAGAGAATCATGTAGGATGTGACCAAAAGCAATGGCAACAGTTTCCCGTCTCGTCAGTACAGCTCAGTTTTTTCCTTTTTGAGTAGCCCATCCTCTGATCACAGAGTAACTGAAATGGAACAGATTTTTTTTTAAACTTAATGTCACCTATAAAGACAAATAATTGTTGGCTTGGTTTATCTACTATTACTTATTAATGAAAACATGCTGAAAAATGCAATGAGAAACTCAAGTACTACACAAGAGTGGGAGTGATTTATATACAGTTAATCCCACTCTAAACGGAATCAGACACCAGAGATAGCAAGGGCCTTGGGTAACTTAGTACAGTTCCTCTACCTGTTCACAAATCACTGGCAGGGATGTGCTGAACTGTACAAATTCAAGCATTTGAGCCCCAAAGTGAGAGCTCCATAAATACTGCACCATTAACAAATCTTCAGCTATCGCTCCTCCCTCCAGAATGCTTTGCATCAACTCTCCAGTCCTACATTTCCTTTTGGTATTCAGGACTTGCAAATTTTAAATTAATTTTTAATGGCTTCTGCTGAAGCAGTACTGACTCTGTGGATGTTCCACAACCAATACAAACCCAGGCAAGATGGTCGACGTGCAGATATGTGCAATTTGTTAAACACTGTTTTCAAAATCAGTTCTAGGCAGCTAGGAGGAAGCCTGCAACAACAAGGCCTTAGACATAGCAAGTTTACAGAAGAAGATTAGAGAAAAATCAAAATGTGACATTGCCATGATTTGTTTGCTTGGCATGTTAGACAGTACTCCAGGCAAAAAAACTAGCTTAAGCTAAGTCCAGGTGAGTTTGTCATGCACTCATGACATACAGTTTTACCCTGTTCTTACTCTAGTACTTTTGCCTGGAAGTGTCTTGTCAACATACATCCAGCCCACTGAAAAGCACAGCAAGAGAGACAAGACTTGCTGCACAAACTGGGACACAATGCTGTCTTTCTCCATTTTCAACTTCTCTGTCTCTCAAACAAAAACACTTTCCCTTCTGTGCCACTCAAATTTGAGACCATATTCTCTGGTTTGATCACATATAAGGTATGCTGCAGTCTTGAAAAACTTTCAAGTGTTCACCACTTAGTCCAACAAGGCTAGACTGGAATTAATGCATCCAGCTACAACTACAAACAGAGAAGAAAGTCCCAATTGCAAAACGTCAATTCTTAAATGAGAAACCCAAATGGATAACAACAGCTAGTACTTGTCTATACTTACTCCCTTCCTACAATTCTGTATCAACTGTTCAACTAGATATTCTTCAGAATCAATAAACACAACAATCTGTACAGATGCAATATTAAATTTGTTTCATACAGCAATGAAGAGACATATCCATGACCTTATGGATCAATGTTCTGAAATAGCCTAAGGCAGAGCAGTCACCTATTAGGGAAGGAATTGGGAAAATAATTTTAGTTGACCTAACACACTTGCCAAGCCCCACTCCCATAAGGTCTGCCCTTATGCTTTTGAGAGGGCTTAGAAGGGTATCCTATTGAAAACTGCTGTAGTCTAGAAACACCTTCAGAGATTGTGCTGGTAAAAACTCCTCGATCCAGCTTTCAAGTTCTTGGGTGGGGAAAATATTTTAGCTGATGAAAATGCGGTCTCTGTTTAAAAATTACCCAGAAATGGAAAGAAGTGAACTTTCCTCCACCCCTCAAAAAAAAAGTAACAGGACTTCAGATACTTTCTGTCCTGGAAGACCATCAATGCTATAAACTAGCAGAATACAAGTAAGATCAACATCTCTGTGTTAGTGATACTCAAATGACTTTTATCTGATTTTACCCAGGTTGTTGAAACTTATATTCAATGGCAGCAGCACTAGGTGCCACACAAATACTGGAGAGGATGACCTAATGTTTAAGATAATTCTCCCAGCCTTCATAGATCTATGAACGTCTAGATGTCCCCTGCAGGTATTGTGCTGGTATACCACGGAAGTCCTTGTAAACAAGGTCCTCAGAAAGCACTTGAGTGTCAAACTCCCTGGAGACACTGCAGGGTGACCCAGTGCCTTTGGGAATCCAGGCATCCACAATAATCAACAGTGGCTCCTTGCCTCTCAGCAGTTAGGAGGAAAGAAGCAGAACATCCTCAGCTACTTCAGTTACACAGCCTTAGACAGACTAGCATACAAATTCTTATTCTGTTGTAATGACTGACCAAACTTGGCTTACCCCCTCTACAGATTCAGGTGAAACCCGCCCCCCCCCGCCCCCCATCTTGTTTGACAGTATTTTGAATATCAGCAATGACTTCGAGGCACAAAACCAAACAGAGTCTATGGCAGCTTTAGAAAACATACATAAGTTATTGTAGCATTCACCTAAAATGCAAGATCTGCCTGCAGAGGAAGAACTTGAGTCAGCATCTAATGCTTCCCACTAACCGTTAAGCCACTGTCTCTCTCCTGCAGAGGTGGTCTTGAGTTCAGCACACCACCAGACTACCACGACCACCTCGAGACATTACAGACCATTCTGTTCTGGATCTCAACACAAAGGAAGGATGCTTTCTTTCACTGCTGTGAACTTCCACTCCAGAAATCCACAGCAAGTATTTGGACCACTACTTGCTCAGTGCTAGGGGAGATTTTCAGTTGCTTCCTCACTTCACCAGACTCACGTATGCCCCTGGCAGTTTGACAGTGAAAAGCTGTCAAATCACCTGAATCAGTTATTTTCACTGCTCCCTCTATGCCTCAGAAGTGCATTTAGATGACGCTGAGAACGTAAGTAGCTGCAAGGGCTGACTACTCTGAAAATAAACTCCAATCTACGTGAAACGCAGAGCTATGACTTGGGTGCATTAACAGGCAGAGAGACAGCAACTCCAAGGAATACAGGCAAGAGAATATGCTTCGCAAACACGTAGCAAGTATGCACACAGCAGGAGAGACAGTCTGTAACCCCTGAAGATGCTATGGATTGCTATGCTCTCTCCTCGGGATTCTCAGTGATCTGCTCTCTCTGCCACTAAGCAAGCCACTAAAGCTTTGAATTGCTTTGTTCTAGTTTCGCTTGTTTTTTCTCTGTAGTTATTTCAAGCATTATCCCTGTGCAACAAGAAAAAGCCCACAATCAGCTCTCAAAAGGAATGCAATTAGGCTATTGTTGCAGTAGGATTTAGAAACTGTCAACATCACACAGAAGAACTTAGCTTTCAGGTTTCTCCAGGCACTCCCTCAAAAGAGGCTCAAGCTCTTCATCAGAGAGGAGAAGAAGAAAAGTGATGAGGGAAGCCAGTGAACTGTCTTGTGAAATGCTTTCATCGCTCCATGAGACCAGCGGCTTCCTTCCTACCATTTTCTCCTCTGGATGCTACCCATCTCTCTCGGTTCAGGGAATGAGCGAGGAGGAGGTAGCTTTTATTGCTTTGCTAGCAGATACACTCCTGGAAGAGGGCAGAGAACAGAGCAGGGCCAATATTTTTGGAGATTTGGAGAACAGATGTTTGCTACTGCATAGTGACTTACTGGCACTGTGCTTAGCTCCAACTCAAGAGAGACCTGAGCTCATCTCTAGCCTCATCCTACTCAAACACTATTTCACTCTGGTTTGTAACCCCATCATGCAATTCTTCTGTTAGCAAATAAAACCTCACTGACACCTTCCCATAGGTGCCCCAAACAAGATCCAAACAGGTCGCTAAGAGATATTTACTAAATTCATTTACTCTGAGCTAAATCCAGAACCTCGGAAGGCTTTTCTGAAATGATGGATGTGTAGGTTTTGGCATTAGATTTTTTGCAACTTGCTAGGATAAAGACATAAAAAGAAGACAGTACTGCTTCTAACCACAGCAGCACTGGCCTCACCAGACTACAGCTTTTGATGCCAGTTCGGTAACGAGCAGCCTCACACACCCTACAGAAAGAAGCAGGAAAAGTTGCCAACGTCCCGCAATGCTGATGAAGCAGAATTTAACCACCTTATTCCCTGGGAGGACCTCGGGACAAGTCACAGGTGGTGGCTGCACAGGAGAAGGCAAAACCTTTTCCGCGCTTTGGAGTCAGAGGCACAGGCTGCCGGTTGAGCTCGTCCCGACTCCTAAAGCAGATTATTCCATATGCTTCCACAGCCGCGGAAAATAGGGATGGTTTCCACCTCCCCCGCTGCCAGGGGGGCGCGAATCCCTCGTGGCCGCAGGAGCCCCGCCGCCATCCCTCCCTTCCCCGGGTAAATCCCCGAGGAGAGGCCTCGGGGGGCACCTTCCCCGCCGGCACGAAGCCGTCCGGCGGTCCTCCGGGAGCGGGGGAGGAGGCGGCACCGACGCCCCCGGACCCGAGTGACCCCGACCCGAGGAGAGAAAAACCACCGAACTCTTCAATAAATCAAGGGGGGGGGGGGGGGGGGGGGGGGGGGAGGCAGAGCGAGAAAAACCACCGAACTCTTCAATAAATAAAGCGGGGGAGAGCAAGAAGCAGCACCGAACTCTCCACAAAGTAAATGAACAGCCAAGCGACGGCGGGCTGAGCTCTCCCAGCGCCGGGGAAAGGGCAGGGAGAAGTTTGCTCCTGTTGCACCGCGCAGAGGGATTTTCTCTCCCCCCACCACCAACCCCGGGCTGGGGATGCGGCAGCGCCGTCGAGGGGCAGGTGGTCACCGCACACAAAGCCGCTATTCACAGCACAACGACGCCGCCTCCCCCCGCTCCCCCCTCCGCGCTCACCTCCCCGCAGCGAAGCCGCGTCCCCGTTACGATCGCCGAGAGCCGCGACACCGCTCGAAGGGCGGAACGGCCGCACCGCGCGCCCCGGGACACCCGGCGGCTCCGCGGCGATAGGGCGGGAGGGGGCGTGACATCACTCCGCGGACACGTGACCGCAGGGATACGCCTCCCCGCGCTTTGTGCCCCCTCCCCGCCCCTCCCATTCCCCGCGTGGGGAGGGGGCCGGGTGTGTGGGGTTGGGGGGGGGTTATGGTGGAGAGATTCTGCCTTATGTCTAGTCTAAATCTGCCCCTCTCTAGTTTATACCCATTGCCCCGCGTCCCATCACCACAAGCTTTTGTGAACAGTCCCTCCCCAGCTTTCTTGTAGCCCTTTCAGGTACTGGAAGGTCGCTATAAGATCTTGCAGCCTTCTCCATGCTGAACAACCCCAGCTCTCTCAGCCCGCCTTCTTCGTATGAAAGGTGCTCCAGCCCTCTGATTGCCTTTGTAGCCCTCCTTTGGACCCGTTCCAACAGCTCCATATCCTCCTGATGTTGAGGATTCCAGACCTGGATACAGCACTCCAGATGAGGTCTCAAGAGAGGAGTACAGGGGTAGAATCGCCTTCATTGACCCTCTGGCCTCGCTTCTTTTGATGCAGCACAGGATACGGTTGGCCTTCTGGGCTGTAAACGCACAGTACTAGCTCATGTCGAGCTTTTCATCGACCGGCGCCCTCAAGTACTTCTCTGCAGGGCTGCTCTCAATCACATCACCCCCATCCTGTATTGAAACTGGGGATAGTTCCAACCCAACTGTAGGACCTTGCATTTGGTCTTGTTGAACCTCATGAGATTCACACAGGCCCATTTCCCCAGCCTGTCCAGGTCCCTCTGGATCACATTCTGTCCTTCCAGTGTGGCAACTGCACCACTCAAATCTCTTGGAGTCTTCAAGGAGTGCCAAGTGCTTCAGAGTCCTGCACTTCAGTTCCCTCCAGAGCTTCCCCACATGCAAAATTCCCCTTTCTCAGCCTCTCCACCTCTCACTCCAGGCAGGGAGGAGCACTTCAGAAGGAAGAGATGTGGGGTGCTTTTTTACTGTCCACATCAATGATCATTGTATTTGCACACTGATGACCATTATAGTGTTAGGAAGCCAGAAGAGGAGCGCTATGGCTGTGCCAGGGTACCACTTAATGGGATGTGCTCCAGATGTCTTTTTATTTTGTGTGTATAATCTTAAAGGTTGAACCTCCAAAGTGTCTTTTCTGCGGTCTTCTGGCAAGCCAACCACCTCAATAACTCACGAAAAAGATCACTGTTGCCTTCACCTGTGCAAGAAACTCTGGGTACTTCATCTACAGGTTGTCCTGTTAAGTGACAGTAGTCTCTGCATACCATCCTACCATGGGAGGCCTGGCCAGAGTGACTAGCAGTCTCCTCCGTGTCTTACTCAACTACTGGTCCCACTCACGGCAGCCACGTTCCATACCTGAGAAGGTCTCCTTTAATCTCTGTGATTGATCTTATCTTCCCTGTTCTCAACCATATCCACACCTCCTAAAGTGGCAAACAGTACAAGGAGGAAATGAGCACTTCAAAACTTTAGGTCATTATTGTATTAGTGGCAAGTATTGTTATTAAACAAATAACACTCAATTATCAACAGCAGCATACTTTCCTCCGCTAATCTGCAGTCCTTACCTTGGCCACTTTGTTTTGCATGTGTTTTACCTTTGAAAACAGGAACTAGTGCCAGCAGTGTTTCCTCTCTATTTTTCTTATAAAAAAACTTACATACCAATGTTAATCTAATATAGCCAATGCTGAGAATTTCATTTTCACAAAAAACAATAAAACCAGGAAAATTAAACTACCCCAGTAATGCCAGCTCAGCAGCTACAAAACATGTTGCAATTATTATGCAATTATTTTTAATTCCAGTTGTTTTTAAAAGCCAAATACATTTGTACATTATGGTTGGAAAGTCTCCTGCCTGCTTCTTCCAACACTAGCAAAATTCCATGTAATCATGTGTGACTAACATGAAAATTATTTAATACGCAAGTACAATCTCTTACATTTTTAGTAGTTAGACCATGTTGAATTTTTGTTTCCATTCTCAATACCAGCATATTATAAAGATGAGATTTGGGTATCTTTGCACGGGACGATCTCATATAATGACCCATGAATTATAAATAGTACATGTTTGTTATGATATTATAGAATATTCAGGTTTTGGAAACTGGGACATATGGTATTTACCAGTTCCCAGAGGAGTATTGTTCAACATCTCTTAAACTGTGGCTGAGGATAAAGGTTTTGGGCTTTGTGGTGGCAGCTAGCTTAAATTCATTAATCCAAACTGATCTGTCTGACAGAACCTGACTGCCCTCCATGTTAGTCCCTTTGCATGGAAGAGTACGCTTACATCTTTTCTGAGCCCCTTTTTGGGTTCCTTTCCAAGGGAAAGGCGCTGCCTCTCATTCAAAACACTCCTATGTAATTTTGTGGCCAAAGCCTCTGTGGGCAGAACATAAGATTGGGAGTCAGGAGATCTCAGCTCCTTTCCTAATTTTGCCCTCACTGTTGTAGTTGTATTTTTCTAGTTGTGCTCTACTGTCTGTCTATGTGGTGAGAACAACTATTCAAGGGTTTTATTACGTCTTCAGCATGACCTAACAGAAGTTGTTACTAAGATAGACAGAATCTAATCTGCAAGAGAAGAAGGCGGAGTACATCTTACACAACCAGCTTCTTTCAAAATCCCAGTGTCGGCATGTTGGCAGTGTGATACTTTTCCAGCACCCCTCCATTCTTTTCTACAGCATCCATGAGGCAAAGGTGGGAGAGGAAGAGAGTATGCCTTACTGATCAGTCTCCTGGAAAAGCTGGGGTGGTTGCAGCCACTTTTGACTTTGAGTGTCTACCAATGGTGCTGAAACCATCTATGCTATGCATTCCGAGCTGCTTCTCCAGAAGGGAGAGGCCTGGAAGTGGCTTAAAGTTGTCTTTAATCACACCTTATCACTCTTTTGCACTATCTTGATAGCATCTGCTAATTAGCTTATTTGGCATTGTTAACTGTTATTCTGATGCTTCTGGCTGGTTGTTAAATTTTTCTGCTGCTTCTGGCTACTGCCTTCTGCAAAACACAAAGCGCTGGTGACATCTCCATTTAGAAATTGTTTGCAAGGGAAATCACGCTTCTGAGCTGGTTGATCACTTCCCTGCTATCCTTCAAGCAGCTTAAACCTGTTCTATGAGCTGTGAGTGCCACAGGTTCTCTTCCCTCACTGGACTTGTTCTACTCTGATTATCCCCAATCGGAATATATTTTGTTTGCCTAATGCTAGCTGTTATTTTTGCGTGAAGAAAATTTTAAGGAAGTTTGGGTTTAGATTTTGAGACACTGTTTTGTTCCTGGGCTGCTCTTTGCTTACAGTAAAGTATTTTTTCTCAGTCTTTGTGACAGATGTCCCACGTAAAAGCAGGAATCTTTGTGGTAACAAGTGCGAGAGTCAACAAGTGTAGTTTATATCTGCTCCCACCAGAGTGATTTCTTTTTTTGACAACTTGTTAACACAGAAAGGAGGTCCTTCATGCCTCTTCACAATATAATATATTTCAGAAAACTTGTTTGTGAATTTATCTCCTTTACTGGTTTTTGGGCTGTTTGTGTAGCACAGCAATGGGCCTGACATGGTTCATGTAGCAAAAAATACTAAAAATTGAAGAAAATCACAATTGGGGCTGCTCAGAAAAGGCTTTTACCTGAGGCAAAATATTGAGAGAGAGGAAAGCCTACCTAGAGACTTCTTTTACTTTGAAGTGATCCTTTAAAAGCTGAAGGGGATATTTAGAAGTAGGTGCAGGGAATTGTTTGGAAGCAAACTTGCACTTACTAGATGGTTATTTCTTCTGCCTCCATCAACCCTTCTTCCTCATGGCTTTTATGTCTATGCTCTCGCCTTTGTACCTTTCTGCATGTAGTCCCAGTCTAAGATTTGTTTGACCTCTTCATAGTACTGGGTGATGTTTCTAGGAAAGGCCCAGAGAAATTCAGCTGCTTTGCCCTTCCTGCACCACGGAGCCCTGTTTTGCCACGGCCACAATGGGCACCAAGAGGCTAGGCTGCTCTCAACCTGGCTCAACAAGTCTCAATATTCACCCTTTTCCATAGGAACAGAACTCAGGAGCAGAAAGAAAAGATCAGGCTCTCTGTGTCACTGCTTCTAAGCCCTTCAGCCAATTCACAGCAGAAATCAACTGGACCTTGGGGAACCACTGTAGATAGCAGCCTTACCTGGGTGGAACTAAATGGATCAGTTCCAGTTAGGGAGGAGAACAATCCTCCAGACATAGAGTTTACCCTTCTCTCCCTGCCAGAGGAAGGACATTCTCTGCCCACGGGTATATTTTTCACTTTAGTTTGTAGCCACTGGGATACACAAAAGGAATTAATGAAATCCTTCTTAACTACAAAGAGTAAAAATCCTCTTCTTTTTTCCTTTCACTTTCTCATATTATTATGGAAATCTGTACTTGCATGTTAGTGTCTTCTACATGAATGTGCTTTCTGTAGGTTTAACTAGGAGAAAAATAATTTCTTCGCATTTTCATTAATATCCAGTGTAAAATAAGTTTATCTTGTACCTCCTCCCTGTGGGGACTGCAGCTTGGATCTGCAAGGCAGTGGGCTTGATGATCTAATGCAGCTTTCCCACGGAGACTCATCCTCAGAATTGTTCCATAACATTTAATTCTTAAGTTATTTTAAAAACACACATGGAAACAACAAAAGAGGCTTATGCTCTCTTTCCTTACACAAACAGATTGTGCATGAAATGGCAGTGCATCTATGTGAATAATCTAAAAAGGAAAAAGTGCTTCATTTTTTCTTGTAGACAAGACCACCAAGCAGAAAGGCAACTGTCCAAACAGGCCACAAGACCTTTGGAGGTAAATAACAAATCTCTCTTAGAAACCTATTCCAGAATCAACAGGGCATGTTTCAGATCTCTATGCCATGAATTAACTGGTTTTGTGTAGCATACTTTGCTTTATTTTTCCTAAGAGTGCCTCATTCTCACCTACACAGCTGCTCTTGCATGGAATTCTGTGTATTTCAGCTTGCTCAACCTTCCCCACTTTTCTGCAAGTGAGTAGGAGACTTTCTTTCTCCTGGGCCCCACAGATACGTCTTGGGTCCAAGATAACTCGTGAGAAAATCCCTTGTTTCCCAGACCCGGCACAACCTAGAGGCTTCCCTGCAAGTCTGTGGGTTGAGACTTCTCTAGAACCTGATGGAAACGCCTATGTGAAGCCACCAGACTGCCAGAGGCCAGGCAGAACATACCTTGTGGAGAGCTGTCTTCCACCCCTTCACAAATATAAAGGGCTCTTTGAAGGTACACCACTGAAAGTCCTGAAAGGCCAGTTGCCCAAGAACAACCAAGAAGAAGATTATACTAATCTGAGGATCAAAATAGAGTGAAATCCCTTATATTCAATTACACTAGAGAGCAACTTGATTATGTTGTAACAGCACAAGAGTCAAAGCTGTTCCCACAGGCAGAGGCAGTTGCATGCAGTATTTACACCACACCATGTGGGGGTTTACTTTGTCTCTACTCTTGCTCTGAGGTTTCTATTCCATTCAGAATTTGTAAATCAATTTCCTCTTCTCATTCAAACCAAAGAAATACACATTCCTGCATATTTTATGTGACTATTTGCATTACAGAGAAACCAAGCACCTTGCAAATGGCATTTCAAACTGCTTGGTTTTTTTTTTTTGTCTTGCTCCTCATAAGAGTTCTTAATGTATTTGGCATCTGCCAGCTGAAACTTCGGATCTGTTCTCTGCAGTATTCCCATGACACAATTTCTGCTGCTGATTTTGTTGTGGAGGTGCAAATCCCATATGCATTCTATCTTTGTTGCTGCTCTCCCAGCTTTGAAAAAGAGATTTCCTTACATCTCCAGAAGAACCAGATCTCACTGTGTCAATAACCTGTTTTTTTTTTTTAAATGCTTCCTCTGATATAGAAACTTTCAGACCGTTTTTTTACTTCTATGAATCTTGATTATTTTGAGGCTTTAGGATCTTTCCTTCATATGTATAAATAAAAACTTGTTTAAAAAAAAGAAAAGCAAATCCAAGATTTATTTCCTCTGGGTCACTGTAATCAGACTAACAATTTGTTTGGATCTGATTTGTATTTGCATGCAAGGACCCCTGCCTCTGCTGGGGTTAATGTAAATGAGCATCAGACCTTCCTTAGTAGCAGTCAGAGGTGACTATAGCATTTATCCTGGATCACAAGTCAAAAATACCAAGGGGCTGGAAAATGGGATGGGGTCCAAGGTTAAGACACTTTTTTTACTGTGGAGACCTTTGAGATTTCTACACCTTACAGAGTTTAGATACAAATCTTATGTGCTCCTTCTCTACCAAAGAGTCTTTGTTTAAGGACTTCCACAAATGAAGCATCTCCTTACCACCAAATGTGCAGCAAAGAAAGGAGCAAGAGTAATTCTTTGATATGCTGTACCAGTTTTGGAGATAGTGACAAACCGATACATCACAGAGGAATGCAGTTTACATAGATGATCATAAATATGGACCAAAGGGCAGTTTCATGAAGTGATGAGATCTGGTTTTGGTATTATCAAGGTTAAAAAAGCCAAAGCCACATTCTCCAGAGGGGTGAACCACTATAAATTTAATCCACTCAACAGAAAACCCTTCTGAAGCAATTTCTTTAAAGTGATTCTTTCTGACTGGTAGAATGTTTCCCCACATGGTATATCATGTATCCGTACAATGCCATGGCCAAAATATCCTCGATTCATACACTATGCACTTGCTTTTTCTTGAGTGTTCAAAACACTTGTTTGAATGCTCTTGTTTGAATGTTTGGCTTCAGACATTTCATTGCCTACAGCTGAAGTAGCTGCAATCCATCTTTTCAGCAGATTCCTCTGGCCTTGAGGGAAAAAAAAAATTGCTGCAGTGGAATGATTCACAGGATCACATCCTCCTTTGGGAGGGTTGTGTCAAAAGGCTAATGGTCACGAGCCGGGCAATTCCCCTTTCTCCTTCACACACAGTCATCATCCTTCATGATCAGTTGGAGATTCATGTGTCCATGACTGAGTCTAGGCCAAATCTCATCCTTCTCTCCTAGTCAGCAAAACACAGGCAACAGCAGTTCCAACATGCCCTCACTACAAACCTGTCTGCTGCTTTCCAATTACACCAATCATACCACAAGCCTTTATTTTTTTACATTTGGATTAACTCTTCTGCTTTTCCTTCCCTTCCAGATGGAGAGCTGGGACAGAATAATAGGTATGGCTATAACCAACACTGTCCCACCAAACAGACTGTTTCTGATAAGAAGGAGAGGAGAGTTTTGTCTCACCAGACTTGGTATATGAACCACTTTTATTATCTTGCTTAGAGTGCTGGCACGTGGGAGTGAAGATACAAAAGAAGTAATGATTTTATTCATAGTTGGTGAGAATTTGAAACTACGCAAAATAAAACGAGTAGTCATGACTGTGGGAAGGTGTCAACAACTCACTACAGGCTTGGAGCCCTAGTGCATTAGCCAGCCAAGTGGACAGCGGACTATAAGAAATGCCTGGCGATGTACTCTGTGCGCCTCAGTAAGAACATGTTGTGGTGGCTGTGGTAATATGATGCCAGGTTAGATGTGCTAACACTAAAGGCAAACCATATTTCACAGAATCATGGAATTACAGAATCACTAGGTTGGAAAAGAACCCCAGGATCATAGAGTCCAATCATTTCTATCAAACACTAAACCAGGCCCCTCAACACCTCGTCCACCTGTGCCTTAAACACCTCCAGGGATGGTAATTCAACCACCTCCCTGGGCAGCCTGTTCCAGTGCCCAATCATCCTTTCTGTGAAAAATTTTTTTCTAATGTCCAGCCTGAACCTCCCCTGGTGCAGCTTGTGGCCATTCCCTCTTGTCCTGTCCCCTGTCACTGGGGAGAAGAGGCCAGCACCCTCCTCTCTACAACCTCCTTTCGGGTACTTACAGAAAGCAATAAGATCTCCCCTCAGCCTCCTCTTCTCCAGGCTAAACAACCCCAGTTCCCTCAGCCGCTTCTCATAAGACTTGTTCTCCAGCCCCTTCACCAGCTTCGTTGCTCTTCTCTGGACTCGCTCCAGAGCCTCAACATTCCTTCTTGTGGTGAGTGGCCCAGAACTGAACACAGGATTCGCAGAGAGGTCTCACCAGTGCTGAGTACAGAGGGAGAATAACCTCCCTGGACCTGTTGGCCATGCTGTTTCTGATACAAGCCAAGATACCATTTGCCTTCTTGGCCATCTGGGCACACTGCTGGCTCATGTTCAGATGGCTGTCAATCAATACCCCCAGGTCCTTCTCCACCAGGCAGCTTTCTAGTCTCTAGAGCTGCACAGGGTTGTTGTGCCCCAAGTGCAGGACCCGGCATTTGGCCGTGTTAAACCTCATGCCATTGGACTCTGCCCAGCGGTCCAGCCTGTTCAGATCCCTTTGCAGAGCCTCCAAACCCTCCGATCCACACTTCCACCCAGCTTAATGTCATCTGCAAACTTGCTAAGGGTGCACTTGATGCCTTCATCCAGGTCATTGATAAAGTCATTGAACAGGGCTGGACCCAGCATCAGCCCTGGGGAACCCCACTTGTAACTGAACTCCAGTTTGTGCCTGTCCATGGACAAATCCACTAGTAATTACCCTGAAACCGCAAGCTGCTATAATTCATGGTGTGCAGAGATCTGGAAATAAGGCTCTTAGGTCCAACATGGCATCAGCAACATAGAATCATGAAACCATAGAATATCCTGAGTTGAAAAGGACCTACAAGGATTATTGAGTTCAACCTCTGTCCCTGCATAGGACAACACCGACATTCACACCATGTGTCTGAGGGTGTTATCCAAATGCTTCTTGATTATTGTCAGGCTTGGCACTGTGACTTCTTCCCTGGGGAGCCTGTTCCAGTATGCTACCAACCTCTGCAGGCAGAGCCTTTTCCTAATGTCCAACCTAAAACTCCCCTGACACATCTTCCTGCCATTCTTTTGGGTTCTAGACATCTTGTAGTGTCTTACTGTTGTGTTTCAGTAAACAGAAAGTATAGATTTCAATTTGCTTATGCCAATTTTCAGTTTCACACTTTTTCTGAGATTGAATTGCCGTCTAAGAAATGAGAATAGAGCACTTTTTTGCAAGAGTTCCAATTTATGCTGAAAGGTCTGTTATTACAAATGGGTCTGAGGGCACCAACCTCTAAGAAAATATGAAGCCAAACTCTGGAAGCTGTTAGCTTTTGCCTTGGGCACAGGAGTCTGTTCTTGTATGCCCTGACAGTGAGAACCCAGCTGATAGCCTGGTCCTTCTTCCATTTCCTTTAGCTTTCAAGTTGAATAAACATAATGAAATCAACATTTGTTTCTATTCGGTTGCTAGTTATTTCCTTCTGTTGCCCTGGAAGGATAAATGCAACTACTGAGAGATATGGATACACTTTATTAATCAGCTTTTAAGTGCATTTAAAAATAAAAGCCAAGAACATATAGCCTTAGGTTAAGACTGTAACTGTAGAGTAGAAACATTTACAATAAAATGTAACAATAAAGTACAGAAAGTAATTAAGATAGAATTGTTTGCTTGGGTACTTGGGTATCTTACTTTGCAATTTTAAACACAAATCTGTCTTGTAAATAAATAGTGCTTACACATTAACACTAAGGATGTTGTCAATTCCATTTTAAGTAGTTGAATAATGGAAGTATAGCTGCAGTTGAATACTGAAGTTTGGAGACAGATGGATGCAGCAAACATTTTTTTATATGAACGTTAGACAGTTGATGCTTATTGGAATGATGTAAATACCAAGTACCTTAAAATAATTTTTATTGCCTTTTCTGTAACCATTTGTGCAATCAAGAGGGTTTTGTTTAGAAAATTCAAAGGAAGGAAGTCGTGAGTACATTTTTGCATATGAAGGCTCACAGAATGGCTTGTGAAAAATAATTTTCTGTCATTTTATCAAAAAGGTCTAGGACTCCCTTTTCATCAAATAAGCTAAATTTTGCCTTCAAAACTCTACAAGAGCATAATTTCCTTTATGGAGATATCCCTGAGGTTAGTCCCATAACTGAACCAGTTCCTAAACGGTATATTAAATTTATTAATTATAAATGAAGATGCTAAAAACTCTACAAGTGGCTATATTTGTATTTTCTGTCATTAGTTGGGCCAATATCTGTTTCTATCCAGAATGTAATTCCTGCTGGGCAAAAGTCTTAGCCTTTGCTATATTCTGACTTCTGGAACAAGTTTCATACACCTCTTTTTGTCCTATTAAATTTTCAACAACTTTCAAATCCATTCAAAACACACCAGTTACAATTTCATTAAATCACTCTTAAATACAGCTTTGGTGTTTATTCCAGAAACCTGTGTAAGTATTGTTCTGCTCCCCTGGATGTTGTGATTCATGTAAAGTAAGTAGTATGCAGAATGAAATTGCAACCATGTTCACAATTACCGTATCTCAAAAATGTTCTCTTCAAAGAGAATTCTCTTCAAATCTCTTGCAATGAGATGGTAGCTGGTTGTAGTGAGATGCTGGCTGGTGAAGAAGACAGTCTCTGATATGGACTGTAGCCTTCAATGTGTTCTGTGCTTCGAGAGATTTGTTTGCAGAACTGCACTTTCAGAAGAAAAGAAGAAAGCAAATAGATCTATTTCCTCTGAGAGTCTTTATTAATGTAATTAATAGAATAAGAAATTCCCTTGGAAATAGCAGTCTTGCCTTTGAATTTTCTTTTAATTTTGATTTTTGACTGAGTTTTCACGCAGCTTTTGGATTTTCCTTCACTTATTCCCATTATCATTTCTTCCCAAGACTCTGTTGTGAGTTCCAGGAACATGACTGTCCCACCTTTTTGCTTTATATCAATATGAAATCAGATCTTTTTTCCTTAGTGAGGAATGAATATTACACATGTGAAGAGAAGAGCTTAGTGAGAGACATCTTCCAAACCAGGAGGATAACAACCTATGCCTACTTTAGGAAGCCATTTGGAGGTTAAGCCCTCATATTTACGTACACTACGTCAAAGCTTCCTGCCTTATTTTAGGTTTGTTTATTTGAACTTGAATTAGGAACCAAATGCCTATCCAAATCCCTTCTCTGCCTGCGAGGATGTGGAATTGCATAATATATACCTATGTATGAAACCTGTATGAAAATAAATTCATTCTGTGGCATGCTCTTAGGCCTTAAAGTCTCAATTTAATTTATGATGGAAGGAGATTGCTATCAGCATTTAGCAGAGTTTAATCTACAAAGTGGCATGCATTGCCTTATATAACTGATATTCAAAGAAGCATAGGTACATTGCCAAAGGCTTCATGCTTCACTAGTACAGAAGGTTAACAAAGAATGTTGCATTTCTCATAAAAGGCATAATTGAGCTAAAAGGATCATTTGTTTTTAAAAAAATCCTTAACTATGTTGCAAATAATACCTGAAATCATTAAGAAAAATTATATAACTTATCACTCTTTATCACTCTTCCCTTCAGGGAAGAACATCAGCATAGAGTTCTGCTTTGCGGGCTTCATACTGTGTGGGGGAATTGCATTTATTAACATTAACTTTTTTATTTCATGAGGATGTTTATTAGTCAACAACTTCATGAAAAATTAAAAATCTTATTTTTGTGCTATTTTAAAAGAATGCAATATAATTTCTTTTTTCCATTTGTAAGGATCACTTATATATTTTATTACATGTAAAGTTCCTGTTAAGTGGATCCAATTATATTATCACTTGCCCAGGTTTAAATAAGAAGCTATCCAGACGCTGTGTTCTTTCCTTCAGCTAATATTAAGTAGCTATCTGGTCCTGGAGCCAGGTCTGCTTCCATGTACATGTTTACAGCTCCCAGTCATATTAACCAGTTTGTAGATTAGATCCTTAGGTTTTATCTCGTTATTAAAACTAATTATGTGAGAGTTAACAAAAGCTGAGTAAGCACTGAATCATAAGATCATGGGTCTATCCTTTACCAGCATTCCAGCCATACCAGTATAGATGGCAGATTGGACTGCTTATTTTCATTGGTTGCAGGTTTTTAATTCTCCTTACTTACCAACTACAAAATACAGGCTTGGAATTTACAGTCTCTAAAACAAAGTAAAAGTAAATGGAAGCCCTATTAATTCAAAATCAGGATGTACCATTAACACAGAGCTACTTATCTGATTATGTACTTGGTCTTTGGGTTAGGTTGCATCACAGAAGACCAGCTCAAAACTGGTTAAGCATGCAGCTAAGCCAGCCATATCTTTGCACGGAAATGTTATAGTGCTTTTTAGCAAAAGGAAATTATGCTTATAAATTGTACTCTCAAAAAAATGAATTCTTCTTACTGCATAACCCATCAACTAATAATTGTTAGTGTGTTCAGTCTGGAGCTGCAGAAGAGGTTTATTGCTACTTCCTGGTCCTTGAAATTCTCATAGGGAAAGTATTCATTTGCAGAATTAAAATGAAAAAACACAGATGGCCAGTGTTGATAACTATACTAAAAGTAGTTAGGGTCCAATTCTGGAAACATTTACTTACTCAGCTTCTTCTCACGCAAATAGTTCTGTTAAAATAAAACAGATTACAGATATAAGAAAGGGACAAAAGGCATAAATGTCAGAAAAATAGCAAAAGGTTGTAGCTGTATGTGTATTATGTCTAGTAGAAAGCATTCCAGCACATGGACATGTTCTTCAATCTTTTTATTTCATTAAATGCATCAGCCTAAGTTTTTCCTTTCCCCACTATGAAAGTGATCTGAAGATGTGCAAAAGACAGCGAGCATTTCTCATCAAATCTCCAAATAGTAGCAGGTTGAGACTCTATAGATCAGCTAATCGCTAATCAATAAGATCAATTCATGTATAATTTAAATTTTAATCAGTAGGACCATACCCTAAGATTTTATTACTCCAAGATGAGATGAAATCCGTGAAAAAAGAATACATCAAGATGTGAAATTCTTCAATCTAATATTGGGACAGTGTCTATTAAACTGGAAATTCAGCATACAAGATTCTTTTGTAGATTGTCTTCTTGGGGATATAAATCAAGTGTGCAGGAAATCCTTACTAGTGTCAAGACTAGCTATTAAAAATCATATATGCTGACAGTTCCCTTCACTGATCAGAGTGCAATATAGGTTTCATAGCCATGTGTGTACTGAAATGCCCTCCATTCAAAAGCTTCCCATGGTACATATGTAAATTTTTGACCCTGAATCCATCAAAATCTTTTTTAAAACATTTCCATTAGTAATGACAATAATTGATGAAATAGGTTGCTCTAGTTCCTTCTCTTCCTTTGCCTTCCCCCCTACTTTTTGTCTTTCAGTCTCCAGCCCATTTGCTCTCTCCTTATCTGGACTTTTTCCTTTACACTTCTCCTTCATCCCTTTGCCCTTTTCTGTGACCTGTGTTTTCTTTTCCTATATGGTCTGCTACCCTCTCTTTGCTTTTGTTTTTTGTGTTCTTGTTTTACCACTCTGCCTCTCTTCTCCCACATTCTCTCTTCTTCCATCCATTCTTTCCTTCCAGGTACTGTGTCAGAGAGGGCAGCCTTAGTGATGAAAGCCATATTTTTTAAAAGCTTGCTGATCATGGATCGATATTTTTAATGATTTTTAATTAATATATCTAGGTTTATACCCAAGTCTGAAAATCTTTACTATAGGAATCATCATTTTGTAAGGCAAACAACCATCACTGCTCAAAATGTTCTATCGTTCTACTCCCCATTATTTTCCTTGGAAAGCAGAAGGGCACTTCAGCATGCCCTGAAGGTCAAATAAATGTGAACAAAATCCCAAAGTGGATGGTAAGTTCCTACTATCTCTCAGGCCAAAGTGGGGATGATTTCTAGGGCTGAGCAGAATGCAGTTTGCCACTGGTCTTCCCCACCAGGATATCAGGTAGCTATAGCTAACCTCATATATACTTACAGTTTGATATTTATACATGTGGAGTTCAACTGCATGCATATAAACCTTCTTCACATTCCTCTACCAATGAAAAGAACCTCTGAGTAGCTGTAAATTACATTAATATCTCAGACTAATGGGATGAAGTACAAGAGGAAAGTAGTTGCTGGCCCCTAGAATTCAGAACAAATTCAGGAAGGAATTTCTAAAAGCAGATGGATGCCTTTCCATGAGATGAGGTTTAGCTGTTGGAAGTTACTGGACTGGGTAAAAGATTAACTGAGAGAAATTCTGTGATGCAGACTGTGCCTGCATGAGATTGAAAGCTCATGGCAGTCACTTATAACCATAAAATTCCATCCATCTTTACATTTTTTCTGTAGATTTTTGTCATTTTTTTGTTCATTTGCTTGCTACCAACTTTGAAAGACAGAGTATTTTTACACTGGTAGGAGAATTAAGGTACAGTGGTGTCCTTTGCTTCATTTGCTTGTTACCTTTGAGCAGGATTCATATGAAAATTATGAATAAGCTTATTAATAGGAGGAAAAAATTGTGTGAAGGGCTGTCAATCTGAGCACGATAGCCTTGTTTTGTATTTATAAACTCTAATGTTTCCCAACCACATTTTAAACAGAATCTTCATATTCATACCCAGGTCACTGATAAAAATAATTGCTATTCAGGTGCTCTGAGTAACTTAATTTTATGAGGTACAACTCCTGGTCCTTTTCATTTGGCTGAGACCTGCCTCTGTCCATCCACTCCAGCCTATTCTGTCTCTGAGATGTAACCATCTGGGAGACAGGAACAGTTGATAACTGTGTAATTACGATTGGAGTGGTCTATAAATATTTTTAAAAGCAATAATAAAAATGTGCGAGTAACAACAGATAACCCTGGAGAACTTCTCTTACTGCTATAAAGACATCATTCAAATGTGGTTTCTTTTTCTATAAACAAAAAGAAGTTACTTAGGAACTTAAGTCTGGACTGGGATTTCCTAACTTTTTCATCCTGGGTAGATGATATCAGATAAAGGCTGCATCAGAAAATTCTCCTGCACAGGCCTTAATAAAAGATCCCTCTGTGGCTGTTAGCTAGGGTTTTCAGGCTAGCAGTGTCCTGGGAAGAGGAGAAGGGGTTGGGAGAGCATGTTTGGAAACCCTTAAGCTAATGATAACCCTGATCTGGATCAGTTATGAAAACTCAAAGGTCATACTCCAGTAAAACTTGCATGTTGAATAGAAAAAGCATGATGCCTTTGAAAAGCAGTGAGTGTATTACCTAGATCATTTCCATAAATACTGCAAAATGTGGACATCGTGGCCTTCCAAGCAGTTGTGTGAGCTGTGAGCCATAAACCCACATCCTTGTGTGGTCAGTCTGACCTCAGTGCCAGGGAAAGTCATGGAACATGTGATCTTTAGTGCTATCATGAAGCACATGTAAGAGAAGCGGGTGATCAGGCCCAGTCAACACGGGTTCATGAAAGGCAGATCTTGCCAACTAACCTGATCCCCTTCTATGGCAAAGTGACTCAGCTGCTGGACGAGGGAAAAGCTGTGGATGTATCTTCCTTGACCTCAGTAAAGCCTTTGACACAGTTTCTCACAGCATTCTGCTACGGAAACTGTCGGCCTCTGGCCTGGACAGGCGCACACTCTCCTGGGTGGAAAATTGGTTGGATGGCCGGGCCCAGAGAGTGGTGGGAAATGGAGTTAAATCCAGCTGGAGGCCAGTGACAAGTGGGGTTCCCCAGGGCTCAGTGCTGGGTCCAGTCCTGTTTAATGTCTTTATCAATGACCTGGATGAAGGCATCGAGTGCTCCCTTAGCAAGTTTGCAGATGACACCAAGCTGGGTGGAAGTTCGATCTGCTGGAGGGTCGGGAGGCTCTGCAAAGGGATCTGAACAGGCTGGAACACTGGGCAGAGTCCAGTGGCATGAGGTTTAACACGGCCAAATGCCGGGTCCTGCACTTGGGGCACAACAACCCTGTGCAGCTACAGACTAGGAGAAGTCTGTCTAGAAAGCTGCCAGGAGGAGAAGGACCTGGGGGTGTTGGTTGACAGCGACTGAACATGAGCCAGCAGTGTGCCCAGGTGGCCAAGAAGGCCAATGGCATCTTGGCTTGTATCAGGAACGGCGTGACCAGCAGGTCCAGGGAGGTTATTCTCCCTCTGTACTCGGCACTGGGGAGACCGCTCCTTGAATCCTGTGTTCAGTTCTGGGCCCCTCACCACAAGAAGGATGTTGTGGCTCTGGAGCGAGTCCAGAGAAGAGCAACAAAGCTGGTGAAGGGGCTGGAGAACAAATCTTATGAGGAGCGGCTGAGAGAGCTGGGGGTGTTTAGCCTGGAGAAGAGGAGGCTGAAAGGAGACCTCATTGCTCTCTATAACTACCTGAGAGGAGGTTGTGGAGAGGAGGGTGCTGGCCTCTTCTCCCAAGTGACAGGGGACAGGACAAGGGGGAATGGCCTCAAGCTCTGCCAGAGGAGGTTCAGGCTGGACATCAGAAAAAAATTTTCACAGAAAGGGTCATTGGGCACTGGCACAGGCTGCCCAGGGAGCTGGTTGATTCACCTTCCCTGGAGGTGTTTGAGGCACGGGTGGATGAGGTGCTAAGGGGCATGGGTTAGTGTGTGATAGGAATGGTTGGACTCGATTATCCGGTGGGTCTCTTCCAAACGGTTATTCTGTGATTGTGCAGTGTGAACCCTTTATGCTGCTCCTACCATTGAGGAAAAATAGGAAAGGTGTAGCTCTGCCCTAAAATTTGAGCTGTGTGTTTATTTTGAGTTGTGAGTATGTTTGGTTTATGAACACAGCACAGCCACTCTGAATTTTAAGTGAAAACTTGTAGCACAAAAGGAAGGGGGCAGGGGAGAAGATAAAAAAGTATAGTTTGTGTTTATACTTTTTAACCTCCTAAAGCAGGTCAGCAAAATCATAAATTTAAAGCAAGCATTTTTCTTTTATGTCCATACATGAAAAGAAATTTCTTGCATCCTATTTGTTAGTATAACTGTATCCAGCAAAATGTTGAGAATATATTAGAAAGTGTGTGTGGGAGATTGTTTTCTGGATATGAAAGAACAAATAATACTCTTTTGACTATAAATAATATCTCAGTTCATAAATGTGCACAGAACACAGATTCAGCATTTATTTCTTTTTTTTTCTGTTGTTCTGCTTTCCAAATGGGCCTTTTCACATTTTTTTCCTCTCCTTAATCATATTTCATGGCTTTTCTTTGTATGTTTTTCTGACACATCGTCTGATTTCCTGGTTTTCCTCATCTGATTTCTCTCATTCCCTCTTGTTAGAGACATTCTTCTTAAAATAATAACATAGTTACAGAAAAATGGTGAGTTAGATCTCCATAACTATATATTCCTACCATTTTCACATGTCCTTCTCTTTCTCCCATTCCTTTGGGCTGTCTGTGGCTTCACAGAGTGCCCTGTACTCACTGCACATGTGTCAGTGAGCTGTGTCCAAAACTGCTCATGGCCAAGCTGGCTATCAGGAGTGGTAGCCACACGGTGCTGACACGTATGTAAGGGTCAGCACAGTCTGCCATAGACCTTTGTTAGCAAAAGCTAAAGCCATGCAAACACTAAAGCAAAGCTAAAGATTTTGGTCCAGTGCCCACGTCTGTGTTTTGGCAGTGGTTGGTTTACTAATGCAAATATCCCACACTGGAGGAGCCCAAAGGCAGTTGTTTTCAAGGTGTGGTTAATGACTGCTGCTGTTTTTCCATGCTGACCTTTGCATCCAGTGTGGGTGCAAAGTGTGTACCTGAGGTTCTTCCAGAAGTCAGACTATAAGGAACACCTCCATCTTTTGGACAGAAATATGCAGCTGATACAGCCTTAGTCACTACAGAATCATAGAATCATAGAATAATTTTAGTTGGAAGGGATCTTAAAGATCGTCCAGTTCCAACTCCCCTGCCATGGCCAGGGACATGTCCCACTAGCCCAGGCTGCCCAAGTCCCATGCAGCCTGAGCTTGAACACCTCCAGGGATGGGGCAGCCACAGCTTCCCTGGGCAACCTGTTCCAGTCCCTCACCATCCTCTTGGTGAAGAAATTCTTCCTTATGTCTTTGTCTAAATCTGCCCGTCTCCAGTTTATACTCACAGCAACTAGTTTCTGCCTTGGTTTTGTTTTGTTTTGTTTTGTTAAACATATTTCTGCAATCTACACTTGAAGAAGTAAAAAGATTTTAGGGCTATTTTACCTATAAGTGTTTCTTGGTGTTCAATAATTTCAGGAGCAAATAACGTTGCCACAGCCAGTAACTGTACAAACTCCCAAATTTACTAGCCATCTGGAGCTGATGTACCACCTGTAGTCAGCTTTAAAACAAAGGAGATGGACACATAATATGTTTGCAGAACTGACCTTTGGAAAGGAGAAAATGGCTTTTAAAGATTAAATAAAACAGTAGACATGGTATTTCTACTGAACATGGTGCCATAAAAAGGGAAGGCGTTATGCAACAGAAAAAGAAAAAATAAGAAAAGTTCATTCTTCCTGTTTCTTACAGGTCAGCTTCTAGAGCTCATTTATGACCACTTTGCAAGAGCCTGAAGATAAATTAGTATATCCTCGTTGTGCATATTAGTTTTTAAAAGTCCTTCCTTGATGTTCTGCAAAAGCAATTTAGAAAATCTTCCCTGCCCATTAAGTGCAATCACAGGCACCATGGACAAAAAATCCCGACACACTGAAGTCAATCTGACTGTATTAATCATCCCTCATCACAGACAGTACCATCAATCCTGATTTGGTTCCAGAAATCTGCTGTGGAGAATTGCTTTTTAAGCCCTTACAAGTTACACTGTCCGCATGTTACCAGGAACATAAAAAGCAGTGACACCATGAGTATACATCTCCCCTGACCATGGGGCCGATGAGTGAAGAATTCCCTGTCTATACTGCCTATAAAAATCAAGTATTTGTGTGTCTGTCTAATTACAGGAGGGAATTGCTGACCTTCAGCTGCAGACCTTGACCTTTAGCAGTCCCTTTTTCCTATTCCGAATACCCTGAGGCTCCACGTTTTGTCACGCCTACCCAGAAGGTGGTCAATAATGTATTTGCCCTATATGGACTCAGTTCAGCCTCACCACACGTAACAGTAGCATCGATAGCAGATAGAAGAGTTATTCTAGCTGCTTTGGGAGCAGAATAACCATTTTCAGCTCATCACCCTCAGCTAAGAAATACACATTTTTAGGTTATGAAAGTCTGGACCCAGCTGCTAGGAGGTATTTAAAAGCTGCATAACTTGATACTTGGGAGAAAACCCAGAAAAAAAGCTAAATAATACATCACATCTTCTGATTGCTTACAATCAAGAGTGCTTGAATTGTGAAAGTTGTACATTTTTTTTGCTTCACCTTTACTCTGGACAGACAGGCACACACAACCCATAAACAGTGACCTGGAAAAATCCCGAATTCTTAAGGCAATAGGCATGTTAGTCTTGAACAATATCACATTAATCTGTCGCAAATAAAGTAGAAATGAAAGCCACAGAGCTTGACTGCATTTTCAAAGGGAATTTTAGCTGCCAGCCATCTAATTATGTTTACATGTTTCTCAGCCCAAAATGCAAGTCATGGTACACTGGTGAAACAAGAAACTTTCACATTCCTCAGGGTCCAGACATCACAGAAACAACCAGGAAAGTTCACACAGCAGGTCACCTCATCCCGCATTGCTTCAGTCACCACCATGCATTTGTGAACTGGGAAACTCATCATCAGTGCAGCCCTAGCAGGACTCCAGACATGCCAGAAAATGTGTCAAAATGCTTCTTAGGGCTGTGTGGGTGTGTGAACAAGTTGCTGTTTAAAACCATTAGCTGTGTAATGTGAATGTACTCACTATTAACTGAGAATATTACAGTTAGATAATCCCTGCTTAAGCTGATTTTCAGTTGTCAGATATTCTTTATTAGATATACAGTAGAATTCTCAGCTTGTACCATTTTCTTGTCACAGCAGTACTTAAAAATGTAGAACTTAGGCTAAGTTCCTATATGATGAATAGAAATTCTTCAAGGTAAGAAAAAAGTAATTCTTTTGCTTTCCAGGCATAACCACAGGCCAATTTAGCCTTCAGCCTTTGTTATATTGAGTACATTCATCAAATAGAGGGTTTAAATTAGAGAGGAGCCAGAATCAGAAACCTGGATCCTTACCAACTCTCTGACCTTGGGCATGTTTCAATTATTTTCAAAGCATTTCATCTGGGCCATTTTTTATAAAAAAGACCAGACCTAAACCCTTGATCTGGACATGCTGAAACTGCAAAGGGATCCAATTTCAGGTCTTAACAACACAGCTTGATCTTGCAGAGCTGAAACGAAGTTTATCATTGCAAAACAGCGACTTTGGGTGAGTCTGGTTTGATGTGTTGGATACAAGGTAAAATTAAAGATCTTGGGGTTTTTTTTAATGTGGATACTCAAAACATTCTGAACATGCAGTTATTTTAGAGGTATTTATACCTCAAATCACTTACCACTGTTAAAAATACCTTTTAATTTTTTTTTACTTTTAAATATTACTCTTACACTATTAAAATCACTTTTCCTCCATAGAACTGCATCATAATGGTCAAGACCTACTCAGAATTCATTGTTTCACAGATAACTAATGGGTTTAATAAGAGAAGAATGGCAAATCTATATATATTAACTCATCTGGCACACTTCAGACTATTCAGAAGTCTAATTCAGTGTAGGCAAATCTATGCTTTTGCTTCACAAACTTGCCAGCAATACAATCTGTATCATTCACTCAGAGATGTTCACTGAGGTTTTTATACTTCAGTATGGACAGAGTAGATCTCATAAGCGTGTAACGGTCCCTGCATTTTGGCACCACAAGCAGATATATTTTTGAGCCTTTGGCTGGTAATGCAGAGAATGTCCTGGAAAACATAGGCCATTTACCAGTTCAGGGAAAATGTTCCTTCAGCCCACAAGAGCATCTGGCCAGCTGAGTAAGGTGGAAGGTAATGCCTCTCTGCAAAACTTGCTAGTGTAATGATATTGTAACAATTAAGTATTGCCAAAGACAAATTTTGTTGTGATTTATATCTTCTGAATTTCAACTTTGATAACAAGGAAATTACCCTTACCTAAATAGCAACAGAACTCAAGCCCAAAGTTACTTCTGTCTTAAAGTTGAGTCCATTTCAGTATTTATTTAATTTTAATTGTGTTGTCCATTACTTTTAAAGCTAAACAACTTGTCCATAAAGGTCTGTTGCAGTTTTTCAAGCAGAGTGGTCTATACTTGCTTCCAGCTGTCCTCAAAATAGCATTGCACCAAGGCTTTTGCTGAAATACTCTTGTTGTTTGCTGGCTTTTTTTTGTTAATGTCTGTGCTTTTTATATGAGCAGAAAACATACGTTTTTCATTTCCTTAGAATAGTAAGAAATCTTTTTACAGAAACTGCTGCCTAAGCAAATTACAAGTCTATAATATTTCCATTAAGAAAACTTACTTTCCCTATGTTGTGTGCTTTTGGTGATGTGTTTTGAAGTCCAACAACATGGAGTGAAAATTGTTCTTGTGACCACAGGAGCATTTTAGATTTTTCCGGTGAGGCCCATATCCAGGTCAATTAAATACATGTTTGCTTTATGCTTTTATGGACAGGGGATATGAAGAGAAATGCAAACCATCATTCACCAAAGTGATTCACCTCAATTTTACTCCTTCACTTGGCAGAAAAGGGCCTGGAGGTGCCAGTTGACAGCTGGCTGAACATGAGCTGAATGTATGACCAGGTGCCCAAGAAGGGCAGCATCCTGGCATATATCAGAAACAGTGCGGCCAGTAGGACCAGGAAAGCGATTGTCCCCCTGCACTCAGCAATAAGTGAGACTGTACCTTGAATGCTGTGTTTAGTTTGGGGCCTATTGGTACAACAAAGGACTTTGGCCTGGAGCATCTCCAGAGAAGGCAATACATCTGGCTGTTTAATCTGGAGAAGAGGAGGCTGAGGGGAGACCTTATTGTTCTCTACAACTACCTGAAAGGAGGTTGCAATAAAGTGGGTGCTGGTCTTTTCTGCCAACAAGTGATAGGACAAAAGCAAATGGCTTCAAGTGGCACCACGGGAGGTTTAGGTTGGATATTAGGAAAAAAATCTTTACCTAAAGAGTGGTCAAGCATTGAAACAAGCTGCCAAGGGAAGCAGTGTACTCACCACCCCTGAAGGTAAAAACATGTAGACATGGCACTTGTGAACATAGTTTAGTAGGCATAGTGGTGATTGGCTGACAGTTCATCTTGATGTTCTCAAATGCCTTTTCCAGCCTTAATGATTCTATGAGTCTGTGACTCTTTAGAATGAAATAGGTTTGTTGGGCCCAAGAGAGTAGACCAGTGTGTCAAATGTTTAAAGCTGTACCATAGACTCAAATTCATGTCCTGAAAACCTCATTTATGTATATGTATAGGCTAGGAAATTGTTTTGCATTTTTATATACGTGTTGAACATCTGTATCAAACTGAACCTTTGCAGTGAGTACAGGTGATATTTCACAGTCATGTAAACACGAAACAACCTTCACAGTTATTGTAGTTTTGTGTCTATGTCTTAGCAACGTTGCAGTCTACCTGGTTGCATGCCCAGGGACTGATAAGGACCAGCTCTTACTGGACGAGGCCTCTGACTATGTCTGTGTATATGTAGTCACAGTTCACTCTTATTTGTTTGCTGTGACATCTATTTCCCCTTTCACTCAGCTTGAAGGAATCAAGGAAGGGTCCTTGTATTTTATGAAGCTGAACAGATGTCACAGTGCAAACACCCAAGACAGGAATGGTGCACAGTGCTTTATTTGCTTTATTTTAACTCAAAGGGAAAAAAGCCACTAAATATGAAAGTCCCACTTGGACCACATCCAGGTGCAGAGGAATGTAAGAATAAAGACAGAGCAAGAGTTTACTTAGGACCAAAAAGGATCTAACTTTGGATTACAAGGCTGGAAACAAGGTTACAATAAGTAAACAAAAGAGGTCACCCTCATTGCTTCACTAGCCTGACCCTTACCTGTAATTCCTCAGGCCTGCTCTGTACTGCAGATACTGGAGTCTGCGTCAACCAGATGATCTCATGAGACCCAGATTCCTGCAGTTACAGCTCTCTAGCTACACTGGCCCTTTCACGCCCATGGAAAAGCTCCATTGCTTGATCAGGACCACGATATTCGAGTCCTGTAGGGATCATGGTTCCCACCCTGCCTGTTATTCCCTGGTAGAAAGACCACTGTCTTACATTTTTCTCCAACTCTTCCTTCTCCAGGCAGCATAATATACATGGGAAAATCCTTCTCAGCTCTGTCATGTTTACTCTCTGCTGTGTATCCACTGTAAAATAATTCTATTTCATTTAGTAGTTTTGGTTTGCTATTGGAGATCTCACACTCATGAGAAAGTTCAGACCACTGGGTGCATTGACTAAGAAACCTCTGTCACAGCTTGCAGTGAGCTGCAGGATTGCACTACATCACAGGCGAAGAGATCGCTGCAAAGGACTTGGGTTAAAGCTGGCTGACTTCACTATGTAGTTACCACTAGGTCTGGGGGGAGAAAATAGGAAAGGACTAAGGCAGTGGTTGTGTGATTAAACTCAGGGGGAAGGCATCTCTGCATTAAAGTCTGGATGGGCTAATGAACAAAGGTAGGTAATGGTAGAGCTGGAAATTTCGAACTCCCAGACTCTGACTGGATTTGACACTAGTTATGAAGGGAAAACAAAGTCTAATGAAGCTGATTAGGCTGAGATGGGACCCATCCCAAGGGACTGCAAAGGATTAGGGCTGATGCTAGCTGCAGTTTGGCTTTACGCTGACACTGTAGCAGGGCTTGGATTAATCCCAGGAGCATTCACAGATAGTGTTTGGGATGTCAGGAGCTGATGAATTGGGCTGTGGTTGAAAGGTGGTGCTGAGCTAGGGGAATCGTGTAACTCAACTGTGTTTCTGTCTAATTCTGCACATGTGGCCTGTGCATCCATTTGTTTAACCTTCTTTCTTGCAGAGAGTCAGTAGCCAGGTGATTGGTCAGATTTCCTGTATCTCTTGGTCTCTTGGCTGGGTGCAACCACCTCCTTATCCAGACCTTAAGTCAAAGGAAAAGAGGTTATTTGGAAGGCAAAAGGGACGGTGTAAATATTATGTGGGCAGGTAGCAGTCCATAAAGATTTTGAGCTAACGTTGGATTTTTTAACCAGTACATCAATTCAAGCAGACAGGGAGTTAGGCACAATCTGCTCAATGTATTTAGCTGTGTTTTCCAGATGTGGTCCTTGAATATGTTTGAATCATGCTGTGACAGCAAACAACCCTTTTGTTTTGTAGGCTGGATAAAAATAACGGTGATGCTGAAATCAATTACATCTTCCTCAGCAGAATACAAAACTTCATCTCCATTTTTTTCTTCCAGGCTTGCCATTAGTCTGGTCTCTACTACTTCCACCCCACTCACCTCACCAGACACTCAAAGCCCACTCACACTCCTCAGCATGCTGTTCTCTCTCAGTTTTCCTGCTCCATCCTTTCCTAGCACTCCCCAGACACTCTTTGTGATTTTCCACTTATGTCTGTGGGTCCCTGTCTTTGTCTTCTTTACCATACCGGGCTGATCTTCAGATTATTACCCCTTCTGTCTTTCCCTCATTCACCTGCAGATCAGCCTCAGCATTTCTGAGCTAAACTTTGTGGATGTTTTTCCAACAGCTACACCTGCATAACCAGTTCCTACCCACGCTCCTGGTTGTGTCATCTTCACATCTCCCTGTTACTCATGCTAAAACAACTGTTTGTAGTCCCACATGTGATGTTACATGTTGGAGCTGGTCAACGAACTCTTCTATGCTAAAAGCTTATGTGGAGAAGGAGGAAAAGGCGTTACCTGTTGCAAGTCACTTCAGAGCTCCTCAGGCTGCTGCATGGGCATAATGCAGTGGTGCCAGTGGGATAGGAATGGGTGCTGGGAGTGCTCAAAAACCACAGGCTTAACTTGGCTTCCTTCAGACAAGCCTATTGCTCTGGGCATCTGGCTGTGCAGTGTATGGTGAGTGGAAAGAGTTTTGCCTTGCCTTCACTCCGCGCTGCCTGGAAGCTGTGTGACTGGGTTTATGTGGCCCAGAGTACAAACTAATAAGCTCCATTATAGACAAGTTATACTGAACAAGCCTCAAACCACTCTCCTCTGCACTTTGTCTCTTCTCACTGCTGACATGGACAGAACTGAATTCCTTTCTCTCCAGCTCTGTTCCTTGCACAGCACACAGCACATAGCACAACAGGGGTTCCAAATTAACTGTGTCCAGCACATTTCTCCTGTGACTTTGAGTGCATTCCTTGGATATCAGCCTCATGAACTTAATGCAGTTTGTGTGTGCTAATGCATACATTGGTACTACTTAGCAGATCCTGCTAGCTGCTTCACTTCTTCTATGGAAAAGCATTTAGCATTTAATAGAGATGAAAAGAATAGTATTATATAGAGACAAAGTTGGAAATGTCTGGGATATACCCAACAAATGAAAATTCAATACTGATTGAGACCCGTCCAGGTGAACTTTTAGCACCACCTAAGGAATTTAATAGAAAATTCTATCAATGTAAAATGCTATAGACTGGTTCAAATATTTTGTACGCAGGCAGTAACCTTCTGTGAAATTCACTTGCCCCTTTCCTTAATGTTTCTCAGCTGCATCAGTTTAATATTCTCATTCTGATTGCCGGTGTTTTCTGAGGATGCTTACTTTAGATTACACTTTCTGTCCACTAGTCTAGTCAGCAAATTAAATAGAAATCTTAAAAATATCAACTGATTGGCATATTCGTGAGAAAACATCCAGAGCTAAAGCCTAAAAGGTTGCTTTGCTATGAGGGCTGGTATTCTGTGGCTTGCCAACAAAGTTGCCAGCTGGCTATAATAGAAGAAAAATGAGCAGAGCATCTGCAAGATATTTACAGTAAGGGCTGAGGGAGGAGGGGAGCATATTTGAGTTTATCAGTCGTATGTGGAGGTCAAAGTGTTTATCAAACCAATTTGATGTGAAAACCCCCAATGAGAAAGGGATTTTGAATATTCTGAGTCCTGGGCTGATGAGCTGTGTCTTCCTAAGTGCATGCTGGTTCCCTTGGGAACCGGATGGAGAAGAAGAGAAGGGGCAGTGGAAGGAAAGCGGAGGAGGCTGGAGGAAGTCAGTTCCCGTGTGTAAGGGTGTATGGCGGTGGTGTGGAACTGCTGGGCTGTTGCCTGCGCACAGCTGAGACCTTGGCTTGAGCTGCAGTCCCCGTTCCCCCTGCCCTGAATGGATTTCATTATTCCTGTCTGGAATGCTGAAGACGTCTTTCAGACCGTAACGTATGTTTATAAACAAAGCGAAAAGGCAGAAAAGCAGATGCTGGTTGCCCCCTGTCTCAGCTGACCTCTGGTAACTCCTGTCCCAAAAGGGAGGCTGGTGAAGGAAGGAAAAATCCCCTCATTTTCTTGGATTATTCCCTGCTGAAAAAGCCCAGGATCCCCTTCGCCATCCTCTCCTACTGTCTTTTACCATCCTGCAGCTCTCGGTCATGCAGTTCTGCAGCATGTGTTCTCAGCCCCACTGCCTGCGATGATCTTTGCACCCCCTTCCCAGCTTTGCAGCTTGGTTGGGCTTTCCAGGAGTGTAACACTGGTCATTTCTGGCTCACCTCCCCTGCCCAGGGCTGCTGGAACTGACAGGGGATTTCCAGGAATGGGGAAGCTTCCCAGCTTTTGCTGTCACTGCTGGAGCACAAGGGGCTTTCCAGTGTGCAGACTGTTGTTTCTGACCCTGACTCAGAAGGAAGGCTAGAGTGTGGGGGAGGGTGTTTTAGCCTGCCTCTCCCCTAAGAGGCGAATTGTGAGTTCTAAATCTCCTCGTTTAGGTTATTTCAAGTCCTCATGTGAGAAGGGTATGAAAGACAGCATGAAGCATGTTGGTACTGCAGCAGGCAAGGATGCACAGGAAGAACCAGTGTGAGGAAAAATTCATATTTGCACAGTTATTGGACAATGGAAAGAAGTATGCTTACTGGGGGTCTCCTCGGCTGAATCTTGTTCAGCCCACCATTGGGGAAGCTGTGAGGCAGAAGGACTATGCAGCATCAACCTCTACCACGGCCATTCCTGGGGAATTAGTCACTGACTTCCCAGGAAAAGGGATGCAGTCCTGAGGGTCTAAAACTTTACTGTCTGGTTTGTCTGCAGTGGTTAGGGTGAGACCTCTGAAGCAAATGCAAGCATGGAACTGGTTTAAGCTTTTTCCTCCATGCCATGTCCAAAGACATTTCTTAGCTGCTGGTGGCGGTTGTTCATAGGGAGATGAATGAAAACACACTTTAGACAACAGCCATGAGCAATGGCAACTGGTTTCAGCCATGTGACTACAAAGGAATAGTGGCAACTCCTTGTTCCTCACTGTGCCTACATTTCTTGCAGCTGCAGTGTACACTGGAGCTGTTTTGTAGCTGCTCTCAATGATATTAATTAATGCTAAGAGACCAAAACTGTTGTCCCAAATGTGGATTCTTCACCTGGTGTGGAAAGAGCTGATCCACACACAGAATCAAGATATTTGTTAATTTCATGTCTGTGCAGAGATGGGTGCTAGGTGGTAATTCTACAGTTCCAGCATGCCTTCTCTTGTGTTCTTTTTTGGTTTACACAGTTGAAGTAAAAAGAAGCAATAACAATTAGGTCATGTTATTATCTCAGTAGGGCTGTTGTTCCTTGCAAGTTTCTGCTCAGTTCATTTTGTTTCTTTTTCATGTCTGCAGCTCAGGGTCCTTTCACATACTCACTCAGTTCTTTCCCAGCTGCAGCTCTTGTCCTTCAATATCTTTTTCTTCTACAAAACCACAATACGACTAGGCTGTGTACAGTCTGGTTTCCCTCCTCATCCAGTCCTCCTTTCCTTGACAAACTGCCCTGCCCTTAATCAGCCCTGAAGCTCAGGCAAATGAGACTCCCCTGATCCCCCTGCCTGCAGGAGACTGAAAACACTTGTATAAAAGCCTGTCGTAAACTGCTTGAGTTAAATGCATATGATCACTCATCAAAATTAGTAGGCCACGTACCTGACCATCTGTAAAAATTACATTAGCTTATTCACAGCTTCCTGCTGGTAATTTTAGTCCTGCAGAAGTAAAACCAAGTAGAGATTGTGAGGTGGCTGTTTCAAATAAAAAGCTACTGACTGCTCAGTGTTTGGCAAACCTGGGTAAACTGAGGGGTAGAGTGGGATGGGGGAGAAGAGCAGAATAAGATCCTGCCCTGCTCCACATTAAGCTTTCTTGGCACTTGCAAGTGGCTGTATCGCCCACTTAATACCCCCTGATATGTGTGTTCTGAGTTAGGAGGGACTATGGAAAGTTTTGGAAAAAGCAGCCATGGCTGGTCTGTGCAAGACATTGTGAAGCCTTGAGGGCTGGTATGCAGGACGCTTGCAGCCCCTTTTCTCCACTTCTGGTGGAAGAGGTTTTGATGGGGAATTTAGTCTGAGAAAACAATGACAGATGACTGGTCTGTGGAGAAGGAATTAGGAAGAACAGGAGAGGAGAGAAAAGAGAAGTTAATAGGGAAAGAATGTTGTTCTTGGAAGAACATTTTAAATAAGAAGTGGATCATGTAGCATCCATGGGTAATACCATTTGCATCTTTGATGAAAACAAGGGAAACCAGTGCTATGATTCACTTCATAGCATGATACCACCTCATGGACAAAGAGGCAGTGAGGGTCGGGGCTGGCTACGCATCCGTGTCTTTTGTACAGTCACAAGCCTTCTGCTCCCTTTGTTATTTGATTTACCTAGGAAAAGAACACATGTTCCATCCACTACTGCTCCATAGCACAGCTTACCATGTAAGGTGGCTTTTTTTCCTATAGGCCTCTTGAAAATAGGGTGTAAACCTGCTCTGAGGCTTCACAGCATGCAGGCTGCTCTGCTCCACTCCAGGTCTTTGCAGGGTTGAGTGATGAATGCTGCTAGCCCAGGGAGTACAGTGGGCAGGCATGACTCCAGCTCTTGGGAAGCATCACTGCGATAAGACAGTGCAGAAAATGGGTGTGTCAGGCTATATAAAATCACAGCATGGTGCATAAAGCTGGTATCAGCATCAATTTTATATTCCTGGTTTTCATTTTGTTTGGAATTGCAATTACTGCCCCCATATATATAGCTCCTGCACCTGGGACTCTTGCCTATGTCCAGAATTTCTTTAACTACCCCTTGGGAGAAACAAAGTAATCTCCAAAAGCATTGAGCCCTTCAGTGCCTTCTTCCATGCCTCTTCTTATACCTATCGTTGTATTGCCATTTACCCCATACACAAAAGCATTACATGTCCATTAAAACAATACTCAGCCCCGATATGTGGCAGGCATGCAGGAGCCACATAAAATCTTTCCACTTCCTCCAAGGTTGATGCCTCCTATTCTGTAACGTGGTTCCTCAGGGCACAGTGCTGCTTCAAAGTACAAATTCCATCTGGAAGGGATCTGATAGCTCATTGTCTGGCAGGAGTCATTTCCTTTAGGTAAAATGCCTTTTTTTTACACTTGGCAGGGACAAGAGTTTCCGAAACAACTCTCTGCCTAGAAGTGTTAGCACAGAGTGGTTTTATGTTGCTTTGCCTCTGAGGTCTTGGTAGGAGATACACAAGGAGACAGTTCAGACACAGACCTCTCAGCAGACAGCACAGTTGCTTGTGAGAAGCTCAACAGAGTGTGACTGCTGGGCTCCTTGGTGCCTCCACACGGAGCAGCAAAGTCTATGCCTCTGCCCTTGTCCGTGTGGTGTGAGAAAACAGCTGAAAAATATAAATCGGAAGGTGCACTTAGCCCTGCTGGAAAGGAAGATCCAAGAGTTGTTCATTCACTCATTTCATTATTTTTCTGTTTTTTTTCATGGGTCCTGTATTCCCGTTCAAAGAGGTTTTTCGGTGACCTATTTTCTCAGAAAGCCACAGGCTCCAGGGAGAGGAAGGTAAATACAGAATAACAAGATCATCTCCTTCAGGAGTGGGCTGCTGGAGGACATCACATCCCAGTGCAGGCATGACAGAAACAGGCAGCTCAATGGTTGCTGCCAAATGTGAGCAAGAGGCATGGGGCAGGAGGTGGCCAGCAGCAGACTCACTAAGCTGGTCTCTCCTCCCACCACAAAGGGTGGCCTGAATTTCTCCCAGAGGTTCACATACCACAGTCTGCTTTTCCTTCAAGGCAACCACAGAAAGATTTACTTGTCTAAAGAAAGGGGAAACAAGGATTTTAACTCATTACGGCTGCAGCTGATCAGTTCACTGCTGCCTTAAGTAGCTACCTACCAGGTGGTCTAAGTCTCCCAAGCCGGGGAGCTCAGGGATTGTGGGATGCTGTTATTTAACTCTTCCTTTTCTCAGGAGTGATGGAGACCTCCCTCATCACAGGACGTAGCACCTTGAATCACTACATCTGTTCCAGAATTAATCAGGCCCTAGCAGCTGTTAGAGGTTTTAGTTACACAATCTCCTTGGTTTCCATACAGCTGTGCTGAAACAGCTATGCTTCGGTTGTTGCTCCAGACACTCCCAAGCCACAGCTCACCCTCATTTCTTGGGATCTGTCTATACCCCCTTAGAGCACTCATCACAGGCTTTTTGCTTACATTGAGATATTTCAATTTCGATCACAGGCTCCAGAGAAACTGCCACTGTTCATAGGTTTTATTTTCCTGCATCTCTGCTAGCTTTGCATACATCACATGGAAAATAAAAAGAAAGCAAATACTAACTCTGCAGATGTGCTTGGCAGTGCAAATACTCTCTACCTCAGTCCAGGGGCTCTCCTCTCCCCCTCCATCTCACCGCCCCCATCTTTTCTGGGCCATAATATTTTGCCCTCGTAAACATCCTACTCCATGCCTTATCCAGCAACATTGACCTCACTTGTCTTTAGCAGCTTTTCCCTGAGCTATGCAGTAGGCCATTATTTATTAATCTTTAAAACATGTTGAAGATTTAGGAAGGTGCACGGCTACACTTCTGCTCTGCTGCAGTGAACTTTGTTCCTCATCTCCATCAGGAGGTCACAGATTTCTTGACATGTGTACTGTTTACAGGAAGGAAGGAGAGCAGAGGGAAGGGGAGGAGAGATGATAGGGTTTAGGGTGCAGGCTCTACGCAGAATGCCTGCAGAAGACAGCCTAGTGCAGCTTCTTATTTTCCAGTGTTTCAGTTAGGTTCCTCGTTTGGTGTCTGCAGAAAGAATCTTGTGGTGTGTTAAACTGTGACAGCAAGTAGTGCTGGGGGACAACAAAACACATTTTTCTAATAATAAACACGCCCCATTCTGTTAAGTGACTGTGGACCACACATAGCTTAGCCTGGATTTTCTCTGGGTCCAGCTGCCTGGAGCCCTATTTATCCTTCTTTGGAATTTCTGCTCATTGTGCTGAGAGCTGAGACCTCTGTTTGGACTACGCTTTTACAAATACACAGAAACACTTGATACCATTTTATCACAAGTGAAAGATGGTAAAATTTATATCTCTTAGCAAAATCATTGGGCAAGGAAACCTAAAGATCTTTGTGATTACAGAGTAGACTCAATTTTAGCCACCTAAAAGCCATGGCATCTCACCTAAGCTATTTGTCTGGTCTCCCTATATAATCAGTGGAAGGAGATAAGCCTGTCTGGGAATGACTCATTCCATTTATTTTAGGGTGGGGTGAATCACCCTTTTGCAGCTGCCTTTCTCTATCTGTTGACTACAGAAGGAATCAAACCAAATCCCTTAGACCAGAGATACCTAATCTGAAGAAGCTAGTGTTACAGCTAGTCACCCACTCTTGGCAACAGTGGAGAAGCATAGTCAAAGAATCTTTTCTTGGATATCATCCTATATGCTAAAAGGATTGCATGACAGCAAAAGTGATGCATCTTCATCTCATTTTCATGTGCTCCTAGGAAGGACCCAGTGGTTTCTTTTAACCTATTGCATTTTTACCTTCTGTATCTTCCTTGTCTGCCAGAGACAATTTTTAGCAGTTAAATATGTTGACTGAATGCGGGGATGCCATCTGTCCCACTCCATGTCCTGCATGCTTCCAAACAGATGGAGTGGGCCTCCCAAGCCACACAGACAGGAGGAACTAAAAGCTGTATCCTCAGCAATTTAGTCCTGAACTACTAGATGACTGCCGGAGCAGAAAGAACACAGTGTATGATATAATATATAGCATAAGTGTAATTAAGTTTCACAGTGCCTTTCCTATGACTTTGACCTGGAGCTGCCTCAGTTCTGCATTCCTATTTGTGCATGAGAGCTCACTTTGACATCCCTTGCAGCAGCTGCGCACCAACGCGTTCCCAATTTAAACACTAGTCCCAGCGAGATGTGAATCAGTCCCAGCTCCTCACACCATTGCGGCTGCTTCCTGGTTCAGTAGGAGTAACCATGGGTTAAAATACTCTTTCTGGTCCAGCTTTCACTATGACTGAGTGAGAAGGTCTGGAAAGGGGCTTTGGATATATGTTGAGGGACCAACTAATCTCCTGTGAGCATGTGGCCTGGATTGGCCCTGTGGGAATGTCATGTGAAAATGCAGAGGGGCAGTGTGCAGCAAAAGTTAAAAAAAAATAGAGAAAAACTGTTTGGAGGGAGAGTGGTTGTTTTTTTAACAGGCACGTAACATTACTCCATAATTGCTGTCTTTATGTCTGTATACGTACTTGTATGGTTTTATTACTCTTACACTCCTGTCACTGGCTAAAATTGTTTAAGCAGTGTGTAAATTACAACTAAAAAGTATCCACGGTAGCATGTCCTAGGGGCTGATTTTGTTACTCAGAATTACCTGGTCTCAGGCCAAGGTCTTTTCCGCAGGATGCCAATGTGCTACGTGGCAAGAGCTTCTGTTTCAGAGTTTTCCACTTGGGCTTTTGAATCCTAGGCAATTGTCAAGCCGCCTGCCAGGCTGGTTAAGAGATCACTCAGGGTAGCAGTCCAGAGTCAGTATAACTAACATTTTCCTACAGTAACATAAGGAGGGTGTAGAATACCAGTTAGGGAGAAATATTTAAGCTTGTTTCTAAAAGGCAAAGTGAACTTCCCCCATCCCACCTGCTATATCTGACTTCACCCTCTGCTCTTGTGCTGCCAGCTCACTGTCACTCAGTAGCTGTTTTCATCTTCTATGCTTGTGTTCTAGTGGAAATCTTGCTCATTCTTTGTCCAAGAATATTTGCTTATTGAATATTTCTTATCAGTCCAAGCTGATTTGTGGTCTTATGGTCTGCATCTCCTTTTTTGGCTTCCTTTCCAGCATATCCATACTGGTAGCATATTCCAATCTGGTTCTGCATATGTGTAGTTCCTTCTCAGATCCACTCCCTAGGCCACAGCTACACAGTTACATCTCAACCAGCTGATGCAAATTCAAATTCGCTCCAGCCATTTGTGCTAATATTTCTTTTAAAAGAGTGATGATGTGAGCTCTGGGATACCTGGGCAAATTCCAGCTGGAAAATCTTGTTTAAAAGAACTTCCTTTAGTAATGACTACAGGAAATGTTATTCTTTCCTCTCTGTCCTACCAAAAATTAGTGCAATCTCACTGCTGTCATCCTATCCTTGGCTGAATTTCAGTAGGAGGATGCAAATATGATGAAAATGGCTTCACGACAAATATACATTAAAATGTCCTCAAATAATTAATAGGAGGATCAGTCTAGAGAAATTCTGTTAGAAGCAATTCACATGTGGTTGTTAAGTGTCAGCTCCCCAAAACTGCCTCCACGAGTCACCTTAGAGTACCCTGGTGCCTTGATACAATGAAAAATGGTATCTGCAAAAGAGTTGTCATGGAAACATAAAAATAGCTCTGGAAGGGATGTTGAAGGGCCAACTAGTCCTTTCCCCTGTTACAAGATAAGAGCGAATATATTTTAACCATTTCCGACAGATGTTCTCTAACCTATTCTTAGAAACCTCCTCAGTTTCCCAGGGCAACCTGCTCTGTTACTTTTCTGGAAAAATTAATTTTTCTGGAAAATAAAATTTTCTGGAAAGATAATGGCTTCTAGACAGCTGATCATTCCTGTTGGCATCCTTTTTCCTCCTGGTCTCTAACTTTCTGAAGAATGTTCCCCCAAAACAGACACAGGTTCTGCAGGTGAAACTTTACCAGGACTGATTTGAAGTGAATTATTACTTTGTGCATCTTTTTTACATCTTAAAGTGGCATTTATATTTGCATCAGGGTAGCACTGCTGGCACATAGCAGGATGGTAACCTGCCAGAACTCCCAGAAAACATGATCCTTCTCCAAAAGAGAATGAACTCTGAATACATCATATAGTGCTAATAGTGCATTACCAAGGGGTCTTTCCTTTTCTGCAGCTTTAAAAATCTCATGTAGCAGACTAATTTGGGTAACCAGAGTCATGGTGACATTCAGATGGTCCTGTTTTGACTGAAATGGTTTTAGCTGGGAAAAATATCACTTCCTTATGAACAACTTCAGAGTTCACCGGCAGAAGCCCCAGGTGTGCATAGAGGAACAGGTCCATAGTGGTTTGTCCCATGCAATCAGAGGTGACTTCTTTCCTCTGAGAAGTCAGCGTTTTGTGTCACATCTTTACCACTGAGCAGGGATATTGGCAAGTTTTGCATGCAAAGTTATTAACTAAGTGCTAAGAAAGCTGAAGCACCCAGAGTTCTTATGCTATTTTGCTCTCTGTTGGGACTGTGTCTGCTGGCGGTAGCCCAGCTTCTTATGCTGTCTTAACAAGACTATACTTCTCCATATTATTTGAAACAAAATAATTTGACAAAACTAATTGAAAATTTTTACTTAAACTGTTTTACCATTGAAAAATATGGGGTTTCACTCCATGCATTTTTTGGTGGGGGGGAGTTATTTTCTAAAAATTTCTCTTCAGTTCATGCACTGAAATTATTTACTTTGGTCATTGTATTTGAGTTTTCTTGGAAAAAGTGCAATTTGGTTTCTTTATACCTCTGTAGTCTGATGTACTCAGACTTCTTTCCTGTGATTACTGCAATAACTGTCTCCTTTTATGATGACGGATGATGGTGGTATTTACAGTTTGATAAGCTTCTATTTAGGAAACACCTGAATTCCAGCTTTTGGATTTTAAGGTGAACATGTTTAAGATTCAACTTCTTTGCTAGTGAAAAGCTAACTTTTTCCTCTGGAGAAAATTAGTTTATACTGTTCTGCTGAAAAAATTGTTGGTGCCTTGAGCAGCTCTGGGTCTTGCTGTGGACTTGAGAAATGTCCATTTGCAACAAGGCATGTGGGATGCCCTGTGGCAATGGTATCTGTCTCTTAGCAAGGAAACCCTGTAAAATATGCTGCCTGAAGACATCCTCAGGCACTCGTCCTTGGAGGTGCACTCCCTCCACAGAGGAAGGAGGCCTTTGGACCTACACTTGGATGCGGGAATGATGTGGTGTCCAGAAGAGAGCAAACTCCTCTATCCTCTACCAGGTCTTTCTACTCTCCTGGACCCAGTGCCTCAAGTGCAGTGACACAACTTCCCTCTGCCCTGCCCTTGTTAGCTGTGCTATCCCTGCAGGTGCCTGCTGGGCTCTCAGTTGTGCTGTAATTAATTGGCAGCACCGTTCATCAGGCTCAAAGAGCTGCAGTGATTTCATATGGCAGAAGCAAAAGAGTGAAGAGGGATGAGAGGCAGGCTTCGTTAGGCACGAGTGGCAATGAGAGGCATGTAACCAGTAATTTCAATCTACTTGCTAACAGATAAAAGAAAGCTCTGCAAGGACATTGTTGTTTCAGTGCTTGAACAGGTATTTGACATCTGGTGAAGTGGTGTGTAAGTATGGGTAAGGTGAAGACTTAACTAGATATCATTCAAGGGAAAATGTGAAGGAAATGGCAGGGAATGAGAAGAAATCTGTAGTGAAAGCAGCTCACAGTGACCCGAGAGCATGCAAAGGGTATAGAAGGCCAATGCAAGCAGCCTCTGGCCCATTTGTTGTTTGCATTAGGGCAGGAGAGGACTTCGTGCTGCAGGCCTGTGCATCCAGGACACATCTACCCTGCCAGCTACAAGGTCTGGGGCATGGGGCTCACACGGATTTTTCCTGCTGTTAATCATAAAGTCATCTTTCATGTTCTCAAAGACAACAGCAGGATCAGTGGGTAGCACGAATCAGGGACAGGTTTTGCTAGGCCAAGGCTGTGGCCAGCCTGTTTTTGAGGAACAATAACTGAACATGAGCATTTCTGTGCTTAATTCTCCCAGGAAACCAATTCTTCCTTCCTCGAGAAAGTGGGAATCAAGTGAAAGTTTGGGATTCCGGAGACACAGCGGCCAGTCTCTGAGTTATGATGGGCCACACAGACACTGCAGGTGTTAGAGAAATACATGCTATGTCTTGTTTTGCAGCGTCTCATCAAATATGCTCCAGAGAAGGAATAGCTGTCTACAACCAGAAACTGTTTGGTGTCTCCTTGGACAGCTAGATGGGTGTGCATCACATCCAATGTGGGCCAAAGGACTGAGTCAGCAACCTGACAGGTGATCAGAGGAGAAGGGACAGTTCTAATGAGTCCTGAGGAAAGATAGTGGAACACCTGGGGAGATGAGAAACTTTACTGGGACTTACCTGTAAGATGGCAAAAGGAGGGTGCTCTTGCTGCTTATGTCAGCACCTGCTTCCCTCTGCCTCTCCTGAGACTTTGTCCTGGTCTGTCTTAGCACCACTTCTCCCATGCCAGCACATTTCCATGATTTCCTTTGCAGTTTCTGCTATGCAGGAGTATATCAGTGAAAATGTTTTCCCCATTTCTAAAGACAGACAATTATGAGCATAAGCTTCATCTCTTTTCCATTTACTAGTAAGGACTGACTTGCTATTGTAAAGTTACTATTACCCAAATGGAAGAGGAACAATATAGTATGTGCTAGATTAGAAGTTTACTTAACCTAGCAATATGACTCAGTTATTTTAATACCAGCATATATGCACAATATAAAGGAACAATGCTCATCACCTTCTTCCCTACAGCTGGTACAGCCAAAACTTTTGAACTGTCTGCCTAAGGTTGTGTCCCCAAGCCCACTGTTCAGCCATCTGAGTAAGCTGTCTGATTTTCAGACATTCTGAGACTTTTACAATTCCCACGTGATCTTGCTAAGAGAAAATCTTGGCCTCCAAGCCTTGCTGTTAAATTAAGCAGCGCCAGGTCTGGCTGTGATTATTAGAGCTGAGAAAAACCTCCATTTGTGTTTCACCACATGCCAGGCAAAGCTGGCTGGTGTCCCAAGCAGACCTATGCTAGGTTGCCTTTGCAAGCAGATTTGCACAGCTGTGCTCAAAACAACCTCCCAGAAATGTGGCCCCATGTATAAAAATGCTGTTAATTCCAGTATTGATGAAAAGCAGCTCTGAAACCTGTGTAGGTACCAGCAGTGGAAGTGGCAAAACAAGCAGCAGTAAAAAAGGCTGCTAGGGTATGACCATCTGAGGAATTTGATACATTCTGAGAAATGGAATTGAATTTGCTGAGGTTTCAACTCA